>OY759270.1:56086373-56621373 GCA_963662155.1 Lamellibrachia columna | reverse complement strand
CTAATGATCAGGCATACTTGTATCACTTAAAGACGACACCTCCTCTATTGTACACTTTACGGTACACAAAATAATTTTAAACGGAATCCATAGAGGGCCGTCAATATATTAGATTTAACTATAACCTAACACTGCCCATAGTGCTAACCCCAACTCTAACCCTAATGATCAGGCATACTTGTATCACTTAAAGACGACACCTCCTCTATTGTACACTTTACGGTACACAAAATAATTTTAAACGGAATCCATAGAGGGCCGTCAATATATTAGATTTAACTATAACCTAACACTGCCCATAGTGCTAACCCCAACTCTAACCCTAATGATCAGGCATACTTGTATCACTTAAAGACGACACCTCCTCTATTGTACACTTTACGGTACACAAAATAATTTTAAACGGAATCCATAGAGGGCCGTCAATATATTAGATTTAACTATAACCTAACACTGCCCATAGTGCTAACCCCAACTCTAACCCTAATGATCAGGCATACTTGTATCACTTAAAGACGACACCTCCTCTATTGTACACTTTACGGTACACAAAATAATTTTAAACGGAATCCATAGAGGGCCGTCAATATATTAGATTTAACTATAACCTAACACTGCCCATAGTGCTAACCCCAACTCTAACCCTAATGATCAGGCATACTTGTATCACTTAAAGACGACACCTCCTCTATTGTACACTTTACGGTACACAAAATAATTTTAAACGGAATCCATAGAGGGCCGTCAATATATTAGATTTAACTATAACCTAACACTGCCCATAGTGCTAACCCCAACTCTAACCCTAATGATCAGGCATACTTGTATCACTTAAAGACGACACCTCCTCTATTGTACACTTTACGGTACACAAAATAATTTTAAACGGAATCCATAGAGGGCCGTCAATATATTAGATTTAACTATAACCTAACACTGCCCATAGTGCTAACCCCAACTCTAACCCTAATGATCAGGCATACTTGTATCACTTAAAGACGACACCTCCTCTATTGTACACTTTACGGTACACAAAATAATTTTAAACGGAATCCATAGAGGGCCGTCAATATATTAGATTTAACTATAACCTAACACTGCCCATAGTGCTAACCCCAACTCTAACCCTAATGATCAGGCATACTTGTATCACTTAAAGACGACACCTCCTCTATTGTACACTTTACGGTACACAAAATAATTTTAAACGGAATCCATAGAGGGCCGTCAATATATTAGATTTAACTATAACCTAACACTGCCCATAGTGCTAACCCCAACTCTAACCCTAATGATCAGGCATACTTGTATCACTTAAAGACGACACCTCCTCTATTGTACACTTTACGGTACACAAAATAATTTTAAACGGAATCCATAGAGGGCCGTCAATATATTAGATTTAACTATAACCTAACACTGCCCATAGTGCTAACCCCAACTCTAACCCTAATGATCAGGCATACTTGTATCACTTAAAGACGACACCTCCTCTATTGTACACTTTACGGTACACAAAATAATTTTAAACGGAATCCATAGAGGGCCGTCAATATATTAGATTTAACTATAACCTAACACTGCCCATAGTGCTAACCCCAACTCTAACCCTAATGATCAGGCATACTTGTATCACTTAAAGACGACACCTCCTCTATTGTACACTTTACGGTACACAAAATAATTTTAAACGGAATCCATAGAGGGCCGTCAATATATTAGATTTAACTATAACCTAACACTGCCCATAGTGCTAACCCCAACTCTAACCCTAATGATCAGGCATACTTGTATCACTTAAAGACGACACCTCCTCTATTGTACACTTTACGGTACACAAAATAATTTTAAACGGAATCCATAGAGGGCCGTCAATATATTAGATTTAACTATAACCTAACACTGCCCATAGTGCTAACCCCAACTCTAACCCTAATGATCAGGCATACTTGTATCACTTAAAGACGACACCTCCTCTATTGTACACTTTACGGTACACAAAATAATTTTAAACGGAATCCATAGAGGGCCGTCAATATATTAGATTTAACTATAACCTAACACTGCCCATAGTGCTAACCCCAACTCTAACCCTAATGATCAGGCATACTTGTATCACTTAAAGACGACACCTCCTCTATTGTACACTTTACGGTACACAAAATAATTTTAAACGGAATCCATAGAGGGCCGTCAATATATTAGATTTAACTATAACCTAACACTGCCCATAGTGCTAACCCCAACTCTAACCCTAATGATCAGGCATACTTGTATCACTTAAAGACGACACCTCCTCTATTGTACACTTTACGGTACATAAAATAATTTTAAACGGAATCCATAGAGGGCCGTCAATATATTAGATTTAACTATAACCTAACACTGCCCATAGTGCTAACCCCAACTCTAACCCTAATGATCAGGCATACTTGTATCACTTAAAGACGACACCTCCTCTATTGTACACTTTACGGTACACAAAATAATTTTAAACGGAATCCATAGAGGGCCGTCAATATATTAGATTTAACTATAACCTAACACTGCCCATAGTGCTAACCCCAACTCTAACCCTAATGATCAGGCATACTTGTATCACTTAAAGACGACACCTCCTCTATTGTACACTTTACGGTACACAAAATAATTTTAAACGGAATCCATAGAGGGCCGTCAATATATTAGATTTAACTATAACCTAACACTGCCCATAGTGCTAACCCCAACTCTAACCCTAATGATCAGGCATACTTGTATCACTTAAAGACGACACCTCCTCTATTGTACACTTTACGGTACACAAAATAATTTTAAACGGAATCCATAGAGGGCCGTCAATATATTAGATTTAACTATAACCTAACACTGCCCATAGTGCTAACCCCAACTCTAACCCTAATGATCAGGCATACTTGTATCACTTAAAGACGACACCTCCTCTATTGTACACTTTACGGTACACAAAATAATTTTAAACGGAATCCATAGAGGGCCGTCAATATATTAGATTTAACTATAACCTAACACTGCCCATAGTGCTAACCCCAACTCTAACCCTAATGACGTACTAAGAACGTATTCAATAATAAACATGAAATATTTCATGCAATTGTCATCACAAACATTGAATTGAGCTACATATGTCAGATATTACTTTCCCGGATGTAGTCAAGTAAAACCAATGCAATTCATTCGCTTAGTTAATGCAGCAACTGAGACAAAGTGAAATTAAAAAAATTACTCCCAATGTATCTCAATGCAACTTATAATATTATACAATATAAGTTAAACTTATCTTATACGTAGCCGTAATGGAGTTTTAGCTATAGCAATTAACTTGCTAATTTAGGAATTAGGGTTTCGGGGTGTGGCAGGAGGTGGGACTTGGGTCATCAAAAATGGTGGTAGGTTGGCCTCAACATTGGTGGGAGGTTTTCCGTCCCCCAAACAGGTGGGACTTAGTTTGAGACCCCTCCCATAACCGATCTTAAAAGTATAAACGGTAGTAAAAATCCCTGTCCTGCTAAGTTATAACTATAACTATAACTTAGATATCTAGCTTACATCGCATGTAAAACTTAAGCATGTCTTCTTTGAAATACAAACTGATAAGCATTCACGTATTCACTAATGGATACCATTGTATCTGTGTTTACGTATAAGTATCTCGGCGCGAAGCTTATGGAGCACAGGTGACCGGTAAATGCAGCTGACGTGAGTGCCTATTAATTACGGAGCTAGCAATACGTAGAGTGAAAAAACTCTGCTGAAACTATTGCGTTACGCAATGCTATACACCATTGTCTGGAGTGACCGAAGTAGGAGCGGCCAGATGAATGCACGTGTCTTTCAGACCCACCCGGACACTGTACTTGAACGAGCGCCGCATTACTAACTTGTTGAACAGAAATAGCCGCACCTCGTGCTAGCATTAGTTAGTTCTAGACATACTTAACAAACTAACCAAGGTTACAACTTTCAATTTAATTTCACACATATGATAAAACATAACAATACAACATAACAAACAATTAGTTACATGCATATTATTTACTAAGTATTTATTGAAGTATTTAAATTTCACGGTATGACACTGCCTAGGCATACACGAACGACATTGAATTCAACGGGCGAGCTTCTTGCGTAGACTCGGCCACGAGCTGAAGGGCCTAGTGGTAAATTCAAACACGTAATCAAAAATACAGTTTTACCAAGTCTTCTTCATTCAAATAATTATATGTATGTATAAATGTGACAAAACTAACTCACCAGGTGTAGAAATGTAAAGCTGATCCTCGGGAAAGCCAACATGTAAAACGTAGAGTATAACCGTCTGCACACGTCTCCGGTCGGTCCAGGACAAACTGCGCTGGTCATTCACTAAAACCCGTGCAGCTAGTTAATCTGGGAGTGCCTCTGTTATCCTAGTGGCCTCTAGTGAATGACTCAAGGTACTAACCACGCAATATCATAGTGCAAAAATTAGGGTTACTTTCCACCACTTTAAAGTTTAGACATCCGCTGCTAAAATGCATAGGAGAGTGGATTACTTAGGGGGTATTGGGTCATATGACCCTTCTGGCTGAAATCTGATCGCCGTCTCATAGAAGTAGGTTGAACTACTACTATGATTGACTTCGCTAAATCCTAGATGGGCTATTTGTGTAGGGCCAGGTTACTCACTTCACAAGTATTGACACTAGCTGTCTCTGTGTCTATGTTTCTCTCTCCTCTCTCCGTCTCCGCCCCCTTTTGCGTGTGTAGATGGGGAAGAAAATAGTTTACGGCCGAAAGTGGAAATTCATCCATTATTTCCCGTGATTGACATTCTCTGTTATAATCCATTGCTATTATATACAGGGTTAGGGTAATAAGTATCTCTAGTGCGTTGTTGGCCGCAGTTTTCAGGCAGAATCGTGCTTTGTAAACTGCATCTCGCGTCCTTTCGCTGCAAAAGCGGACAACTATGCCTCTCTTGCGCGTTATGCCGTCGCGGTCGGAGCTCGCTCCCAGTCAGTGACTTCCTTCGATTTCTTCGTTGTCGAGTGGCGGGTCAAGGCGCATGTGCGAGTGGCGGGTCAAGGCACATGTGCTCATTCATTGCAGAACCACCTTGTCAGTGTCCTCTCCCTTCTCACCATCTTGTCAGTGTCTCCTTCAGACGCTATTTCATGTTGTTACATTGTCAGCTGGTGGCACTCCTTCAGACGCTATTTCATGTTGTTACACTGTCAGCTGGTGGCACTCCTTCAGACCCTGTTTCATGTGTTCACACTGTCAGCTGGTGGCACTCCTTCAGACCCTATTGCATGTTGTTACACTGTCAGCTGGTGGCACTCCTTCAGACCCTATTTCATGTGTTTACACTGTCAGCTGGTGGCACTCCTTCAGACGCTATTTCATGTTTTTACACTGTCAGCTGGTGGCACTCCCTCAGACCCTATTTCATGTTGTTACACTGTCAGCTGGTGGCACTCCTTCAGACCCTATTTCATGTTGTTACACTGTCAGCTGGTGGCACTCCTTCAAACCCTATTTCATGTTGTTACACTGTCAGCTGGTGGCACTCCTTCAAACCCTATTTCATGTTGTTACACTGTCAGCTGGTGGCACTCCTTCAAACCCTATTTCATGTTGTTACACTGTCAGCTGGTGGCACTCCTTCTTCGACGAGCGTAGTACGATAACAATGGCGCGGCTGGTGTGTGGCCATGGTGTGACAACAGGATTGTCTGACACATGGGAGTAAGTCTCTCAAATACAAAACAAACACAGTACATGTATCAAGCTACTATCAATCTCATTTATATAATAATGTCACTTAAATATGTACAAAGTGTCCAATATCACAACTGTCTTTATTCATAACGTCGCACTAACAAAGTTCTGGAAAATCACCACTGGATTTTCGATTAGTCAGTTTACAAAAAAATTGCGGATATGGTGTCTTGGAACTGCTATGCAAAATAGTGAACCAAATAGTATTTTTGCAACGACATTGTTAGAGTAATATTTAGGTAGAGTTTTACAGACTAAGATGTGCCTTTTCTTTTTTTGGAAAGTCTTGTGTCTTCTTTATAGAAACAAAAGGTCAAACTTTATAGAAACAAAAGGTCAAACTAGTACAGCAAAGTTAGTGAATAGACCAAATATGCCCAGTTCAAGGGAATCAGTCATACATACACTTTATTATTATAAATCACATAACAGTCTCTTATCGTCTCACATTTCTATGTCACCTTTTTAAAACAAAAGTTAATGTTTTAGGCAACAGTAAATAGTTACAACAGTGTTCAAAGATGAATTATAATTATTTTGGAATATTTTTTATTATTTCACAGGGTAGAGTAGAATGATTATTGTCACTTTATCGTTCGTCTCGTTTCCCTGACTGATTTTGTGAAATATTAAACCTATCTAGTATCCACTGCAACATCAAAGAGGTTTAGTTGTCGCAGCTCGTTAGTGTCTGTGCAGACTGCTGCTGCCACCTGCCTACACAAGTGCTGCCATCTGTTGAATTAAGTGTCTTCAGTGATCTGCCGCAGGAGTGTTTGCGCTCTCAGGGCAAGTTGCCACCTCCAGGGGCGTTCGGCTGCTGTCCTCTCTGTCAGTGCGTCAACATCTGTCTCCAACTAGGATCATATAAAGAACAAACACGTTAACTTAACATTAATAATATCAACAATAATTATTATGGTAAGTTTTAAATAGATTTCTAATGCACAACCAATATATTTTACTCATTATGTAATACTGTATTTAAACTTTGTAGACTCCATATGTCCTGAAGAGTCTGTAGACTCCATATGTTTGTAGACTCATGCCAAAACACAGTCAGATCCCCATAGCCATATTAAGAAAATATAGGAAATATTGGAAAATATAGGAACATTGGGAACCCTGCCAGCATATGCTGCTGCTGGGTTTCAGTAGAAACACTGATTATATGCTAATGACTGTGTCACAGTATTCCAGTCCAGTGATTGTGTTCAAACACTTTCACCTAAAGACAGCTTTTAACTTGTGATGTTCTAACCACTGCAACGCCACTTCAACACCACACACCACTGCGACACCACACACCACTGCAACACCACACACCACTGCAACACCACTGCAACACCACTTCAACACCACTGCAACACCACACCCCACTGCAACACCACACACCACTGGTTTCAACTGCTGATTACCTGGGCAAGTTCTGTGCATACTTCTGCCACATACGAGTCGTCTGAGTCAGCTCTCGTGTCTGTTAGCCAGTCCTGCAACTGTTGTTTCTGGGCTTCTTGTTGCCTTGAAAAATAAACATAAGCCATTTAAAAATAAATATAATGCAATGTAAATGACACATTACAATTGTAATTAAGCTATATCAACCAATCATGTTTATTTCAGAAATCCCACCTAACTTTTAATATTCTTAAAATTGTATAACAGATGTAATGCACTGTTTCCCTTCCACAACTCAAAGCACTAGCAGTCCAAAACCAAAACATTCCTAAAACCACATTAGTATGTAGGTAACTAACTACAATAAACACTTTTGATGAGTTACTGAGTTTTCCAAAAGTAGTCTGGATTGTGTCAATGTAAGTATGAAACTTATAAGCATACAAGTGTAAGTATAAAACACATACACACACACGCACGCACGCACGCACGCACGCACGCACGCACGCACACACACAAATATTTTTCTTGAGAATGTACAAATTGGTTATAGGAGACTCCTAGTAAGACTAGTTAAGTTGCTCTCATAGGAGCCACCCTGGTAGATTTTCAATGAGTTTATTTATTGTCTATTTTCGCGTGTAACAGAACTTTTAAATAATGGCTCCGTATGTGAGTTGTATTTGCTTACAGATATTATTCTAACAGCTTTCTTTTGTACTTTTGTTATCCTATTACACTGGTAGCCCCAGATCATTAGGCAGTAATTTATGTGGGGTTCAACTTGTTTATAATTCCAATTGTCCTTGAATACTTATTTGCTACTTTCTCAATATGTTTATGCCAATTTAGATGTGTGTCTAATGTTAGGCCTAAAAAGTTGAAATGTTGCACTCTTTCAATGTTTACACCATCAATTGTTAATGTGGGTACTATTACCCTTTTGTTTGGCATTTGAAAAATCATATATAGCTTTGTTAATGTTTAATGATAATTTATTTTATATTAGCCATTCTGCTATATTGTGGAGCTCTTTATTTATCAAATATTCAGTATCTGCATTTGTAAAGGCCCCAAGTGTACTTACTAGAGAAGTATCATCGGCATATGTAAATGATACTGGCTTGTGAGAAGTCATTAACATATATAATGAATAACAGAGGACCTAAAATTGAGCCTTGTGGGATCATCGTGTTTATAGATAAGACATTTGAATGTGTTATAAATTTTTTACAAATTGTTCACGGTTTGTTAAATAATTCTGTAATAATTTTAATGCTGAACATTCCAACCCATAATGTTATAATTTTGTAAATAGGTCAAGTGTATCGAATGTTTTCGATAAACCAAGAAATATACGGATGGGTATTTGGTTGGTGGCCGACTCTAGTCAATGTCATGGCTGTGACAACTTAAGTATCACATTGTGTTCATGTATCGAAGGTGGCCGACTCTAGTCAATGTCATTGTGTTCATGTATCGAAGGTGGCCGGCTCTAGTCAATGTCACAGCTGTGACAACTTAAGTATCACATTGTGTTGTGATAACTTAAGTATCACATTGTGTTGATGTATCCAAGGTGGCCGGCTCTAGTCAATGTCATTGTGTTCATGTATCGAAGGTGGCCGGCTCTAGTCAATGTCACAGCTGTGACAACTTAAGTATCACATTGTGTTCATGTATCCAAGGTGGCCGACTCTAGTCAATGTCATGGCTGTGATAACTTAAGTATCACATTGTGTTGATGTATCCAAGGTGGCCGGCTCTAGTCAATGTCATTGTGTTCATGTATCGAAGGTGGCCGGCTCTAGTCAATGTCACAGCTGTGACAACTTAAGTATCACATTGTGTTCATGCATCCAAGGTGGCCGACTCTAGTTAATGTCATGGGTGTAATAACTTAAGCTCCGTGAAACTATACAACTGGTGGTCAGAGGGAAGGAATCTAATGTATACTTTACCTAATGGACACGTAACTGCAATGGGCAGGCTTAGCAGTATGTACAGTTAATGTTGGGAATAGTGAATATCCACTTGCAAAGCAAATATGGCATTTACAATGTCTGTTGAATGGTCATGTACACCAATGTTGCACTACATATGTAGCTGTTGTACTATAGGTGTAGGTGTTGTACATCCATGATGTATAACATATGTAGATGTTGTACACCAATGTTGCACTACATATGTAGCTGTTGTACTATAGGTGTAGGTGTTGTACATCCATGATGTATAACATATGTAGATGTTGTACATCAATGTTGTACTACATATGTAGCTGTTGTACTATAGATGTAGGTGTTGTACATCCATGATGTATAACATATGTAGATGTTGTACATCAATGTTGTACTACATATGTAGCTGTTGTACTATAGATGTAGATGTTGTACATCCATGTTGTACAACAGATATAGATGTTGTACACCAATGTTGTACTACAGATGTAGATGTTGTACATCAATGTTGTACTACAGATGTAGATGTTGGAAATCAATGTTGTACTACAGATGTAGCTGAATAAACATTAAAAGGAAACAAAAATCAAAAATGTTTGTCCTATGCACCAAGAAATAATCAAACCATATCATATATCATATCCATTTGCAACTACAATCAAGAATATCACACCTGTGGTTTTCTAGGAAACCTTATTGAACACGCAGCATCTATATTTTATGTCTAGCACCATATTGTTAGAAAATCCTACCTCACGAGTGCGGTAGTTTGACAATTTTTTTTCACCAAATGAAGATCTATTTGTAAACACCTAAGTTCGCTTGATTGAGAGTTTGCATTGCTTTGGTAAATACCCATAAATTTCATTGCTTTGGTAAATACCCATCAATTTCATTGCTTTGGTAAATACCCATAAATTTCATTGCTTTGGTAAATACCCATAAATTTCATTGCTTTGGTAAATACCCATCAATTTCGGTTGAAAACAGAACATGTCAAAGTGTAGCTAAAATTCCCGGCGCTTATTGGTCATGCCAGTCAACATGTCAACCACCATGAAAATGTTTAGTTGACCATAATCTCCCTCTTTTAGAACAAAACAATTTGATTATCTCTTGAGTAAACACTGGAATTATATTCTTGATAGTAGTTGCAAATGGTTAGTGTTTGTTAACTCTCTTAGTTGCACAGCCTCACACCCATGACTTTTGTTTCACTTTAATTAAATGGAAATTCACAATCTCATAGAAATAAGGTTGTATAAATTTGTTCTACACTGCATGCTGCCAACCTCTAACCCCAATCTAGACATGTCTGTCTCCCCCCAAAAAAAACACACAACCCACACAAATCTCCACAATCCACACAAATCCCCACAATCCACACAACCCCCACCTGGACATGTCGGCTCCATTGTCTTGGATGACCTTTGACACTGTCGGAGGTGACCGACATGCCTGAGGTCGCAGTGACCACATACTCGGCGATGACATCAATGACTTGACCAATGCTATGGACGTCTCGGTCATTTCCACCCTGGTTCTCACACCAGGTGGTGCTGGTGTATGAGGTTTCGCAACAGTTTTCTCCACTCTCCGTCTAATGGTAATGTTTCTCCACCGTGTGGCAAACTTGTGTACCAAAGTCTGAGTCTTGAAGAAATTCTATGAATACAGACAATATCAAACACACTGCATTACGTCTACAATCAAGTCTTTGTCTTGAAGAAGGTCTATGAATGCAGACAATATCAAACACACTGCATTACGTCTACAATCAAGTCTTTGTCTTGAAGAAGGTCTATGAATGCAGACAATATCAAACACACTGCATTACGTCTACAATCAAGTCTTTGTCTTGAAGAAGGTCTATGAATGCAGACAATATCAAACACACTGCATTACGTCTACAATCAAGTCTTTGTCTTGAAGAAGGTCTATGAATGCAGACAATATCAAACACACTGCATTACGTCTACAATCAAGTCTTTGTCTTGAAGAAGGTCTATGAATGCAGACAATATCAAACACACTGCATTACGTCTACAATCAAGTCTTTGTCTTGAAGAAGGTCTATGAATGCAGACAATATCAAACACACTGCATTACGTCTACAATCAAGTCTTTGTCTTGAAGAAGGTCTATGAATGCAGACAATATCAAACACACTGCTTTACATCTACAATCAAGTCTTTGTCTTGAAGAAGGTCTATGAATGCAGACAATATCAAACACACATCATACGTTGGACATAACAGAGATATTAGGTAAAATCTCATAGGCCACAGCAGAGATGGGAGGACTTCGTGAGGAGGGATATGAGAAGATCAGGGAAGGATGAAAGATGGAGAGAGGGGGCCGCCGATTGAAAACTATGGAAAGAAAGAATACTTTACCTGACCCTCACACCTGTACAGCAGGGAACAAGGAGGAAGAGCACATCATTAAATTATCATCAGAAGTTTACAAAGCAATTATTCACCCTTCCTTTTAGTAGCACAATCAACACCGACTCTGTGTCTTACAACTATTCAGCAGGTACAAAATAATATATCAAATGAAAGACATCGAATAAAACTCCCTGCATGTAAATCAGTGCAAAGAGTGCTTGTACGTTGTACATAATTTTACGTTTTACAAGGCACACATGGCCTAAATATTTTTCTTGATACCACTTCTTGCATATCACATAACCATTATAGACGAAGATACAAACACACTCATACACATTCAACCCTCACCCCACAGATGTACAACCCTTGCCCCCCTAAATGTTTAACCCTCACCCCCACATGTCTAACCCACACCTCACAGATGTGTAACCCTCTTCCCCAGATGTCTAACACTCTCCCCCCAGATAGTCTAACCCACACCCCAAAAATGTCTAACTGTCTCCACCCTGATGTCTAACCCTCAAATCCAGATGCCCACCTCTGACGTCTAACCCACACCCCACAGATGTCCAACCCTCATCCCCCAGATGTCCAACCCTCATCCCATAGATGTCCAACCCTCACCCCCACAGATGACCAACCCTCACCCTACTGATGTCTAACCCTCACCCCACAGATGTTCAACCCTCACCCCCACAGATGTCCAACCCTCACCCCCCACATGTCCAACCCTCATCCCCCAGATGTCCAACCCTCATCCCATAGATGTCCAACCCTCACCCCCACAGATGACCAACCCTCTCCCTCCAGATGTCCAACCCTCACCCCCCAGATGTCCAACCCTCACCCCACAGATGACCAACCCTCTCCCTCCAGATGTCCAACCCTCACCCTGCCAGATGTCTAACCCTTGCCCTCATAGATGTCCAACCCTCCCCTTGCAGCTACAGTAGTTACCTGCGCCCCCTGGTGGGCCGCCAACTTTTGTTGGAGCAGTGTCATATATGTTGCCACCAGTAGGAGCTTGTGGACTCCGCCCTGCAACAGACGCCCCTGCGACGCTCGAGGGCAAGGGTGACTCGTTGTGCCTTCCTCACTCTCTCCTCCTTGTAGGCGTACCACGCTATCAACACCTGACACAACAGCACCAGTAATTTATTTTCACATTCTATTTATTCAATACAATGTTAGTACTAGAAACAACCATAATAATTAACTATCACTTTTACTCTTGCTGTTTGCATAACGCAACATAAGACAAGATGAAAAGCCTCAGACAATAAGTCAGCTTTCACTTTCTTGTTGTTTACATGCCACAACACATGTAATCAACAGACAAGACAGTGCAAACTACTCATTGAGTTGGGTTACAAGACAGTGCAAACTTCTCACTGAATTGGGTTACAAAACAGTGCAAACTTCTCACTGAGTTGGGTTACAAGACAGTGCAAACTACATGTATCTATATCTATTCGTTTTTTATTTGCATTCAAAATAGTTAAGATAAAAATTAGGAACACCCTGTATATTTTACCCAACCTACTACTTTGACAAACAATTCCTACAACATTTGGTTCACATTTTTTTTTTTTAAATGCAATGACGTAAATAAATCCAGCAGATATTGCAATGATGTAAGAATATAAGAACATACTTTTACATTTTCATTGTTACTAATTTTAAATTACTGCATCTTTATCAAACTGTTGAGGTCAAGATAAAAATGCAAGGTCTACTGTTAAAATAAACGATTTATACAATAATATGGCTGTACAAATAACTATGTGGCGAACCTTCCTCTGCAGAGTGAGACTCCAGTGCCACAGTGCCAGGCCTGTGTTGGTGCGGTCTGTGAGCACATCAGTGTGGACTGTCTGCCACTGTCTCAAGGACCGCGTTGTCAGACGTGCTGAGAGGAACAATGCAGCCTGCCTCTTCATCAGCTGCAACACAATCATCTCCTGGCTGAAAATTAAGGATTGAGACCTGGGGTAAGACAGGGATGTGTTAACTCGCCAGTACTCTTTCTGACTGGGTGATGAGAAAAGCCACCAGTGACCGACCAACCGACCAAGAGGACTCGTATGGGGACTAACTGAATGGGTAGAAGATACGGACTATAAGATGGCAGCACAAGCCTTCAACAGACTCACCAACATATGGAAATCCACTACTCTCCACACCAAGACAACAACGAAACTATATAGATCCAATGCCTGGTCAGAACTACGGTATGCTTCAGAAACATGGAGGACAAACAAGTAGATACCATTTAAAATACCATCCTGCAAGGCACCCTGGACAGCAAGAGAAAGCACAGTGGATGGCAAGAGAAGGCACCCTGGAGGGCAAGAGAAGGCATCGTGGATGGCAAGAGAAGGCACCGTGGATGGCAAGAGAAGGCACCATGGATGGCAAGAGAAGGCACCGTGGAGAGCAAGAGAAGGCACCGTGGATGACAAGAGAAGGCACCCTGGAGGACAAGAGAAGGCACCCTGGAGGGCAAGAGAAGGCCCCGTGGATGGCAAGAGAAGGCACCCTGGAGAGCAAGAGAAGGCACTGTGGATGGCAAGAGAAGGCACCCTGGAGAGCAAGAGAAGTCACCCTGGAGGGCAAGAGAAGGCACTGTGGATGGCAAGAGAAGGCACCTTGGAGGGCAAGAGAAGGCACCCTGGAGAGCAAGAGAAGACGGGGCTACCAGAGGAAAAAGTGACTGGATAATGTAAGGAATGGAAGAGAAGACAGACAAAGCTAGCAAAGAAATGGCATCCCTACGACCGTCCCGGTCATGGAATGAAGGGGAGTAGGAAACAAACTAGAACACATATTACACAGCAGGCAATTCTGCAGAATAAAACAAAAATACTGAGCATCCTCCCAATTTAATATAAAGTATACAATATCTTAGGCTTGCAAATTGCAAGTGCCACTTTAACTGTTGTAAAACAACAGCAGACATACCTGTTTTCGGAGCATGAGTTGCATGAAACACCCCCATCCCTGGAGGGCGTGCCCCAGGGTCACATGGCGGTCATGTGACATGGCCTGGGTGTACTTGAATCTCATGATGAGAGCCTCATCCCTCCGCTGCTTCCAACTCCCAAATGTCCACCGCAGCACACCTGGGATGGGGAAACAGGAATGTCAGCATCACCAACGCTCAGACCTTCCAAGTCTCCCGGTGGCAGATTTCCCGCTTTGTTGGTCATTTTTCAAACATCCTCATAATCTTTCAAAAAGGCTCCCACTTTCGTTATATTTACTTTTACAATATATTTAATTGATTTTCTGTTTTTTTTTTTTTTATTAGGTTTATTTACACATGACTGTACAATATAATTTCATGAATTGTTGATGTAAATAAACTTAGTAAAATAAAAAAACAAAAAATCACTAAATTTGCAAAGGTTGACGTTATTGGGGCCAGGCCGGATGTAGAAACAGATCAGAACTCTTGTGTAATTTTGGTAAAAACATAACACGTTGACAGCAGAACACAATCACCCCTGGTAGACATGCTGACAACAGAACACAATCACTCCTGGTAGACATGCTGAGAGCAGAACGCAATCACCCCTGGTAAACGCTGACAGCAGAACACAATCACCCCTGGTAGACATGCTGACAGCAGAACACAATCATCCCTGGTAGACATGCTGACAGCAGAACACAATCACCCCTGGTAGACATGCTGACAGCAGAACACAATCACCCCTGGTAGACATGCTGACAGCAGAACACAATCACCCCTGGTAAACGCTGACAGCAGAACACAATCACCCCTGGTAGACATGCTGACAGCAGAACACAATCACCCCTGGTAAACGCTGACAGCAGAACACAATCACCCCTGGTAGACATGCTGACAGCAGAACACAATCACCCCTGGTAGACATGCTGACAGCAGAACACAATCACTCCTGGTAGACATGCTGAGAGCAGAACACAATCACCCCTGGTAAACGCTGACAGCAGAACACAATCACTCCTGGTAGACACCCTGACAGCAGAAGACAATCACCCTTGGTAGACACCCTGACAGCAGAAGACAATCATCCCTGGTAGACACCCTGACAGCAGAAGACAATCATCCTTGGTAGATACCCTGACAGCAGAAGACAATCATCCCTGGTACACACCCTGACAGCAGAAGACAATCACATCTGGTACACACCCTGACAGCAGAACACTGGTAGACACTCCGGGTAGACATGCTGACAGAACACAATCACTCCTGGTAGACATGCTGACAGAACACAATCACTCCTGGTAGACATGCTGACAGCAAAACACAATCACCCCTGACACACTGCCATGGTAGGCATTAAGCAACAGTCTTTGAGGTCTGCTACACCATAATTATACATTTTCCTAATTTTCTGATGAATGAGGCAGAGACAGGGTAATGAAAGCAAGCTATGGCACCTTGTTGGAGCAATCACAAGACAATGAAAGCAAGCTAAGACACCTTGTTGGAGCCAAGACAAGACAATGAAAGCAAGCTAAGACACCTTGTTGGAGCCAAGAAAAGACAATGAAAGCAAGCTAAGACACCTTGTTGGAGCCAAGACAAGACAATGAAAGCAAGCTATGGCACCTTGTTGGAGCAATCACAAGACAATGAAAGCAAGCTAAGACACCTTGTTGAAGCCAAGACAAGACAATGAAAGCAAGCTAAGACACCTTGTTGGAGCCAAGACAAGACAATGAAAGCAAGCTAAGACACCTTCTTGGAGCCAAGACAAGACAATGAAAGCAAGCTAAGACACCTTGTTGAAGCCAAGACAAGACAATGAAAGCAAGCTAAGACACCTTGTTGGAGCCAAGACAAGACAATGAAAGCAAGCTAAGACACCTTGTTGGAGCCAAGACAAGACAATGAAAGCAAGCTAAGACACCTTGTTGGAGCCAAGACAAGACAATGAAAGCAAGGTAAGACACCTTGTTGGAGCCAAAACAAGAGAAGATAAGACAAGACAATGCAAGCAAGCTAAGACATCTTGTTGGAGCCAAGACAAGATAAGACAAGACAAAGAAAGCAAGCTAAGACACCTTGTTGGAGCCAAGACAAGATAAGACAATGAAAGCAAGCCAAGACACCTTGCTAGAGTCAAGACAATGAAAGTAAGCTAAGACATCTTGTTGGAGCCAAGACAAGACAAGACAATACAATGAAAGTAAACTAAGACACCTTGTTGGAGCCAAGAAAAGATAAGACAATGCAAGCAAGCTAAGACACCTTGCTGGAGCCATCTCTCGGCTTCCTTTACTTGGCGAGCTGTGTTGAGCTTCTTCTGGTGGTGAATCGCAGCAAAGCAATGCCAAAATGTAAGTACCTATAAACAAACAATGTAAATCAGGCTAGCAAAATGAGTAAATGTAATTGTTTAATTTAGGTAAAAAATGTGGCAGAAGGAGGAGAGGAAGCCCAACATTAAGATGGCGGGACAGTGTTAAGATGGAGGGACAGTGTTAAGATGGAGGGATAGTGTTAAGATGGAGGGATAGTGTTAAGATGGAGGAGTAGTGTGAAGATGGAGGGACAGTGTTAAGATGGAGGGATAGTGTTAAGATGGAGGAGTAGTGTTAAGATGGAGGGACAGTGTTAAGATGGAGGGACAGTGTTAAGATGGAGGGACAGTGTTAAGATGGAGGGACAGTGTTAAGATGGAGGGATAGTGTTAAGATGGAGGAGTAGTGTTAAGATGGAGGGACAGTGTTAAGATGGAGGGATAGTGTTAAGATGGAGGAGTAGTGTTAAGATGGAGGGACAGTGTTAAGATGGAGGGACAGTGTTAAGATGGAGGGACAGTGTTAAGATGGAGGAGTAGTGTTAAGATGGAGGGACAGTGTTAAGACGGAGGGACAGTGTTAAGATGGAGGGACAGTGTTAAGATGGAGGGACAGTGTTAAGATGGAGGAGTAGTGTTAAGATGGAGGGACAGTGTTAAGATGGAGGGACAGTGTTAAGATGGAGGAGTAGTGTTAAGATGGAGGGACAGTGTTAAGATGGAGGGACAGTGTTAAGATGGAGGGACAGTGTTAAGATGGAGGGATAGTGTTAAGATGGAGTAGTGTTAAGATGGAGGGACAGTGTTAAGATGGAGGGATAGTGTTAAGATGGAGGAGTAGTGTTAAGATGGAGGGACAGTGTTATGATGGAGGAGTAGTGTTAAGATAGAGGGACAGTGTTAAGATGGAGGGACAGTGTTAAGATGGAGGGACTGTGTTATGATGGAGTAGTGTTAAGATGGAGGGACAGTGTTAAGATGGAGGGACAGTGCTAAGATGGAGGGACAGTGTTAAGAAGGAGGGACAGTGTTAAGATGGAGGGACAGTGTTAAGACGGAGGTACAGTACTAAGATGGAGGGACAGTGTTACGATGGAAGGACAGTACTAAGATGGAGGCACAGTGTTAAGATGGAGGTACAGTGTTAAGATGGTGGGACAGTGTTAAGATGGTGGGACAGTGTTAAGAGAGATCATGAAAGGGTGGGGGTGAACAGACAAGTTTAACAAGATTTAACAAGATTTGCCATCCAAGCCAAAGGCCCAGATGGCAAGTGGACAAGGAAGCCATTGGCTTATCGAGAGTCCAACAATGTTCACCTACTTATAACCCGCCCTCCTGATATATGTGTCAACCTTGTTTTTAAACATATTCACGCTGCTAGCAGTTACACAATCTGTAGACAGTTTGTTCCATTCATTTATTGTCCTCTGTGAGAACGAGTGCTTCCTGATGTCCAATCTACATTGATCCTTTACTAATTTTACCTCATGTCCTCTAGTTCTGCTATCCTTCTTGAGTGAGAAAAACATATTTCTATCAATATTTTCATACCCATTCAATATCTTAAAAACTTCAATCTGATCTCCTCTTAACCTCCTTGTCTCTAGAGTTGTTAAACCACATTCTTTCAGGCGTTCTTCATAACTAAGGTCTCTAAGTTCTGGAATCATTTTAGTTGCTCTCCTTTGTATGCGTTCAAGCGTATCTATATCCTTCTTACGATATGGTCTCCATGCTTGTATACAGTATTCTAAATGAGGTCTAACTATTGCTTTATAAAGAGGTATAATTAACTTTTTTCCCTTATATGTTATGTTTCTTCTAATCAATCCAAGAATTTGATTACCCTTTGAAGCTGCAATACCACACTGCTCTGAAACTTTCATATCAGCGCTTATTGTAACTCCTAAGTCCTTTTCTTTTACAGTAGTACCAAGAACAGTAGCTCCCATTTTATAGTTTACATTCAAGTTCCCATGTCCTGTATGTAGGCATTTACATTTCCCAAAATTGAACAGCATCTGCCATTTCTCAGACCATTTCACTAATCTGTCTAGATCGTTTTGTAAATGTTGTTTATCACCATCAGTATTAACCTTTCTAAACAGTTTTGTGTCGTCCGCAAATTTCAGTACGTTACTTGTTATACTCTCGTCCAAGTCATTGATATAAATTAAGAATAATATAGGTCCTAATACTGATCCTTGAGGTACCCCACTCAAAACCGATTTCCAATTTGAAACTTCGCCATCTACTACAACTCGTTGTCTTCTGTCAGTCAGCCATTGTTCTATCCAGTCAGTTATGCTATCCCCGATACCATGGGCTTTTAATTTAAGTAGCAATCTTTGATGTGGCACTTTGTCAAAAGCTTTCTGAAAATCTAAGTAGATAATATCTACTGGCGATCCCATGTCTATCCACTTAGTGATTTCTTCCAAAAAACATAACATATTTGTTAAGCATGACCTCGCTTTAAGGAATCCATGTTGAGATGAATTTAATAATTTATGCTTAACGAGGAAGTCCACCATATGGTCTTTAATTAACCTTTCTAATAATTTACAAATCACTGACGTTAAACTCACTGGTCTGTAATTCTCTGACTTATTTCAACTCCCTCTTTTAATGATAAGTTGAATACTCTTGCAAGTGGTATACTGATTTGATCTACTGTTTCCATTAGTAATTTTGGAGGAATCCCATCCACTCCCGGTGATTTGTTATCCTTCATTGCCTTTATTTTCCTAGCTACCAATTCTGGAGTTACAACTAACGGTCCTAAATAGTCAGATTTAGCCCCCTGAAATTTAGCATCAGCAACTGGTAATGAACTAATATCTTCTTTTGTAAACACTGAACTGAAGTAACCATTTAGGTCTTCCGCCATTAAAAACCCCTGTGATATTATATTTCCAGCACTGTCTTCTAGAGGTCCAACCTTGTCTTGTACGTTTTGTTTACTCCTGACATATGCATAAAAACTCTTGCTGTCAGTTTTTATGTTACATGCCAGTTTTTGCTCATAGCTTCTTTTAGATTGTCTGATTTCAGTTGTAGCTGCATTAAGTGCCTCTTTGTATTTTGCATAGTCTTCTTCCTTTCTGGTACGCCTATAAACCCTCCACATAGTTTGTTTTAGCATTATTTTTCTAATTGCCTCTTTTGACAAGTGTTTCTTTCTACACCGTTTTCCTTGTTTTCGGAAGGGAACAAATTTATCAATGATACTCTCAATTTCATATTTTAGAATATTCCAACATTCAATTGCAGTCTTATCCATCAGCATGTTATTCCAATCTAGCTGTGCTAAGTATTTTCTCATACCTTTGTAGTTACCTTTGTGGAAGTTTCTCTTGTACGTTTTCTTATTTTTACTTTCTGATTTTACATTGATGTCAAAATGTATTTGATTATGGTCACTATTACCCAATGGTTCAAATATTTTTACATTGTCCACTAATTCTTGTTGTGATGACAAAACTATATCTAATACATTTTCTCCCCTGGTTGGTTCTAGTACGTGCTGAGTAAGAAAGCTATCCTGGATTAAACATAGAAATTGTTGATCCTCAATCCCTGTGCTCTCTAGAGAATTCCATTGTATGTGTCCATGGTTAAAATCTCCCATTATGATACATTCCCCTTTACTAACTTCCTTTATAGCGTTTTTTATTTTTGTGTTGTCCTCTTCGTTTATGTTTGGACTTCGGTAAACTAATCCAATAGTTAATTTTGAATTTCCTGAAACAATTTTGCACCAAACAGCTTCATCGCAATCTGCTTCCCTTTCTAGTTTTATTTCATAAGCCTGAATAGATTCTTTAACATATAAAATAACTCCCCCGCCCCTTCTTCCTATTCGATCTTTCCTAAACATTACGTATCCTGTCAGTCCTAATTCAGCATCTGTTATATCTATGTTAGCCCATGATTCAGTTATACCAATTATGTGAGGGTCAATATCTTCTACCATAATGTTTAATTCGTTTTTCTTATTTACTATGCTCCTTGCATTTAAACATACGCATCTATAACCTTTTTCAGAGATGATTTTCGGATGATTTGATATTGGTTTATCTGTGCTAGTGGCCTCTTGTTCTGCTTGAGACACCTCTAGGTAACCCCCCTGCACTTCTAGTTTAAAGAATGTTTACTTCCAAAAATATTTGTCATTGTACCCAAGTCGCTATCTACTGCTGCTGAAAGTTTGTCCGCGAATACTGCCGCCCCCTTTCCACTTAAATGAAGCCCATCCTTCATGTACATATCAGCCCTCCCAACAAAACTTCCCCATAAATCCAACTTCCTCTTCCCTACACAGCCTCTGGACTAACATGTTAATTGCCATCCCCCGACAATTTCGATATTTATGACCCCTCCTGCCCATTACAGGTAAAATCCCTGACAGTATTACCTGCTCAACCCGCGTCTGTTTTAGTGTTCTGACCAACTGCCTATATTTCCTAACTATGGCAGTTGTACCCTCCCTCTCTACGTTATTTGTCCCTACATGTACTAAAACAGATCCACCCTTACCCGAGCCTACGATGTTTTTTACCCTCTAAGTATGGGAGAAGATCACGATGGATGGAGACAACTTGTTGAGAGGGCGGAACAGACTAAGTGATGTGGGCCCCACCCCACAAGGGTCCAAGGGGGAAGAATAAGAACTGTTTAAATGACATATTCTTTATTAACTTTATTATGTATGGCTTACTGCTGATGGGGTTTAATAACTTTATTATGTATGGCTTACTGCTGATGGGGTTTATTAACTTTATTATGTATGGCTTACTGCTGATGGGGTTTATTAACTTTATTATGTATGGCTTACTGCTGATGGGGTTTATTAACTTTATTATGTATGGCTTACTGCTGATGGGGTTTATTAACTTTATTATGTATGGCTTACTGCTGATGGGGTTTATTAACTTTATTATGTATGGCTTACTGCTGATGGGGTTTATTAACTTTATTATGTATGGCTTACTGCTGATGGGGTTTATTAACTTTATTATGTATGGCTTACTGCTGATGGGGTTTATTAACTTTATTATGTATGGCTTACTGCTGATGGGGTTTATTAACTTTATTATGTATGGCTTACTGCTGATGGGGTTTATTAACTTTATTATGTATGGCTTACTGCTGATGGGGTTTATTAACTTTATTATGTATGGCTTACTGCTGATGGGGTTTATTAACTTTATTATGTATGGCTTACTGCTGATGGGGTTTATTAACTTTATTATGTATGGCTTACTGCTGATGGGGTTTATTAACTTTATTATGTATGGCTTACTGCTGATGGGGTTTATTAACTTTATTATGTATGGCTTACTGCTGATGGGGTTTATTAACTTTATTATGTATGGCTTACTGCTGATGGGGTTTATTAACTTTATTATGTATGGCTTACTGCTGATGGGGTTTATTAACTTTATTATGTATGGCTTACTGCTGATGGGGTTTATTAACTTTATTATGTATGGCTTACTGCTGATGGGGTTTATTAACTTTATTATGTATGGCTTACTGCTGATGGGGTTTATTAACTTTATTATGTATGGCTTACTGCTGATTGGGTTTATTAACTTTATTATGTATGGCTTACTGCTGATGGGGTTTATTAACTTTATTATGTATGGCTTACTGCTGATGGGGTTTATTAACTTTATTATGTATGGCTTACTGCTGATGGGGTTTATTAACTTTATTATGTATGGCTTACTGCTGATGGGGTTTATTAACTTTAGTATGTATGGCTTACTGCTGATGGGGTTTATTAACTTTATTATGTATGGCTTACTGCTGATGGGGTTTATTAACTTTATTATGTATGGCTTACTGCTGATGGGGTTTATTAACTTTATTATGTATGGCTTACTGCTGATGGGGTTTATTAACTTTAGTATGTATGGCTTACTGCTGATGGGGTTTATTAACTTTATTATGTATGGCTTACTGCTGATGGGGTTTATTAACTTTATTATGTATGGCTTACTGCTGATGGGGTTTATTAACTTTATTATGTATGGCTTACTGCTGATGGGGTTTATTAACTTTATTATGTATGGCTTACTGCTGATGGGGTTTATTAACTTTATTATGTATGGCTTACTGCTGATGGGGTTTATTAACTTTATTATGTATGGCTTACTGCTGATGGGGTTTATTAACTTTATTATGTATGGCTTACTGCTGATGGGGTTTATTAACTTTATTATGTATGGCTTACTGCTGATGGGGTTTATTAACTTTATTATGTATGGCTTACTGTTGGGGTTTATTAGAGAGAAACATCGTCATCAAGTTCATCGTCATGAAAGAATCAAAAGAAATTTACATGCAGAAAGATTAGATTACACAGGGAATCTGTGGCCTAGATCTGACCTTCATTAGGAGATGTTTGTCACAGTGTTGCTTAGCAACTGCCTCTTTATCCTGCCAGATGATCTGTAGTTGGATGTTGTGGCGCCAAGTGTCAATGACATTTCTGATGACCAAAATTTCATATTAAGGGTCATACAAAATGAAAACTTCACGTTTAATTGAATATCTGTACAACAAAACCAACTGTATAGCAAAACCAACTGTATAGCTGCACAACTTTGCTGTACTTCATAAAACAGCATGCTGCACGTGTAACATCAAGACAATTTTGGAACACATGCATACATGCACAGCTTTCAACAGCAAAATTAATTAAAATATCCATACTCTTTTCAAACAATCAATTAAATAACAATATTATTAACATTATTATTTGTCCTGATTATTAATAGTATTACTGACATTTACTCAGACTACAACCTGGCACCATCAGAGACCTACCGAAGCAGTGTCGCATTTTTGCAGTTGACTTTCCTCTGCACACCAGCACGTATCTCCTTGCTTCTCGTCTGATACCTTGTCCAGCCATTGAATGTCCAGCGAAGGAGTGTCATCTGGCAATGACCAGTGGCCAGAGACTTCTTTGTGGCCTTGTGTCTTCTGACCGCTATATACTGCACAAGAAAAGAGAAAGACAGAATGTCTACTTAATGTCTTCCTTATCAGCACCTGGGGTTAATTCTTAATTGAATTGAACTGATCAATTCATTTGTGAATTTTAATTAAAAAAATCAAAATAGATTGAATTGGAATCGAAGTCTGCAAAGAAAGTTGAATGGAATGAATTGGTCTGCCTGCAGAGATCTGAAACTAGCCCTTTGTGGGGCAACACAACAAATGGGAACTTTTGGCAGGTTAATCCTTGAGCAAGTATTCTCTGAAGCCAAAAACAAGAGATCTTCCCATGTTTTTTGTCAATGGCTTAGCCATTGTCTGTGCATTGTGAACTGCTCTCTGGCTTCTACCATATATAGCTGTGATGTCTTCCTATCCTAACTTCCTATCCTAACTTAGCCATTGTCTGTGCATTGTGAACTGCTCTCTGGCTTCTACCATATATAGCTGTGATGTCTTCCTATCCTAACTTCCTATCCTAACTTAGCCATTGTCTGTGCATTGTGAACTGCTCTCTGGCTTCTACCATATATAGCTGTGATGTCTTCCTATCCTAACTTCCTATCCTAACTTAGCCATTGTCTGTGCATTGTGAACTGCTCTCTGGCTTCTACCATATATAGCTGTGATGTCTTCCTATCCTAACTTCCTATCCTAACTTAGCCATTGTCTGTGCATTGTGAACTGCTCTCTGGCTTCTACCATATATAGCTGTGATGTCTTCCTATCCTAACTTCCTATCCTAACTTAGCCATTGTCTGTGCATTGTGAACTGCTCTCTGGCTTCTACCATATATAGCTGTGATGTCTTCCTATCCTAACTTCCTATCCTAACTTCCTGTCCCTCTCTCTACTCACGGCAAGAATAATGTGCTGTACCCACACATCCGGGACATCAGGTCCTGGCAGACGTGCATAAATAAAGCATGGTTTGATGTAAACTTGTAGTGTCATTTAGTGTTTGCACTATGCTGTGGACTATATATAAGGTGTTAGTTGCAAATGCTCAGGCCCGTAGCCAGCTTTTCATAAGGGGGGGGTCATTTTTTCCCAATACAGACTACAGGGGGTGCCAGAAATTCATGGGGGGACATCTTTTCTTAATCGACTCCGGGAGGACGGTACAAGTTTACACGGGTGTCATATTTTCCGAAACAAACTCCAGGGGGCATTACATGTTCACATGGGGAGTCATATTTTTCCAACACAGAGGGTGCCACAAGTATTGTGCACAAAACATTGTCTACATATTCAATTCTTTCACCAAATAAGACAAAAGTAAAACAGTTATTAATTCCTTTAATTGTGCATTGAGATTGAAAGATAAAAATATATACACATCTATAAACATATAAATACACACACACACACTTCGTGGGTGAATTATATATAAAAAAAATTATTCAATTTAGAAAATATTTCATGAATATTGTGAATTATGAAGAGCACAGTGACATGTCGAGGTCAAAATTTATGACAACTAATTTTTTTGGAAAAGCACAGTCACATGTCGAAGTCTAAATTGATGTCAGATAAGCGCAGTCAAATGTCAAGATCAAGTGTGATAATTCTCAGAAATTATTCTCTTTCTGCAGAGTAATAGGGAGATTGGGGGACACAAAATGCTTCCTGAGCTGTGAATGAGCAACAGATCATTGTGCAAGTTTAGACCAGTATCAATTAAAGAAAGCTAGCAGTACAAAATGCTGGTTTCATGTCTTGCTGTATACACACACCTTTGTCTGCCCTATGCCTTGCAGCTAACTTGAAAAGTTAATTAATTATATTACAATTAACTCATAAATTTTGCAATTAAATCTTTATTGGAAAGAGATTTGCTCAAACAATATTTATATGCCAAAGACGGCCCAATGTAGGGATGTTGCCAAATCCCACTGCTGGGATAATGCTTCTAATTGGTCAGATGTCCCCTGCAATGAAGGAATATTAGGGGTGTTGCCAGCTCCCATAGCAGGGTTTATGCTTGTAATTGGCCAGAGGCCCCCTGCAGTGAGGGGATGAACCTTTAAATTGGTCAGCTTTCATTCCCCCCAGGCCCTTGGTAGGGATGGTCCCTGGCCTCCAGTAGGCTCCCAATGTTTATGACAGTTGTTCTGTCATAAACCATGCACAAGGATAACACTATGCTTCAAATTAAATTAACTTGAGTTAATTCAATTAACAAATTAACAATTGAAATTAACCCATGCCTGATGCTTTGCGTGGAGGCATTATAGTAAGCCAGCACAACAAAGAGAGTAATTGGCTTGCTAACTCTGCATTGTTTCAGTGAGCATATATTTTCTGAAACCATAGCATTTTTTGCTTACAAGTCTTCATGTTGTTTGAATAATGGCTTAGCGACTGTCTGTACATTGTCTACTGCTCTCTGGCTGTTACCAACTGACCACACATAAGGTGACTTGGTAACACATTTATAATTAGAATAAGATTCTGTTTCAAACAAACCAGAGAGTTGCATAATATATAATATATTATTAGATTTGAACCCTCCTCTGAAAAGTGTTAACCCCCCCCCAATATGAAGATAATATTATTATAACATTTTAATAAATGTGAACCCCTTTTCAAAAATGTTAAACTGCTTCTCAAAAGAGTGGACCCCCTCCCCCAATATTATTTAGTATTCTTCATAAACGTGAACCCCCTTTCCAAAATAGTTAACCCCCTTCTCAAAAGCGTGAATCTCCCAATAACATGAAGATAATATTATTTTCATAAAATTGCAAAAAATGTGAACCCCCTTCTCAAAAGCGTGAACCAACTTCTCAAAAGCATGAACCCCCTTCTAAAAAGAACACCCTAATGATAAGAAGATAATATTATTTTTTTAAATGTGAACCCCCTTCTCAAAAGCATGAAACCTCCTCTCTAAAGCATTAACCCCCATCCTAAAATGCATGAACCCACCAATACTATGAAAATAATATTATTTTTAAAAACGGGGATTCACATTTTTTTAAACGGGGGGTTCAAAAGGGGGGTTCATGTGAACCCCTGAATCCCCTCAACTACAGGCCTGAATGCTGCTTGTGCATTAATTTTGGTGGTATACTTTGATATGTAATTATATGTTATTATTATAACATTAAAATGTGTTTCGTGTCCAGTGCCACTGGAAGAAAATTTATGCAGTCCTCGATGCATTCCAAATTAAATCCTTCAAAGTTCACTTTCATAGTGAAATATCACATTAATCAGAATGTCTTAATACATTTTATTGTCAACTAGATTGTCCGCCTCCATAAAGGGAAACAAAAGGCATGTCTTGGGGCAATGCACCTAAGAGTTAATGAAAACTAATAATTTCCAACTACAATAAAAATTTTCATGCCAGTGGTTTACTAGGAGAACGTTGAACTTGTCAACTCTTAATATCACGGTTGATAAACCTACATAATGTGTGTCACTTTCTACAAGCCCTAGTTTTATCACAACTCGACCTGGCAGTGCTAGTAGTCCATGCATGCATATTGTGTCTAGACAAGATGTGTTGTTTTGATTTTATTGATGACAAAACATAAATATTCAGCTCAGAACTATCCGGATATCAGTTTCAACCATTAATACAAGGACCGTTGAATTTGCAAGCGCATGTTAAAGGAGATTGTGCCGATGAAAATCCATGGGAACTTGAGCTGCCGAGGCGACAGGCAAGTGAAGACGTTGAAGCAACAAGTTTTGGTTCAGCGGCAAGTGTACACCTGCTGTTAAAAGACGAGGAATCACGCATGACCTGTTGATGGAGGTACTGATTCACTTGTCTAGACAAATTAACTTCTTCCCTTATGTCCTGGCCTCGGAGTAAATAATGCACGAAAAGTGAAAGTCATCACAGACACAGTGAAGACCGCATGGTCACACCATGCGCCCGAGTATAGTCTGAGCCAAGGTAACTGATATCTGCGGCATTCATAAATTTGGCCTGATAAATCATAAATTTGGCTTGATCATAATGCAGACTCCTGGTACAAAGGGTTTAACAGAATAGTACTCCCTGTTTATCAATATAATCCATGTAGACATTTTAGTGCTAAAAGGCAAAACTATTTAAAATGATTGGTTCTACATTACAGAGGGACCAAGGTGCGTTACCAACAACCAGGGATTTTATCTACTGTGTTTGGAGCAGTTGGTGCTATGGAACGTTCTGATTGCTATGAACTAAACACACAGTTTAACAGACAGCAACTAGATCCTCCAACAAACAAGTCAGTGTCGGTTATGACAGCAACTAGATCCTCCAACAAACAAGTCAGTGTCGGTTATGACAGCAACTAGATCCTCCAAAAAACAAGTCAGTGTCGGTTATGACAGCAACTAGATCCTCCAACAAACAAGTCAGTGTCGGTTATGACAGCAACTAGATCCTCCAACAAACAAGTCAGTGTCGGTTATGACAGCAACTAGATCCTCCAACAAACAAGTCAGTGTCGGTTATGACAGCAACTAGATCCTCCAACAAACAAGTCAGTGTCGGTTATGACAGCAACTAGATCCTCCAACAAACAAGTCAGTGTCGGTTATGACAGCAACTAGATCCTCCAACAAACAAGTCAGTGTCGGTTATGACAGCAACTAGATCCTCCAACAAACAAGTCAGTGTCGGTTATGACAGCAACTAGATCCTCCAACAAACAAGTCAGTGTCGGTTATGACAGCAACTAGATCCTCCAACAAACAAGTCAGTGTCGGTTATGACAGCAACTAGATCCTCCAACAAACAAGTCAGTGTCGGTTATGACAGCAACTAGATCCTCCAACAAACAAGTCAGTGTCGGTTATGACAGCAACTAGATCCTCCAACAAACAAGTCAGTGTCGGTTATGACAGCAACTAGATCCTCCAACAAACAAGTCAGTGTCGGTTATGACAGCAACTAGATCCTCCAACAAACAAGTCAGTGTCGGTTACGACAGCAACTAGATCCTCCAACAAACAAGTCAGTGTCGGTTATGACAGCAACTAGATCCTCCAACAAACAAGTCAGTGTCGGTTACGACAGCAACTAGATCCTCCAACAAACAAGTCAGTGTCGGTTATGACAGCAACTAGATCCTCCAACAAACAAGTCAGTGTCGGTTATGACAGCAACTAGATCCTCCAACAAACAAGTCAGTGTCGGTTATGACAGCAACTAGATCCTCCAACAAACAAGTCAGTGTCGGTTATGACAGCAACTAGATCCTCCAACAAACAAGTCAGTGTCGGTTATGACAGCAACTAGATCCTCCAACAAACAAGTCAGTGTCGGTTATGACAGCAACTAGATCCTCCAACAAACAAGTCAGTGTCGGTTATGACAGCAACTAGATCCTCCAACAAACAAGTCAGTGTCGGTTATGACAGCAACTAGATCCTCCAACAAACAAGTCAGTGTCGGTTATGACAGCAACTAGATCCTCCAACAAACAAGTCAGTGTCGGTTATGACAGCAACTAGATCCTCCAACAAACAAGTCAGTGTCGGTTATGACAGCAACTAGATCCTCCAACAAACAAGTCAGTGTCGGTTATGACAGCAACTAGATCCTCCAACAAACAAGTCAGTGTCGGTTATGACAGCAACTAGATCCTCCAACAAACAAGTCAGTGTCGGTTATGACAGCAACTAGATCCTCCAACAAACAAGTCAGTATCGGTTATGACAGCAACTAGATCCTCCAACAAACAAGTCAGTATCAGTTATGACAGCAACTAGATCCTCCAACAAACAAGTCAGTGTCAGTTATGACAGCAACTAGATCCTCCAACAAACAAGTCAGTATCAGTTATGACAGCAACTAGATCCTCCAACAAACAAGTCAGTGTCAGTTATGACAGCAACTAGATCCTCCAACAAACAAGTCAGTATCAGTTATGACAGCAACTAGATCCTCCAACAAACAAGTCAGTGTCAGTTATGACAGCAACTAGATCCTCCAACAAACAAGTCAGTGTCAGTTATGACAGCAACTAGATCCTCCAACAAACAAGTCAGTGTCAGTTATGACAGCAACTAGATCCTCCAACAAACAAGTCAGTATCAGTTATGACAAAAATGAGATGCGTTTCTAATATTTTTATTGACAAATATCGACAACGGAGATACTGCACAATGTCAGACACAGTAATGATTATTTGATATCAGTGTAACTTTTTTATAAACGAATAGTTTCATAACTCGCAGATGGCATGATGAAAATATGATATAAGATTTGGCTCAATACAGGTATGCTTATATATTAAACGATATCTAAAGAATATAGGATTCTACAAGAACAATTTCTGAGAATTTAAGAGAATGTGTAAATTTTAGTAGAAATTATTTGATATAAACCATTTTGCCCTTGTTGATATATCTGCTAAATTTGTAGACAGTGAGTCGGACTGGAGAACAAGAGGCATCAAAGAAGTGATATGGATAAAAAAAACCAAAGACAGCATGAATCGAGATGAGGGCCGATACTGACTCTCACTTATCGACGATGATCTCCTGAGGGGCACACACCAGGGTGCGGCAGCATGGAGCACACACCAAGGAGATATGTCTGCATAGAATGACTACCGTGTTGCGGTAGTCATCTGAAGAAGATTGCTGATAGCAGTCAAAACGTCATGGGAAGAAAAAAGGTAAACTGACTATGAAATAAGTAAAAATATCACTCATGTATTTATTTACAATATGTTGAGGCTGGAAATCACGAAAGTCAGAGAATGGGCCGAATTCACTTGTATCCATTTCTCGGGGTCAAGTTCAGTTTTTGGATGGAATTCACTCGTGGAACTGATAATAATACTACTGTATGCTCCACGTTGATCTATTATCGCTTACCTGGAATTTCACTTGCCGGCCTTTGCTTCCAATCAGGGAAGATGCAAAATGAAAACCTATTTCAGCATTTACAAAAACTCTAGTCACATACTTGCCAATATAACTGGCTGTGCTGTTTCCATCTCTCAAATTAAAAGGGAGACAATGTATGGCAAATTGCAAGTCCAGCATTTAGAATTCAATGGAACATCCACTGTGTGCATTGTTTCTTTCACAACATTTCAACCTATGGCGCAGTATGGCACATTGCAAGTCCAGCTTTTAGAATTCAATGGAACATCCACTGTGTGCATTGTTTCTTTCACAACATTTGAACCTCTGGCGCAGTATGGCAAATTGCAAGTCCAGCTTTTAGAATTCAATGGAATATCCACTGTGTGCATTGTTTCTTTCACAACATTTGAACCTATGGCGCAGTATGGCAAATTGCAAGTCCAGCTTTTAGAATTCAATGGAACATCCACTGTGTGCATTGTTTCTTTCACAACATTTCAACCTATGGCGCAGTATGGCAAATTGCAAGTCCAGCTTTTAGAATTCAATGGAACATCCACCGTGTGCATTGTTTCTTTTACAACATTTGAATCTATGGCGCAGTATGGCACATTGCAAGTCCAGCTTTTAGAATTCAATGGAACATCCACTGTGTGCATTGTTTCTTTCACAACATTTCAACCTATGGCGCAGTATGGCACATTGCAAGTCCAGCTTTTAGAATTCAATGGAACATCCACTGTGTGCATTGTTTCTTTCACAACATTTCAACCTATGGCGCAGTATGGCACATTGCAAGTCCAGCTTTTAGAATTCAATGGAACATCCACCGTGTGCATTGTTTCTTTCACAACATTGAAACCTATGACGCAGTATGACGCGATGGAAGTTTGTCAAGCAGAGAACACCTCTGTCATTGATTGGTCATTTATGGGCCACGCCCCCGCGTCATGATAAAATGTCTGCCACTGGGAAATCTGACTCACCTTCAGAACAAATTCTGAGTAAACCACTGGCATAAAAATTGTGATTGTAATTGGAAATGGTTAGTTTTTAGTAACTCTTTTAGGTGCATAGCTCCCAAAACATGCCTTTTGTTTCCCTTTAATGTCACCAGTAGGAGCACGAAAACAAATGCCCCCCCCCAAATAAAATGGTGCGCGAGAGCACTCTTCTCAATTCAAGGGTGTTGGCTTGTTCACAGATTTTGCAACACAAGATTACAACTGTAAAGTTAGCATCCTCAACTTCCAAGGGATAATCGTGACCTTAATTAACTAATTTTTTGAGAAAAAGATTCCTTTTTGTTCACCGAAATCAACACCATCACAAGAGATTCCGGTGTACAGTCGCGCCTCGTTATAACGCGGTAGTCGGGGTCCACGACTTCGGACCGCGTTGTAAGCGAGGCGCGTTAGGTGTTCTCATATCTGCCACCAGGGAGCTACTAAATAACAGCGACCGCTGCCCGCTGCACCAAGTCCATGAACCCTGTCGAAGCCCCGTGTGCTTGCAGCATTGTCTTATACGGCAATATGCAGTTTATGGAACTTATTAAACGTGTATACTAGCATCATTATTTTTAAATGTCACACCCTCTTGACTCTTGAACTGAATAAAACACATGTACGTATGGAATAGATCTACTACGATGATGATGTACTGGACCAACAGGCCTACGAATCGAAAATAATAACCTGGACCTGAGCAGCCGAAAATGTATATGATTTGACAAACGTAGTATGCAAGCTGATAAAACACATAAAAAGACAATAGGTAGAATTAATAATTGTTTCACTTCGTCTTTCAACCGATCTCGACCGAAGCATAAATTTATTACGCACCACTTAACATCGATTCATCATTTCATATGCGGATGACGAATTCATATTTTCGCCACCGGTAGCGCCTTGGGTTAGGAATTTGGCATTTTGGTTTCGCGTCGCGAAAACGATTAAATTTACGATGTAACGGAAGCATGTAATTTCACCCAAGTGTTATATTGGTACTGCATGTAAAATGCATTTAAAACGGTTGATCTGATTCTTACGTGAGGCATATTTGTGAATCTCGATTGCAATTTACAAACCGTCGAAGTGAAGCCAGCGACAGCGATTGATGTCGGCGGCAGCGCAAAACAAACAACACGTTGATACTCGTTCATTGACATTGTTCACCTAATGTTTCTTGAGAATTGTCAAAGCAATTCTAAGTAGGTTTAAGCGGGCCCATTTGACATTTTCCCCTGGCGGCAGAAATTCGGGGTCCACGACCGACCGCGTTATATCCGAATCCGCTTAATAACGGGGAGCGTTATAACGAGGCGCGACTGTAAATGAAAATTGCCTTACCTGTGTCCAGCCTCTCCAAGCCAGGCGCACCTGATGCAGGTAGCAATACCTGAGTGCCTTACACTCATTACTGTAGCTGCAAGCACACCAGGGACTGATCACACTCTCACAGAATCAATTCACACCAGACATTTTAAGTCTCCTGGCCTCCCGCATGGGAGAACAAATCTCCCTGATTTCTAATGAAACAGAAAATAGTTTTTTGTGTGGCTAACAAAAGATCACCAATCTCTTCCTTTACTCATGCCCACAAAAGCAGGGTTATTCCAAATAAGTTTTGTGCAGACTAAACAACGGAGACTTGCCTAAACAGTATCTTTGTGCCTTGCTTATAACATGCACTAAATGAACGGTTCCCCCTTTATCGCTCATAAGCATTTTGGAAGAATAGAATATTGCCTCCGTCACCCAGTGTCACAAATGCTTTCATGAATTACTGCCTCCATCACACAGGATCACAAACTTTTAAGAAAAGAAAAGGCTATCTAGCCCTGGCAGTAAATATTATGTTAGTTGCATGTGTAATAAAATATGTACGCTACTGCGAGTCAGGTAGGGGATTTTTTTGTGTACATTAATATATTTCAGGAGTAGAACAAATTGTTTTATTCCTAGACCATTAGAGTAGTAAACATGTTTTATTTTATAACTACTAGTCAAAAAAAAATTTATCTAATGCCAAAATGTTTATATTAACATGTCAGTGAACCAATTAATAATACATGTCTAATGTATTCAGAACTAATGCTAATCTAGTGGTAATTTTATGCGTGGCAAGGATGTGAAAAATTCCTGAAACCCTCTGATTTACACACAATTCCCTGAGACCCAGAAACCCTCCGATTTATGCACAAATCTGCTGCATTTGTATTTCTGAAACTTAACATGACTATTGTGTGGTTCACGTCCTCACAGAAATCTAACTACTTTTCACTGTACCTAAAATGCATTCAATAATCTTTATCCAAACTGACACCAATTTTACTCAGTCTTTAGGCGAGCATTAATAATTATTTCAAAAATATGCATCTACCATCTACCAAACATGTCATAAGCAAAGTAAAAGTACAAGCTACAATGCTACCTTTGTCGAGCAGACAACGTATTCTTTCGCCACATGCAGAACAACGTTTTAAGCAGGCAGAACGCATAGTGTTCCACAGCGGAATCCTACAATTGAAACAACACTGATCACTAGATGGCACCACTATTAGAAGCATAGAAAACAACATGCAATGACTTTGGCTCTTTCATTGCTAGGACGATAAGAGATTTATTATGGCTAGCTAAATCTTTATCACCAAACTGAACCATGCAGATATGATTAATAACAAATGGTCTATGAGCAAAACAGATGTTTCACTACATACAACATAGATAATATTAAATTTATTAATAATTTCAAAGAACTACTGGGTTGTGCCCAATGCTTATAGAATAGGTACCAACCATTGACGCAATACTCAGTTGGGGTTTGCCAATTAACAGAAGTGCGCAATGACTTGAAGCACACACGGTTGTTGCTATGGAAACACCGTCAGCATTTCCAAGAAGTCGGGGGGATTTTAAAAAGGACTGTTTTTTTCAAAGGATTGACTGGTGAAATACGACACTAGTGTCACACGATTATTTGTTGTATTGACATTCAGTTCAATATTTCCTAGCATGTTATGAGGGAAAAAAATCAATTGACACATTAGCTACCTCTGCTACCCTAAGATAATTACACCATTATCACCAAATTTAAAAAAAAAACACATTTCTGATGACTCTTGATTGAAAGAATGAGAAGTCTAACTTAATCTTACTTACACATTATGTTGAATGCATTCATTAAAAACTGGGCTAAATAGTTCTCCTTTATAAAATACCAGCAAAAAGCTAAACTACTAATACATTTTTAGAATTAAAAAAAATCCAAGTTATTTTAGACAACTCAAACAAAAATGAACTATTATAAATAGTTCAATGATTGTCAATGCACCATAAGACCACACAATATAATCTAATTTAATGGTGTCATTCAGTGCAACATTGTTTCACTTAGATAACTACACTCAATCACCACAGACCCATTTCAAAGCATCATCCAGGGCTATGTGATAGTGAGCGCGCCACATGAGGAAGTATTCCCGCTGCAGTGTCTTCTCATGGTTCAGCACTGCCATTCTGTGCATGAGTCGCAGGTCCTGACGGTGTTCGTACGCTGCATGCCAGCGATACAGGAAACAGGCCTGCAGGTTCAGTCTATTAAAGAGAAAGTGAAAGAAACATGTCTGAAGGTTCAGTCTGTGAAAGAGAAAGAAACATGCCTGCAGGTTCAGTCTGTGAACGAGAAAGTGAAAGAAACATGTCTGAAGGTTCAGTCTGTGAAAGAGAAAGAAACATGCCTGCAGCTTCAGTCTGTGAAAGAGAAAGAAACATGCCTGCAGGTTCAGTCTGTGAAAGAGAAAGTAAAAGAAACATGTCTGTCTGAAAGTTCAGTCTGTGAAAGAGATTGAAACATGTCTGCAGCTTCAGTCTGTGAAAGAAACATGTCTGAAGGTCTGGTCTGTGAAAGAGAAAGTGGAAGAAACATTTCTGAACGTTCAGTCTGTGAAAGAGATAGTGAAAAAACATGTCCAAAGGTTCAGTATGCGAAAGAGAAAGTAAAAAAAACATGACTGAAAGTTCAGTCTGTGAAAGAGAAAGAAACATGTCTGAAGGTTCAGTCTGTGAAAGAGAAAGTGAAAGAATCATGTCTGAAGGTTCAGTCTGTGAAATAGAAAGTGAAAGAAACATGTCTGAAGGTTCAGTCAGTGAAAGAGAAAGTGTCAGAAGCATGTCTGAACGTTCAGTCTGTGAAAGACAACTCTAGATAGAAGTGAACGTACTACCTGAATCTGACTGCTTCCTTAGACAACTCTAGATAGAAGTGAACGTACTGCCTGAATCTGATTGCTTCCTTAGACAACTCTAGATAGAAGTGAACGTACCGCCTGAACCTGACTGCTTCCTTAGACAACTCTAGATAGAAGTGAACGTACCGCCTGAATCTGATGGCTTCCTTAGACAACTCTAGATAGAAGTGAACGTACCGCCTGAACCTGACTGCTTCCTTAGACAACTCTAGATAGAAGTGAACGTACCGCCTGAATCTGACTGCTTCCTTAGACAACTCTAGATAGAAGTGAACATACCGCCTGAACCTGACTGCTTCCTTAGACAACTCTAGATAGAAGTGGACCTACCGCCTGAACTTGACTGCTTCTTCAGACATCTCTCGTTTCTTCTGCATCAGTTCAATGAATTGCCTGATGGCATCAAGACAACGTGGCAGCACCAGCTTCCTGTAGTGACAGTCGGCCACGAGGTACTGTGTCTGTATAAAACATATGAATGACGAGCTCAGTAAATAAAGTTGAAAGGAAAAACTTTGTTGAGTGCATGCAGCACAAATGACAGAATTGTACACACATAAAACATCTAATATTATTCTGCTGATGTAGGAGGTTGCATAATATTTGACTTTTAACATAAAAAGGGGAAAATTAGAAAAAATTATATTTTTTTATGAATATCTACTTGATTGAGGATTGCATAACAATTATTATTATTAAAGCAAAACATAAGTCATGGTCTATGCACCAATAACAGTTACTAAAACAACAATTTGTAACTACAATTAAGAATATCACGCCAGTGGTTTACTAGGAAACCCTTGTTTGAACACACAACTGGTTAAATACATTGATTAGACAACGTAGGTGTATTTCTATTGCTAGTTTAGCAGATAAAACTGCACATGGCACACAAAATTGTTTTTCATAAACAGAAACATGCGTTTCGCGTTTTGATCAACGTTAACCGCAGACGTCCGAAAGGAGTGACGCACACAGCGAACGAAAACATGCGAAACAAGACAAGTAGCACCCGCCAAACTGTAAAGTCACATTATTACAAAATGGTGGCATCCACGAAAAAGAGAAAAGCCATTTTGGCATTGCTTCTTATAATGACAATTTGTCGCCAGCAATGAAATATTTGGGTTCATTCCTGGATACAGCGATGTAAGGGACAAGGCGTTTTTGGAAATATTGTTAGGGAATTAGAGGGGGAAGACCCTGAGATGTACAAAAGATACTTCCACGTAACTCTCGAGGGCATTAAGACCCTGAGATGTACAAAAGATACTTCCACTTAACTCTCGAGGGCATTAAGACCCTGAGATGTACAAAAGATACTTACACGTAACTCTCGAGGGCATTAAGACTCTGGCTCGAGAGCATTAAGACTCTGGCTCGAGGGCATTAAGACTCTGGCTCGAGGGCATTAAGACTCTGGCTCGAGAGCATTAAGACTCTGGCTCGAGGGCATTTAAGACTCTGGCTCGAGGACATTAAGACTCTGCTACAGAAGGTTGGTTCATCTGTAAAGGTTGGTTCATCTATAAAGAAAACCGATGGTGATGAGAAAGTCAATTTCGCCTGAAGAAAAAGAAAGTCATCCTGAGATACCAGCAATAGGTTTGTTCACTTGATTTTATTTAAAATCTAGGGGAGACTGGGGGGGGGGTGTGGGCCACATTTTTATCTTTTTGCTCTATGAGTTGAACATTTGCAACTACATGATTTTGTTTCTGCTTATATAAAACCCAACTACATTAGGTTTGTACTTACCACATTAAATAAAAAAACTTTCAATATGTTGGGAGGACTGGGCCACATAGTTGGGTAGGCCTACCTGATCAAACCTTGTTCCCAAATTACATTATTTGGTATAATTTCATACAAAATGGGAGGTATACCAGGGGAAATCAGGCCACTATATTTATTTAGCTGCAATCTTGTACCACAGATTTAGTTGCACCAATAAGTTTGTAGGGATTTATATACCAAATCAAAATTAGTCTTTTCAATTATTTTGGACAAGTTTCAGACTTGACCTTTGTTTGCTGGAGTGATTTATATATGGGGTTCCCCAAAGAGGTCATGTGACCACAATATTGTGGAACATCTTTAATAGCTTGACTACAAATAGAGATGGCCCACTCCGCCCTCTGGCCCGCTCCTCCCTCTGGCCCACACCTCCCTCTGGCCCACACCTCCCTCTGGCCCACTCCTCCCTCTGGCCCACACCTCCCTCTGGCCCACACCTCCCTCTGGCCCACTCCTCCCTCTGGCCCACTCCTCCCTCTGGCCCACACCTCCCTCTGGCCCACACCTCCCCTAACCCTTGCATACTCTGTTAAAAATAACACTGACAAAGATTCATATTGCAATCTTAACATTTGTTGCATATTTTTTATTCAGGTGAAACATTCCACAGCTTGACATTTGCACAGAGGATTGGTGAACGAACGATCTCCAACATTGTGACAGAAACTTGTCAAGTTCTACTTGATTGTCTGAAGGACAATTATCTGAAGGTAAAGCTACATATCTAGGCCTTCAAGTACATGTGTTGCACGTACCAGATTACAACTACAGGTAGAAATAAAAACACAACTAAAATGAGTACATTTGTCCATATTCCAGCCTGTCCTGCATACCAGTGCCACAATAATTTTTATTACCGTCAGCTGTGCCAGTGCCAGAATAATTATGACTTTGACTTTCATTTGACATTTGAGTTTGGGGTTGACATTGGAATGGCGGTGCCATTTGAGCCTTGAAAATGGCATTCTGTATTTCATTCATAGCAATCATGTGATTTTTTGCATCTAATGTTGCCAAGGACTGACTAACATAGATACCGTTGCTAGGCAGGAGATAGGCGATTTTTTGAAGAATATATTAAAAAAAGTATGCGTATAAATCGAGTGTGTCATGTTATGTGCAGGATGGCTGCTCTGTCGACGTACGATGATGTGGTGAAGTTAGTGAGCGGTAGTTTTTGCGTACTCCTCTATTATGCTAATTACCCATGTAAAACAAAAGACAAACCCCAAATATTTAGATATCTTAAAGGTGCTTCCTCAATTGAAAGTTTTAACTTTGTCATGTGATTGGCGAGAGGATGGAAGTCACGCCCATGATCAGCGTTGACCCACACAGTGTTTAACATTTTGGATATCGACTGTTTTGATCCTTACCAGATCTAACTGAAATAATTTTTTGTAGATGATTCGAACAAAAATAGGCAGTTTTTATTAAATCGACTGCAGATGTTACATAAACTATTCATACACTATATATTTGGACACCAAACAATCGGATCTGAGATAGGCTAAATCAGTTGAGTAAGCAGTTCTAAGCTTAGCTGTTCAACATTTTCTTTGCACATGTTGACTCAAGACTTTCAGGTGTCTGTGCTGAAATCATCTGATCTAAGGGTGTAAATTGTTCAAAAAGTCACAGGTATATATTGTATCTGATAATCAAGTAAATTTATACAAATGAAAGAAATCTGTCTATTTTGCCTGACATTTTTGTGTGGAGAAGCATGAACAGAATATTAGATCCTTCAACTAGCTAAATGAGAACATCTGATTTTGCTACCCTCACCATGTTTATAAAATAATTATATGCATCTGTCTTTTTGTATTATAAGTTCTAAATGAACTCATTTTGTACTGCTTTTGAAGTGTCATGATACCATCCCCTATTATTTATTTGGCTCAGAGGAGAAGTACCATCAGTTCCATTTAGATAATGTAACTTTGTTATCGAACAATACAATGTTTTTGTTTTAAAATCAAAAACCTGATGAGTTGTTAAATTTTTTGGCTTGCAAAATGGCTAGTGATAAAGTTTTCAAATAAAAAATTAGAATATCATATTATGATTGAGCTGATGATATTAGGAAGTGAATATCATTGTTGTAAAATTATCATTATGATGCAAAGTAGCAAAGATATTTGAATACCCAACACAAAAAATGTGTTACACTGTCCATGTTGAACATTGTTCTGAAATTACTTTATTTTTACAACAAAATGGATCATCCTGATCCAGTAGAAGTGAAAAAGCTGAAGGCAAGAGAGTGCCAAAGGAAACGGAGAGAAATTAATAGAGAATTCAGAAACATTTGAAAGAAGGATGCCACACAACAACAAAAGAACTGGGATGCTAAGCGGCTAACTACGACAGAGGGAAAAGAGGAAACATCAAGGAGTTGAGAGACTGAGACAACAAAAGCATAGAAAGATTAAAACTGAATGGGTGGAAAGGACAGTCAGATCGAGAGGAGTAAAGAAACAAGTGAAACTGATGACACCTGCTGAAAGAAGAGAATATGAGAAGCAGAAGAAGGCTTATACAGTGTAGTAGAAAACAATTTACGGGTAAAAAACATCGTAGATTAAAGGAAAAAGATAGTGATAGAAAAAAGGGACGGTAAAGCAAAGCATGCTTGAAGACACTATTGGTGATGAAGATGATGGAATAATGTCAGAAGACGCAGCTGAAGAAAAGGAAGGTCCCCAAGCACTGAATACCACGAGCAGGTAGCTCAGATATTACTACTGTAGAAAAATACTTGAAAGGATGCCACAACACAGAACACACAGAGCAGAAGCACTTCAGTCTATTATCCTCTCTGCTACACCTACCTCCAGAAAAGCATATAAGAAATGAGGGATTATGGTTAAAACAAGTGCACCAACCAAACAGTTTAATGCCAGAATTTAAAGGGATGATCATGGAAAGGGATGTTTGCAGAAAAATATCATCAAATCATGCCCTCAGGATCAAAAGAAAATACAAGAAAATCTAACAAAAATGGCTAAAACACTGGCTGTTTCTAAAGGTAAAGTGTACAGGGATATTAGCATGCTCGCTGGGACTGCCAAATTTAGAAAAGACAGGGTATCCCCACAATGGATGAATCGAATCCAGGATTTCTTCTTCAGAGAAGACATTAGCAGAGCTGTACCAGGGAAAACAGTGTGAGCTGCTTTCAAACAACACAAGGCAAAGTGTCTTCTGAGCATGACAGTTGAAGATGCATACAAAATCTTGTGAGATGAAAATCCAGCCTTCCCTTACAAGTTCACAATATTCAAGAAATTCCGTCCGCCAAATGTGAGGATCCCAAGGTTCAGTGATCGTATTCAGTGCACCTGTCCCAAGCACACAACTGTTGAAAGGAAGATAGCTGCTTTGAATGCCATCATGAAAAGATTGGTACTGGGTAATACCAATTTACATGTAGTCAGATTTCCAGGTATTACTATGTTAATCAAGGTAATCTTCTTCGTATTTTATGAAAAAGTAATTTGAATCAGGTAAACCAACAGCCCAACCAAGTATAGAGACAGTTTGAAAATAAAGATTAATTTGATTAACCTTGTCGTTTATGTCACGTCTGTCATAAGTAATGTCGCATCTGTCACACAGGGGTTTTTGTCCTATAGAATGGAATCTATGAAAATAAGTGCCCCACGAGAGGTATGCTGAGTGAGGTGTGAGGTGTAGGACATAACCAGACAATTAATTTATTTCTCTGTCCAGAAAAATTATGTTGGGTGGAACTTTTCCAACTGGATTTTCAAAAAGGGACACAATTTTGCACTGTCAGCACTATCATTCGATAGTTTCAATGGAAAACCTAACATTTCTATTTTTGTCTTATCACAACCATCATAATACACCTCTAAAAAAAAAGAATTATCATTGTGGAAACTTTTGCAGGAGATTTATAGATGTGACAGACGCGACACAAAAATGTGAATGGTCTATTTCATCATCCTATATAATAAAAGCCAGGCAGTAAGTTATCTTCTACTTATTATCTTGGTACACTTTCAACCCCATACTATAACATTATATGTGAAAGAAATTATTTTAGGAAAGAAAATTATTCACTCCTAATTTTTGCACAACTGTTCCATTTTTCATGACTTCGCTCATATGGAATCAGTAATTTATGGTTTATATTGTTGGTGAAGCTCCAGATACCTGGTTCATTATATTTATCAGGAGTGAGTATTTCAGTGAAAAATTTGCAAGATTATTTTGTTGGATTATCAGATAACGGATAAGTTGAAACATGGTTCCATACGGTTTCTTTCACTGATCGACAAATTTCTTTAAAGGCCGAGTGCAAAACTCACTCAAGACTCCCACCTCCAATGGCATCTTGGGATTTAAATGTAACGTAGAAACGCTTGTACCGTCTCGAAATATGATTTGATTGGTTAACACTCAAATCATCCAGATTTGGTTTTAGTGCAGGGAACGAATTTAAATATTATTCAGAGTTTGGGTTTAAGCGTGTGATGACGTGTATTTTGTTACAGCTGTATTTGTAAGCTGAACTTTTGGTAACTATATAGATTTGCAGAAAGCTTTCGATAAAGTGCCACATCAAAGATTGTTACTTAAACTAAAAGCCCATGATGTAATCAACTGGATAGAAGAGTGGCTTACACACAGAAGATACAGCGTAATAGTAGATGGTGAGATTTCAAACTAGAAATCTGTTTTGAGTGGGGTACCACAGGGATCAGTATTAGGCCCTATACTATGTTTTAATATATATATATATATATATATATATAAATGATTTGGAAGATGACATATCTAGCAAAGTACTGAAATTTGCAGATGATACAAAAGTATTCAGATAGGTTACTGATGTTAGGGGAGGCTTGGGAGAGTTGGGCCACAGGGAGAGTTGGGCCACTCCCAATTTCATGGAAGTTGCAAGTTGTTGTGGACAGGTGCTGCCATCTATTTGAAGTACAAGACATTATCTTTTTATTGATATAAGGGGCTTGACACATTTAGGCTTGCTGTCCATGTTTTTAACAGAAATACATTTAATGCACAAAATAGTAAAAATTGGACTCTAAGTTAAGCAATTTTATATCTCTTCAATACTATTTAGTACACTGTTCTTGGGTGTTCTGCAAGATAGCTGTGACAGTCCTCTCCCATCAAGGCGTTTGCGGAATCCATCTCTCCCCGCATGGTGTCCCAACTCTCCCATCACTTACATTTAGTGAATAATCTTTTCTCTAAAGCCTATTACTTTGAGTGCGTATAGTTTAGTGCATGAGGCAGAGGGGACTATCAGATATAGGGCTACCTTGTGCTGTGATAGTGTTCCGAGCCGCCGCAGGGGGCGAGGAATACTATCACAGCACAAGGTGGGCCTATATCTGATGTCACCGAGGCCGATTGCACCAGCCGACATAGTCCATGATGCTAAACTTATGAATTTTATATGTAAATATTAATATAAATATATTAATATATTTATAAATGTATTAATTAAATTTAATTAATTTATTTATAAATTAAATATTTTATATCATTAGTTGTTAGTGGGCAGCAGAATTACTGTAGGTCTGGTTGGTAACTGCAGACTGCATCTTTCGAAATATTAATTTAAGTTTGTCTTAGTGATGTCATAATTTTTCCAGATGCCACGAAAATACCAAAGAAGATCAAATCGAGGTGCACCAGAAGATGTTCTACAGAGAGCAATGGAACAAGTCAGGGGAGGATGTAGCATCCGTGCAGCTGCTAAGGACTTTGATATAGCAAGAATGACTCTCAAGAGATACATCAACAAGCATGATGGAGAAAATGGACAAAATGGTGAACGAAATAAGGTGTTTGGCTATGGAAACTGTCGACTGAAAAACATTATTTTTTCTCCAGAGAAGGAAACTGACTTGGCAACACATATTAAAACTTTGGCTGAACAATTTCATGGTATGACTAGAAACAAATGTCGTGCATTGATTGTGGAAAGAAACCGTCTTGCAATCCGAACACCAGAGGCAACATCTCTTGCTAGGGCTAGTGCCTTCAACCGGTATACCGTGGGCAAATTCTATGACAACCTCGGAAGCATTATGGACCTGCACAAGTTTGAATGTCACGATATCTATAACGTTGATGAGACGGGATGCACGACAGTTTCAGCACACGAAAACATTGTAGTTGGAAAAGGAGTGAAGCAAGTGGGGTCAATCACCTCTGCTGTACGGCATCAATGCAGCTGGTAGTGTCGTTCCACCTATGCTAATATTCCCACGGAAAAACGTCCGTGAGCATTTCACCAAAGGTGGCCCCCCAGGGTGTATTGGGGGTGCAAATTCAAGTGGTTGGGTCAACGAGGACCTATTCCTGGCCTACCTGAACCATTTCATTTGCCACACGCGATGCAGCAAGGAAAATAAAGTTTTTCTTATCTTAGATAACCATGAGGCCCACATTTCTCTGGCTGCCATTGACTTGGCTAAAGAAAATGGTGTAGTGTTACTGACAATGCCACCACATACCAGTCATCGGCTTCAACCTCTCGATGTGTGCTGTTTCAAACCTTTCAAGACGACATATGCTCAAGCTATGGAAAATTGGATGCGATCAAATACTGGCAAAACAATTACGATATATGAAATACATGAATTTGTTGCCCATGCTCAGTTGCATGGCCTCACTGCAAAAAACATTTTGTCAGCATTTCAAAGTACCGGCATTTTCCCTTACAACCGGGATTTGTTCGATGAAACGGACTTTTCGCCAGCCACAGTTACTGATTGAGATCTTCCAGAGGAGTTGGAGAGAAATGATCCAATTCCTGCTGAACAACTACCAGCTCCCCAACCAGAACCCAGTTCTACTGCAACACCGGTTCCCCAGCAAGAAACAGATTCTACTGCAACACCAGCCCGACAGCCAGAACCAAGTTCTACTGTAACACCAGCCCAACAGCCAGAACCGAGTTCTACTGCAGCACCAGCCCGACAGCCAGAACCGAGTTCTACTGCAACACCAGCTCCGGCTCAGCCAGGGCCAAGAAACCATTATGTATCGCCTGCTGATATTGTTCCGCTTCCAAAAGCTGGTCCACGAAAGGTTACCAACAGAGGTCGCAAGAGAGGGGATACAAAGATTCTAACCGATACTCCAGTACATAATAGCATAACAGACGCACTAGCTGCTAGGCACACTAAAAAACGAAAGTCAAATCAACCAGTCAAACAGAGCTAAAAAGTCCTTCATCAGAAAGTGATACCGAAGATGTGCCATTCATGGAAAGTGGTGAAAGTGATGCTGATGAGCCAGATTACCAAGTCATTGAAGGTGATTTTGCAGTTGTAAAATTTGTGTTGGCCAAATCACGCATTGTCCATTATATAGCGCGGGTTGACGTTATTGATGGAGACGAGTGTGAAGGTGTTTTTCTTCGACGAGAATTCAGTCGTCATCAGACAATATCTACATTCATGATTAATGATAAAGATGAAGCATCATTCCCTAAGAAGGACATCATCAGGAAGCTACCTGAGCCTCAATAGCTTGGTGGCACAGCTCGTCGAGCAGGAAAATTTACATTTCCTTGTGACTTCACACGATGGGATTTCCACTCGTCTCTTTATTAGGCATCATCGAACCTATCACGTATTGTGCATCACATAGCACAGGTTGACACTGTTGATTGGGACGAGTGTGAAAGTGTGCCTCAATATCACAGTCATTTTAAAATGTGTTAAAACACAGCATAATTCCATTTTAGGATTTGATATAGGGGTCTATGACCAAATAATCAGTGACATCATTAAAAAAGTTAGAACTGGAATATTTTGCTGATCAAGGTTGACTTTTTCTAGTGGAGTGCTACTGGACCATGTTCTTAATATCTATTAATGGTTATTTTAAGTTTGGAATTAAATTGTTCACATTTTCCTTCACTGTCCCAAGTCTCTGATTTTGTGGCCCAGCTGTCCTCAGCTATGGCCCAAGTCTCCCTGGATATGGCCCAACTCTCACCACTCCCAGGGAGAGTTGGGCCGGGATGACACCTTTCAACAATCACCTCTTCTTTCTACATGTGTGCCTGCATTTTGAATCAGCTGACACAGATTGTATATTATGGTCTGTACATATCACAATCACAGGAAATGGTACTCTGCTATGAATAGAGAGAGCACAATGTGTCAAAATGTAAAAAGTGGCCCAACTCTCCCAAGCCTCCCCTACACACTGCCAAAAATAATTTTCTTATACAAGAAAATATTTCGTGAAACAAGAAGTTTCTTGAATTAAGAAAAAGTGTAAAAAAAATTTCTTCACAAGTTCCAGATATGTGATTGAATAAGGACATTTTCTATAATGAAGAAGATATTTCTTTCTTAAGAAAGATTTTAGATAAATATTCTTAATGCTATAATTTTTTTCTTGAATTAAGAAAAAATTGTCTTACTTAAGAAAAACATTTGAAATAAATATTCTAGATGAAGAAGTTTATCTTGAGTTAAAGCTGCTTCCTCAAATGGTTCAACCCATCGTGAATCCATTTCATTTATGTCCAGATGTGTAGTGTGTGACTAGTTTAAGTAACGTGAGCAGTTTAATAAAAAATGCAAAATTTTTTTTAAAAATCATCAAAAGAATTTACTTCAGTCGTTAGATCTGGTAAGGATCAAAACAGTGGATATCAAAAATTGTAAACGATGTGCGAGTCAGTGCCGATCATGGGCGTGACTTCAATCCTCTCGTCGATCACACAACAAAGTTACAAAGTTTCACCAAGGGTGAAAATCATGATTTTTCAGCATTTCGATATTCACTTCACTTAATGTTTCAACAATCAATCAAGTAATTTAATAGTTTGTCTGATTATTTCGCAAAAACTACATACAAAAGTTGCACAAATGAGCTAGAATGTTGCAGTGGATACTAGGTAGGTTTGGTTTTTCGTAAAATTTATTTGAAATGAGACTAGCAAAAAAATCGAATTGAGGATGCACCTTTAAAACTGCTTCCTCAACTGATTTAGCCTGTCACAAATCCGGTTCATTTGTGTCCAAATATGTAGTGTGTGAATAGTTTATGTAACATCCATAGTCGATTTAATAAAAAAATGCATATTTTTGTTCAAATCATCAAAACAATTGACTTTAGTCGCTAGATCTGGTAAGGATCAAACAAGTGGATATCCAAAATGGTAAACACTGTGTGGGTCAATGCTGATCATGGGCATAACCTCCATCTTCTTGCCGATCACATGACACAGTTACACAATTTCACCAAGGAAGAAAATCGTGATATTTCAGCATTTTGATTTTCACTTCAGTTAATGCTTGGACAAGCATTAACTAATTTAGCAGTTTGTCTGATGATTTCACAAAAACTACATACAAAAGTTTCACAAACGAGCTAGCATGTTGCAGTGGATACTAGGTAGGTTTGGTTTTTTTATTATAAATTATTTGAAATGAGACTAGCAAAACAATCGAATTGATTAAGCACCTTTAAAAAAACAATTCTTACTGAAGAAATAAATGTTAAATAAATATTCTTTAAACAATTTTTTTTGCAATTTGTGCACATCAATATTTTCTTTCCACCCACAAATTTGTAATGTTATGCATATTGGTAAAGGAAACAATCTTGGCAAAGTAATAAGATGAAATGTGGCACATAATGCTATGTCAACAGCAGAGGTGTATTAGTTTGACGTGTACAGATTGGGTGAAAGTAATTCACCATAGAGGGGCTGCACTATTGCTAGCATGTTGTTCTGTGTTAATTTGTTGACTCGAACTTCATTAATTTTCATTTACTGATGAATAATGTCTGACTTGTCAACTGTGTGACAAGAAGGCCCTACACAGCTTTAAAACTGCCAGTGAATATAATTCAACATAAAACAGGCTTGTTATCACATGCATGTCAATGCAAAGGCCATTTTCCAGGATCACATTCACATTCAAATACAAATGTTTATGCATTATATATGCATCATAATTATATTAGCAAAGCTACATGTTCTAATATAAGCATCATTCAATGTAATACAACTATATACACCATGGTCTTACTTTTAAAGTGGATTTACAGGTCAGACAATGATTCTAAAATGTGCTGAGGATTCTGCTAACTACAGGGCACTTTTTCAAAGTCTGACAAAGAGCATGTTTTGCAACTGTATTTACAATTCATACAATGTGAATGTTAATTTTATTAATGATGAATTTATTAATGAATTTATGGGCATTTGAAATATAAAATGTTTGGGGGTTGCATTCAAATACATGCTCTCTGTTGAGTCTGGATTAAATTTTTTAGCTATTGCACGAATAGAACAATTTTAATATAAAAGTTTGTGGTATGCAATCAAATGCACTGAAAATGTAACGACTGCATATGAATGTGCATGGCTACTGCATGCCATCCAAAATGTGCATTCAAATGCATTTGCATTTGTTAACAAGTCCGCTACCAAATAATATTTAAATGTAATATTACTGATTATCATTTCACTCAAATATTTTTTATATATTATCAGAGTGAGTGAAATTTCCAACATAAGTTTTCGCTATTGACTCTTGGAGTAAAAAATATGTTGGTTCTATTGCATTAATTATTTCTGATGGACAGGTGCTTATAAACTACTAGAGCTAGGATACGATGTAAAATATCTCATCCAAGCATAATTTACAGTAATCAAGAACACATGAAATAAAAATTTATTAATCGGGTATTCAGCATAAGTGTAATCTTTGTTCAGCACACTTTGATTTTAAAAGTACTGTCAGTGTGTGTGCTCTGTAAATGTATGCCTGACATGAGATTTAGATTTAGGTCAGTCTCCTATGACATAACACTTGTGACACACATGCAGTGAGACCACACTCTCAGTGCCCCAGTGGTCTCATTAAGGGTCTGCTAATGAGGGTTATGTGAGAGTCACCAGTTAGTTTCCACATCTGGATAATCTAGTACCAGGGTGGTAGTAGAAGCTGTGCTGCTTATACAACTAGTAGGAAATACATGATAAAGAAGACTTCTGGATGATTTGACTTGTATCCTGTTCATTCCATGAGACAAAAGGTAAGAATGTTGTCATGGCATATTCTTTTATAGCAATTTGACATGTGGCCCAGCCATGCAATAAACACAGTGAATATATTTTGTGTGCAGCAGCCGGGCTGTTTGAAAAATGGCAGTTTGCATTTGTTATTATATTCAGTACTTTCAACTTGTCAACTTGATCATGAGTAGAAATGAAAATACCCATTAACATGTCATAATTCTGACTGTTTTAACTTTCATGAAAGCTAATGTGTAATAAAATAAATCTATGGATGAAATCCTTGGCTTTCACATACTAGGAAGTTCACTAATTGTATCTACTGGCAATGTATTGTTCCTTCTTTGATGTGTGCAGAATGACATGGACATCTAAATCGTGCCATTGCTACTATGTCTTTGAAAGTGTACACAATTCAAATGCTTTTAAAATTTCAACTAATTGTTACTACGGCAATTTAGTTTTGCATTTGTTTGTACTTTACTGTGCCAGTAGTCCCCTCTTATAAGGTCACCCGTTCTGTAGAGGTAAAATGGCTGTAATGTGTGTGTTTGTACTTTACTGTGCCAGTAGTCCCCTCTTATAAGGTCACCCATTCTGTAGAGGTACAAGGGATGTAATGTGGGTGTTTGTGTGCGTTTGGTGTTTAAATCCGTGACCTTGCATTTTACAATATATTGCCGTGAAATGACAAAAGTGAGCAAGTGACTATGGTTTTTTAAATATCGTACAAAACATATTTTGGTTTGCTCTCTTGTGCATATTACAGCACAGTAATTGTACACCATTCTTTGGACTATTTGAGTAAGTGTATTTATAAAAATTATTAGTACTTTTTTGTGACATGGTTATTTGTTGACTTTGTGTCACTTGCTCCATTTTGTCATTTTATAAAATAAATTATTGACACAGAAAAATGTTGTCATAGAGCAGCAAGTGCAATAAAATCACCCTTGAATAACTCCCCTTAAGAAACAATGAGGCAGGTCTTATTACAGAATTATGTGACCAGTTGTCATAATCAATTAACATTTTAAGAATTAAGTAATGCTTTGATTTTTTTATTTAGCAATGCTCTAAGTTCGAGCATGCGACCTTTTCCAGTTTTTGTGTCAATAAACTTGTTGTGCAGTAATTTATAATAGTTTCATAACTTTATCACTCGCTAATTTGGGAGAAAAGATAATTAAACAGAACACTGATATTTCAGCTGCAGTATTTAACGGATTGTGCACAGTGCAAATACGGTGATCATAAGACTTGTCCAACATTGTCATTCTGAAAGTTGAAATTCGTAAAATATCGAATTTAAGACTGAATTTTTCTGAAGATATAGTAACTACATTCCTATTGAACTAAGTAGTCATTACAAGTATCCCTGACAGTATACAGTAGCACTTTGTAGCTTGTCCTATAAAATAACAATTTGAAATACAGACTGCTAAAATCACTCTCAGAAATAAAAATAAAATTTAAAAATTTTATGTTTGCACACTCTGTACATACATTATCCTTCTCATTATCATTCTTTAATTTTGTGATGCACATCTGTACGAATATATCTAGACATTTAGCAAATTTAAGCTCTGTAGTTAGAGGCACCTGAAAGTATAACAAGTGCGTTTACCCCTTATTTTTCTTATTTTCCAAAAAATATTCTTACTAACGTGAAACATCCAAAATGACTACAAGAAAAATATTCTTATTAAATTTAAGAAAACATTTCTTGATTTTCTTGTGTGGTTCCCTAGAAAATAATTTAAGAAAAATGTTCTTGCTTTTTTTTCTTGATTTAAGAAAATGTTTTTCTTATTTTATAAAAAAAATTTCTTAAATAAGAACAATTTTCTTGGACAAATAAGAAAAGAATTCTATAGCATTTTCTTGATTTTAGAAACTATTTTCTTAAGCCAAGAAAATTTTATCTTATGTAACATTTCTTAAATCACGAAAATAATTTTCTTACGTGGCTCCCTAGAAAAAAATTCTTGTTTTAAGTTTTTTTTTATTAAAACAAGAAAATTATTTTTAGCAGTGCAGATAAACAAAGTTTACAGGATGATCTAAATAAATTAGTTAAATGGTCAAAAAATGGCCATTGTTATTCAATTTTGGGAAGTGTAAATGCATACACATAGGACATGGAAACATGGATGAAGAATATAAAATGGGGGATAATGTACTAGGTAGAACCACACAAGAAAAGGACTTAGGAGTAACATTTAGTGCTGACGTGAAAGTTTCAGAGCAATGTCGGATTGCTGCTTCGACAGGAAATCAAATTCTAGGGCTAATTAGGAGAACTATCACGTATAAGGAAAAATAGCTAATTGTACCCCTGTACAAATCAATAATTAGACCACATTTGGAATATTGTATTCGAGCATGGAAGCCGAATCGTAAAAAGGACACAGACAAGCTAGAAAGAACACAACGAAGAGCAACTAAAATGATTCCAGAATTGAGACCTTAGTTACTAAAGTCGCTTATTACAATGTGGTTTGACAACACTAGAAACCAGGAGACTAAGAGGAGACGAAATAGAAATGTTTAAAATAGTGAATGGTTATGAGAATGTTGACAGGAATACATGTATGTTCTTCAAACTTAAAGAAGGCAGTAGAACCAGAGGACACAAAGCAGCATTAGTTAAGGAGCAGTGTAGGTTGGACATGAGAAAGTACTCTTTCTCACAAAGGGTGATAAATGAATGGAACAAACTGCCAAATGATTGTGTTAATGCTAGTAGTGTGAATATGTTTAAAAATAGAATTGACAGATATTTGATAAGGGCGGGCTACACATAGATGAGAAAATTGTTGGACTCTCAATAAGCCAATGGCTTCCTTGTCCACTTGCCATCTGGAACTTGTTGTTTGGGATGGCAATCTTGTTAAAAACTTAATATATTGGGAGAATAAAGCCCTTATTGTTAAGTTGAAATGTTCTGATATTAATTATTAGTGAAGAAAGGATGAAATAATCCTTGTAATGAATCTAGTTGTATAATTTGTTCGGTAAGTTCACTAGACTACAACAACTGTCATGTTAGATCAATGCCAACATGTTATTTGATTCAGGTCCACTCAAAGTAGCAGTAGGATCTTCCAGCATAAAACAAACTGGTTACCTTCAGAATGTTGTTTGTCTTCTCAATCTTGAGGTACAGCTTCGTGTGGTCAACACTCAATATGTTGGCTTCTTTCAGAAGATTCACATTGTCTTCTTTTACTGAAAATTAACAAAATACTTATGTGTATGTTGCTGACACATATCTAATAAGATTTAAGCAAATTTCCATCCAAAGGGCAGATGGATAAGGAATCACTAAACAGTTTTATCAATGTGTGGACAGTCTTGACAGATATCTGTCAAATTTGCTTTACAAATATTATTGATACTGTTGGCACTTCCACAATCAGAAGATCATTTGTTTAAATCATTTATTGTCATCTATGATATCCAAAGGGATCAGTGAGATATTAACAAGTATTTACTGGAGTGAAATGACTACTAATTTAAGTTTGCTATAAAATCACTCACTGAAATCCTCTTCAAACACCTTGAAGCTGGCCGTCCACTCGTTGATGCCAATGGTCAGTTCCAGGTTACAGGTGTTATATCTGACGTAGGCGGACAATGTGTGTTGGTAGATGAACAACTTTAAGGTCAACACAACAACTGATGCTGGTGCAAGTCTTGTCAATGCGACACAGGATGTTCTTGCCAACTCGACTCCCAATGTAAAAACATTCTGTCAATGTTAAGTACATGTTACTGCCTTGTAAGACTTTCTAAAGAACTCAATTGATGTATGAACCCCTATACTAAACACTTCAGTTAGGCTCTGATAACACAAGGTAACATCAATTTAATGTGTTGAACATAACTGTGTTATATTACATTGATGGGAGCAATAATAAAAACATATTAAACTACATGAAAGTAACAATAATGACAAATACTCCATCATATGTGACCTGTATGAGATATAGCAATACCATTCTACCTACGTGGGTCAGACTTGAGATAACAATGAATGAGGGATTGATGGGCCCCCGGACTCTCTTCGGACTCTCTTCTCCATCCACAGTTTATTTCTCCTTTTTTCTGTCTTCCTGATACCACTCCACACAGCCTGTCGCCAGTTGATGCAGTCTGCTGCAGCAGATTCCCAGGACTCAATGCTGATCTGAACAGATTCAATATTTCGTTTGCAAGCATTTCTGAACTGCAGCATCTATGCCACTCCTCCCAATAAGAATGGTCCGAACACTCCTGGTCAGATCATGTATATCAAAATGCTAAAGAAGACTTCATGTGGAAACATTATACATAATGAAAACAGCTATGCTGGTCATAAATTAGCTGTCTGCACCAGAAATCAATATTTCATGAAATTATTCATAAGAATACTTTCCTGAAGTACAAGGCCAGCACAGTAATATTATATAAATAATAAGCCACCACTGAAAATAAACATTGTCCAACCTCAATTTCTTCCACAGTTTCAAGATGCTTGTCTTGACCTTTGACAAGCCGACCTTATGAGCAATTTGTTCAGCCTGATGGAGTTAATTTTGAAGTTGAAAACATCTTTCAACTTTGAGAGATCAGAAAGGCCTAAACTCTTGGCAGTCTAAAAATATAAAATTATAAACGATAAATACAAGTTATATTAATCGTTTCTGGTTGCATCAACACATCTTAGTCAATGGTAAGTACAAGTAGTATTTTGAGTTTATTGGCTGCTACTATTAATACATATTCTGACCAATTAATCAGCATGAAGTTTCAATGCTAAAAACATTTGTTTTTAACATTGTATAATGGAGAACTACGAAGTTGTTTGATAAATGGTAGAACTAAAGGATAGCATTCCTCATAACAACCATGAGAAATAGAGACTGTACATATTAGAGTATCAGGATATCATCCCCACTGCATGTAAAGGTGAATATCTAAACAACCAGTATTGCTGTTAAAATGACATTTTCTGCTGATTAGCGGCATCATTTGCTTGGCAAACACTAACCACATAATTGAGTTTATATCTTTCAGATATGAATCTGATTATGTAAGATATATTGTCTGAACTCACTCTCCAGACAAGTACGAAGTGGTCATACTCCTGCACCCATTTGGGTAGGTATTCGGTGGGGTCGATCATCCTACATGGGCCTGTCTCTACCATGGCCATGTGAATGTGAGGATCAGAACAACAGTCTGGATTACGACCCACATCAATCACTGCTCCAGTTGCCACCTACGAGCAAAGTCATCATACATTTCTACAGCAGCAAGGAAAGGAACATAACATGTGGGAAAAGTTCAACAAGAATTATTAAATTAAATAGCATTTTTCCTCAGCTTTTTATTTAAATATTAATTTCTTAAATGAAGTATTTTATCACTGATACATATTGACACTATGTCAAGATAATGACAAAATGTGAGATAAAAATAGGTTCTGAAACAACTCAAATGTTACACAAGTTTGGTCAAAACATGATACACCAAACATTGCAATACAGGAGATGGAGTGATAACTAGAATAAAATATACAATACACACTTTAGTTGATTAGTTGTATCCAACTTGCCTGTTTTTTCTACCACATTCAGTACACATTTTAGTTGATTAGTTGTAAGGGTCATCCATGTGAAGTATCCAACAATATTCAATACACATTTTAGTTGATTAGTTGTAAGGGTCATCCATGTGAAGTATCCAACAACATTCAATACACATTTTAGTTGATTAGTTGTAAGGGTCATCCATGTGAAGTATCCAACAACATTCAATACACATTTTAGTTGATTAGTTGTAAGGGTCATCCATGTGAAGTATCCAACAACATTCAATACACATTTTAGTTGATTAGTTGTAAGGGTCATCCATGTGAAGTATCCAACAATATTCAATACACATTTTAGTTGATTAGTTGTAAGGGTCATCCATGTGAAGTATCCAACAACATTCAATACACATTTTAGTTGATTAGTTGTAAGGGTCATCCGTGTGAAGTATCCAACAACATTCAATACACATTTTAGTTGATCAGTTGTAAGGGTCATCCATGTGAAGTATCCAACAACATTCAATACACATTTTAGTTGATCAGTTGTAAGGGTCATCCATGTGAAGTATCCAACAACATTCAATACATATTTTAGTTGATTAGTTGTAAGGGTAACCCATGGGAACTATCCAACTTGCCTGTTTTTCTACCATGTTCAGCTCAACATTGTTAATGATAACATCCACATTCTTCATGTTGCTCACAGAAATGGTGACTTGTTGAGATCCAGCCACACTCAGATGTCTGCCATCAGGAGCAATCTACAATATACAACATAGTCAACGTAGCCTACTACATGACATATCTTGCCATCAAATTCTAAGCTTCTGGAAGCTTACCAGCTGAGGGCTTGAGGTAATGTTATCACATGACCAAACAAGGTAATTAAGGACGAATGAACATATTATATTTAGTGGCAGATCTTCATTTTCTAATAGAATTCGAGTGTTGCCATATACATGACGCGTAAATGTCATAACATGTAAACATCAGTGCTCTATGTGCACACCCCTGCCAAGCTGCAGTGAAAACGCTTATCAATACCTACATGACACCTTGAATTCACGTGGAGATGCTGGGTAAGGGTAATATGGACAGCAATACTCATAAAAGCAGGACAAAAGTGACTTCCATCATGATTACTTTGTGGCTGTAATGACCATTTTCCGTCTATTTCCCAGACACCAACACCACATGATGTCTACTACAGCAGTTTCTTTGGGAACTTTTCATTCACCTTTAGCCCAAAGATCTCTTCAAGCAGTGCCTATGCCATATTGTATCTATTGCATGTGAACATAAACATAATATGTCTTATACCATGATGTATCGATAGGTATTATCTCAATGGATAGTTAACCGATTGTACACTGATTAATGTGAGCCTGGGTTACAGTGGGTGACAAGTTGACATTAGGGAACCCGAAGGTGCCAGTGCTTTGCTTGTCTATGGCTTATGAACAATGTCAACGACACACAAGACACAAGGACACAGGTTAGACAGGTCTGCATTGTTCAGGCATTAGTAAGGGGAGGGATTAACAATATGTTGTTAGGCTGCAAAGAATGTAATTTCAACAGAAATATAGTGGGAGATTTGTTCTCCTGAGCAGGACAACTGGAGATTTGATAGTCTCACAGCAATTGTGGGAGACAAGCTCCATCCTCAGTTTGATTTTTCTCTCGCCTCATTTCAAAATCATTTTGCAAAAAATCTAACCTATCTAGTATCCACTATGACATGCTAGCTCATTTGTGCAAATTTGTCATTTAGTTTTTATAAAGACATCGGACAAGCTACTAGATTATATTCAACTGGACCCACGTGGAAAAGGTCAAACGTGGCTCCAACTCTACATACTACGACATAAACCTATTCACAACAGATTTAATGTTCAAAGTCAATTTTTTCAATAATTTCAAAAAAATATATACATTAAGCTGACTGTACATACCTTTAAACAATTCATACACTCTACAGATATGAACATCAATGGCCCTGATTCACAATGGGCTAAATTATTTGAGGAGGGAGAAAGAAAACAGAAACTTGCTGGCTGACTAGATCAAGTGACTTCCCAGTTAAAAATCACTGACATTGGCTGTAGCTACAACCATCTAAAGTACAGCAGGCGGTATTATCGTGGTCTGACCCTTAAACAGCAAAACAAATTCAAATACAGACCCGGACACACTGGTATGCCAAGTTTGTTTGATGTTCTTGACTGTCTGCATGAAGAAGTCGTACGCATGTAGGAATGGTGCAAGCAGCAGGTTCCTCCATCTGAACCTTCTTGATCTCGGCTGGGCTGCTTTCTTCGTGCTTGCCTACAACCACAAGAAGCAAGTAGATTTTGGTAGTTGACTACAGCACATAGCAAGGAGATATTGGTGCTTGCCAACACCACATAGCAAGAAGACATTGGTGCTTGTCGACAGCACATACCAAGGAGACATTGGTGCTTGTCGACAGCACATACCAAGGAGACATTGGTGCTTGCCAACAGCACATAGCAGGGAGATGTTGGTGCTTGGCTACAGCACATAGCAAGGAGACATTGATGCTTGCTGACAGCACATAGCAAGGAGACATTGGTGCTTGCCAACACCACATAGCAAGAAGACATTGGTGCTTGTCGACAGCACATACCAAGGAGACATTGGTGCTTGTCGACAGCACATACCAAGGAGACATTGGTGCTTGCCAACAGCACATAGCAGGGAGATGTTGGTGCTTGGCTACAGCACATAGCAAGGAGACATTGATGCTTGCTGACAGCACATAGCAAGGAGACATTGGTGCTTGTCGACAGCACATTGCAAGGAGACATTAGTGCTTGCTGACAGCACATAGCAAGGAGACATTGGTGCTTGCCAACAGCACACAGCAAGGAGACATTGGTGCTTGCTGACAGCACATAGCAAGGAGACATCGGTGCTTGTTGACAGCACATACCAAGGAGACATTGGTACTTGCCTACAGAACATAGTAAGGAGACATTGGTACTTGCCTACAGCACATAGCAAAGAGACATCGGTACTTGCCTACAACACATAGCAAGGAGATATTGGTACTTGCCAACAGCACATATCTAGGAGACATTGGTACTTGCCTACAGACACATAACATATAATATTGTAATAAAAAAAATTCAAACTTTAGCATCATATTCACCAAGTGCTTTATGGCGCTTTACATTACGTTATTACTCAAAGTAGAGATCTATCTAAAAGATGTATATTTATAAATAAAACAGTAAATGTAGGGCATAAAATATATGATTTTATAAAATGTTCAGCGGGGAACATATAAAACATGATAAAACACTATAAAAAACAACAGTACCAGTTCGATATAGTTAAAAAGGCCCCTTCAACTTTCAAAGCAGTTCTGCATTATTCTTGTTTATACAAAATAGCATGGAAACATTCATTGGTGCATCAACACTTGTATACAATAAGAGATCAGGAGGAAGGTGAAGACATCAACACTTGTATACAATAAGAGATCAGGAGGAAGGTGAATACATCAACACTTGTATACAACAAGAGATCAGGAGGAAGGTGAAGACATCAACACTTGTATACAATAAGAGATCAGGAGGAAGGTGAATACATCAACACTTGTATACAACAAGAGATCAGGAGGTGAAGACATCAACACTTGTATACAACAAGAGATCAGCAGGAAGGTGAAGACATCAACACTTGTATACAACAAGAGATCAGGAGGAAGGTGAAGACATCAACACTTGTATACAACAAGAGATCAGGAGGAAGGTGAAGACATCAACACTTGTATACAACAAGAGATCAGGAGGAAGGTGAAATAGAGACACTCACAGATATTTACAGCAACAAAACTAGGAAAAGATTGTTTTCACAAAACCTGGATGTAGATAATGTATACTTACTAGGTCAACTCCTGTGAATCTTTTGGCAACATCATCATCCACTGACTACCTATTCCACTTTGTTCGTGATAGACTGCTTGACCCTTTTCACATGTTCCCAAATATCGATCAATTCATTTTTGATAGCAAACCAATATGGGTGGTTATCTGCAATGCCATATCGTTTATGAAAACATGCAAATGTCTAAATATATATATTTGTGTATAGTTTCATGGTTAGGCATCAAAAACTTAATTCGGCCTTTTAATCAAATAAGTTGCTTATTTCCTTGTAATTCTGCATTGCAGTTAATTTCACTGGTCATCAATAAGGCAAACTGTAACGATTTAAAAATATGTATGTGCAACATGCAGTATTTGTAGCAACATTTCATGCAGGAAACCTTTTAAATAATTTGGGGGGAGCAATATTTACACATCACATGCAGCATAAATCTGGCTCAAACATATACCACATTTTGCAGATACCTGTAAGTGGAAAATTTCATTTCTTGTTTATGTGGCATACAAGATATTTTTTAATATGAAATAAGACAATGTGCTGCTTTAATGTTTTAGGTTTGCAGTACTGTAGATAGAAAGGTAACAGTAATAACTGCTAATCGATCGCCTTTCGCCAATGGCGAAGCGAATCAGTATTTTGCGAACGGAAAATTGGACTGCTTCGCCAATTTGGCGAAAACGTACGAATAACAATAATGGGAGTTAACGGATTTGACGAATTGACATGGGAAACAATATTTAGCACATTCTGTTGAGTTATAAAAATGTTTTCTTCGTAATACGGGTGCAGCCACATTGAATGTTTATAGAGCCAAGTTGGCATTTGTAACATAGCTGCCTACTGGACGACTCGTTTTTAATAATGTCAGTATCTTGTCGTCATTGGGGAAGGCTTGATGATTGTAACCAGTTCGAAAATGTGTTAAGGATTTTACGCCAATTAACTTTGTACCGTTAATACTGAGGTGGACAATCTGATTGGCAATACAGTGTGTCAAGACATTCTGATTAATGTGATATTTGACTGTGAAAATGAACTTTGAAAAGCTTCGATTTGGAGTGATTCGAGAACGGCACCAATTTTAGCAAAGTGGCAGCACAGTGGCCAGTGGGCACATAACACATTTTAGTGTTATTGTTTTAGCCATACCTTGAATCATACCTTGAACGGGTTTGGGACAGGGAGCCTACTGGCTCATATATAGCCTCTTAATCAGTGGTCCTGACAGTAATTTTTATATTTTGCTTTGAAATTGTTTACTGTTAGTGCATTGATACAGTCGTTTGGTAGGCTTGGTTACTCGCTGTGAAAAGAACTTGTGGCGTGCGTCTAGTCGGCTGTGGTGTCGTGCTATATCTGCAGGAGCAGGTAATTGAGTTAAGGCATATGATTTTGATGACAGGGCAGGGTGAGAAAGAAGAGAGCAGAGGTGGTGAGAATGATGAGAGCAGAGGTGGTGAGACCGAGGAGAGCAGAGATGGTGAGAACAAGGAGAGCAGAGGCGGTGAGAACGAGGAGAGCAGAGGTAGTGAAAATGAGGAGAACAGAGGTGGTGAGAACAAGGAGAGCAGTGGCAATGTGAGGGAGAAAGCTGGTAAGAAGAAGAAAGATGGAAAAAGGAAGAATGAGCAACAAAAGGAAGATAACCGAGTGAGTGAATAGGGATTGTCAGGTGGCAGGATGGTCGAGGATATCAAGAGGAGAGAAAAGGAGAAGACTGTGGATCAGAAGAAGAAAGATGATAGGAGGCAGAGTATGCAACAAAAGAGAGGTAAGCGGGTGAGTGGAGAGGGATTGCCAGGTGGTAAGACGGTAAAGGTTGATGATAGAAGAGAAAGGGTGCATACTAGTAGTGTGCAACAGGAAAGGAGCTTTGCTGATGTAGTATCACAGGGGAAAGCGAGGAAAGCCCAGGTATTTATGGGGGATTCCATCATTAGGAAAGTGGATAAAATTGTAAATAGAGGAGATGACATAACAGTATGCCTACCAGGGGCAAAACTAGAGGATATAGCAGAGAAGGCAAGACAAGTCATGGGTGGTGGCACGGGAGTTGCTGTTCTCGTGCATGTGGGAACGAACAATGCCGAGAAGGAGGGAACGTCAGCCATCGTTGGTAAGTACAAGAGGTTGATCAAGACACTTAGAGGCACGTGTTGGACAGATTGTATTGTCGGGGATATTACCAATAATGGGAGGCAGGGGTGAGGAATATTATATAGCAACTGTAGGAGGATGACGATCAATACACCGCTCCAGAAGGTATGTATGGAGGAGGGAGTAGACTTCGTAGACATGTGGTTAAACTTTGTGGGAAGAGATGACTTTTTCATGAGAGATGGACTTCATCTGACAGGGAAGGGCACTGCAGTTCTTGGGTGTGAGTTTGTCAGAGTTATCGACAAGGGCACAGGTACCATAAATTATTTAAACTAGATGCGCAGGAGGAACTGACAGAGAAAACTCAAAGGAGTACTACTACAAATACACATCCAAAGAAATGTTCACCAATAATTTTGGACAATGAACTTAAATGTACATGCTTAAATGCCAGGAGCATAGTAAATAAAAAAGTGAGTTAGACATTAGGGTAGCAGATATTGATCCTCATGTAATAGGCATCACAGAATCATGGGCAAATGAAGATATAGTAGATGTTGAGTTAGCACTGACAGGCTATGTAATGTTTAGGAAGGATAGACGAGAAAGAAGGGGAGGTGGACTAATTTTATATATTAAAGAATCTATCCAAGCATATGAAATAACACTGAAAAGTGAAGCAGATAGTGAGGAAGCAATTTGGTGTAACATAGTTACCAGGAACTCAACATTAACAATAGGAGTAGTTTATCGTAGTCCTAACATAGGACAAGAGGAAGATGTAAAATTACAAAAGGCGATAAGGGAGGTGAGCAATGGGGAATGTGTTATAATGGGTGATTTTAACCATGGCCATATACAATGGGAATCATTAGAGAGTGCTGGAGGTGTTGACCATAAGTTTCTACTTCTAACACAGGATTGTTTCCTTACTCAACATGTCTTGGAACCAACCAGAGGTGGGAATGTGTTTTAGTTTTAGTTTTAGTGTTAGATTTAATTTTGTCTTCTCAAAATGAATTAGTTGACAATGTTGAAGTACACGAACCTTTGGGCTCAAGTGACCATAACCAATAATTTGCTGAAGAACAAGACAGCAACAGAATACTGGACTTGTTTAAAATATGAGATTGAGGGCATTATTGAGAATTTTTTTCCATTAAGAAAACATGGGAAAAGGTCAAGGAAAAAACACCTGTCAAAAGAGGCTATTAAAAAAATTGCTCACAAACAGATGCTGTGGAGGGTCTATAAACACACTGGAAATGTAGAAGACTGACTACACAAACTACAAAGAGGCACTTAACCTAGCTACAACTGAAATTATAAATTCTAAAAGAACCTTTGAAAAAAAAAAGGCAGGTAATATAAAAAATTACAGCAAGAGTTTCTATGCTTATGTAAGGAGTAAAGACAAAGTTCGAGATAAGGTCGGACCACTGGAAAACAACAGTGAAAACATAATTTCAAACGGGTTCCAAATGGCAGAGGTCTTGAATGAGTATTTCAGCTCAGTTTTTACCACAGAAAATATCAGCTCACTTCCAGTTCCATTTACTAAATTTGAGGGCAATTAATCAGAACATATAGGGCAGTTATTTGTAACTCCTGAAATGATAGCAAAAGAAAATTAAGAAGATGAAAGATAATAAATCACCTGGAGTAGATGGGATACCACCAAAACTGCTTAAGGAAATTGTTCAGCAAATTAGTACACCACTTGCAAAATTGTTTAACTTGTCACTAGAAGAAGGAATAGTTCCTACAGAATGGAAAGAAGCAAACATTATGTCGCTATTTAAGAAGGGATCAAGGAAGAAGCCAGAAAATTACAGACCAGTGAGTTTAACATCAGTTGTATGTACATTACTCGAAACATTAATTAGAGATCACATGGTGGAATTCCTTGTAAAACATCAATTAATAAACACATCTCAACATCGATTCCTAAAAGCAAGGTCATGTTTAACAATCTCTTATGTTTTTTTGAAGAAATTACAAAGTGGGTAGATGACGGGTCTCCAGTGGATGTTGTCTACTTAGATTTTCAGAAAGGTTTTGATAAAGTGCCACATCAAAGATTGTTACTTAAACTAAAACCCCATGGCATAGGTAATGATGTAATCAACTGGATAGAAAAGTGGCTTACACACAAAAGACAGAGAGTAATAGTAGATGGTGAGATTTCAAACTGGAAATCTGTTTTGATTAGGGTACCACAGGGATCAGTATTAGGCCCTATATTGTTTATATATATATATATATATATATATATATATATATATATATATAAATGATTTGGAGGATGACATATTTAGCAAAGTACTCAAATTTGCAGATGACACAAAAGTATTCAGAAAGGTTACTAATGATACAGATAAACAAAGTTTACAGGATGATCTATTTAAAAGGTCTGAAAAATGGCCAATGTTATTCAATTTTGGGAAGCGTAAATGCATACACATAGGACATGAAACATGGACGAAGAATATAAAATGGAGGATGATGTACTAAGTAGAACAACACAAGAAAAGGACTTAGGAGTAACATTTAGTGATGATATGAAAGTTTCAGAGAAATGTCGGATTGCTGATTCGAAAGGAAATCAAATTCTAGGGTTAATTAGGAGATCTATCACGTATAAGGAGAAACAGCTAATTGTACCCCTGTACAAAGCAATAGTTAGAACACATTTGGAATATTGTATTCAAGCATGGAGGTCGTATCGTAAAAGGATACAGACAAGCTAGAAAGAATACTACGAAGAGCAACTAAAATGTTTCTAGGATTGAGAGACCTTAGTTATGAAAGCCGCTTATTCAAATGTGGTTTGACAACACTACAGACCAGAAGACTAAGAGGAGACCAAATAAAAGTGTTTAAAATAGTGAATGGTTATGAGGATGTTGATAGGATTATGTTCTTCAAACTTAAAGAAGGCAGTAGAACCAGAGGACACAAAGTAGCATTAGATAAGGAGCAGTGTAGGTTGGACATGAGAAAGTACTATTTCTCACAGATGGTGATAAACGAATGGAACAAACTGCCAAATGATTGTGTTAATGCTAGTAGTGTATGTTTAAAAATAGAGTTGACAGATATCTGATAAGGGCAGGCTACACATAGATAAGAACATTGTTGGACTCTCAATAAGCCAATGGCTTCCTTGTCCACTTGCCATCTGGAACTTGTTTGGGATGGCAATCTTGTTAAATCTTGTGAAACACTTAATATATTGGGCGAATAAAGCCATTATTGTTAAGTTGAAATGTTATGATATTAATTGTTAGTAAAGTAAGGATGAAATAATCATTGTAATGAATCTAGTTGTATAATTTGTTCGATAAGTTCACTGGAGCTGAATAAGACTACAACAACTGTCATGTTAGATCAATGTCAATATGTTATTTGATTGAGATCCACTCAAAGTAGCAGTAGGATTTTCCAGCATAAAACAAACTGGTTACCTTCAGAATGTTGTTTGTCTTCTCAATCTTGAGGTACAGCTTCGTGTGGACAACACTCAATATGTTGGCTTCTTTCAGAAGATTCACATTGTCTTTTTTTACTGAAAATTAACAAAATACACATGTGCATGTTGCCGAAATATATATAAGATTTAAGCAAATTTCTATCCAAAGCAACAGACAAAGTGCAGATGGATAAGGAATCACTAAACAGTGTTATCAATGTGTGGACAGTCTTGACAGATATCTGTCAAATTTGTTTCTAAAAATATTATTGATACTGTTGGAACTTCCACAATCAGATCATTTGTTTAATTAATTTATTGTCATCTATGATATCCAAAGGGATCATTGCGATATTAACAAGTGTCTACTGGAGTGAAATGATTAATAAATTAAGTTTGCTGTAAAATCACTCACTGAAGTCCTGTTCAAACATGTTGAAGCTGGCCGTCCACTCGTTGAGGCCAATGATCAGTTCCAGGTTACAGGTGTTATATCTGACGTAGGCGGTCAACGTGTGTTGGTAGATGAACAACTTAAGGTCAACACAACAACTGATGCTGGTGCAAGTCTTGTCAAAGCGACACAGGATGTTCTTGCCAATTCGACTCCCAATGTAAAAACATCCTGTCAATGTTAAGTACATGTTACTGCCTTGTAAGACTTTCTAAAGAACTGAACTGATGTATGAACCCCTATACTAAACACTTCAGTTAAGCTCTGATAACAAAAGGTAACATCAGTATAATGTGTTCAACATAACTGTGTTGGGAGCAATAATAAAAATATATTAAACTACATGAAAGTAACAATAGTGACAAATATTCCATCATATGTGACCTGTATGAGATATGATGGAATATTTGTCACTATTGTTACTTTCATGTGACCTGTATGAGATATGGCAATACCATTCTACTTACGTGGGTCAGACTTGAGATAACAATCAATGAGGGATTGATGGGCCCCCAGACTCTCTTCTCCATCCAGTTTATTTCTCCTTTCTTCTGTCTTCCTGATACCTCTCCACACAGCCTGTCGCTAGTTGTTGCAGTCTGCTGTAGCAGATTCCCAAGACTCAATGCTGATCTGAACAGATTCAATATTTCGTTTGCAAGCATTTCTGAACTGGAGCATCTATGTCACTCCTCCCAATAAGAATGGTCCGAACACTCCTGGTCAGATCATGTATATCAAAATGCTAGACTTCATGTGGAAACATTAGACATAATGACAGCAGCTATGCTGGTCATAAATTAGGTGTTTGCACCAGAAATCAATATTTCATGAAATTATTCATAAGAATACTTTCCTGAAGTACTAAGCCAGCACATTAATATTATATAAATAATAAGCCACCACTGAAAATAAACATTGTCCAACCTCAATTTCTTCCACAGTTTCAAGATGCTTGTCTTGACCTTTGACAAGCCGACCTTATGAGCAATTTGTTCAGCCTGATGGAGTTAATTTTGAAGTTGAAAACATCTTTCAACTTTGAGAGATCAGAAAGGCCTAAACTCTTGGCAGTCTAAAAATAAAAATTATAAATGATAAATACAAGTTATATGAATCGTTTCTGGTTGCATCAACATATCTTAGTCAATGGTAAGTACAAGGAGTATTTTGAGTTTATTGGCTGCTACTATTAATACATTTTCTGACCAATTAATCAGCATGAAGTTTCAATGCTAAAAACATTTGTTTTTAACATTGTATAATGGAGGACTACGAAGTTGTTTGATAAATGGTAGAACTAAAGGATAGCATTACTCATAACAACCATGAGAAATAGAGACTGTATATATTAGAGTATCAGGATATCATCCCCACTGCATGTAAAGGTGAATATCTAAACAACCAGTATTGCTGTTTGAATGACATTTTCTCCTGATTAGCGGAATAATTTGCTTGGCAAACACTAACCACATAATTGAGTTTATATCTTTCAGATATGAATCTGATTATGTAAGATATATTGTCTGAACTCACTCTCCAGACAATACGAAGTGGTCATACTCCTGCACCCATTTGGGAGGCGGCACCTTTCAGTTACGAAGGTATTCAGTGGGGTCGATCATCCTACTTGGGCCTGTCTCTACGATAGGCATGTGAATGTGAGGATCAGAGCAACAGTCTGGCTTACGAACCACATCAATCACTGCTCCAGTTGCCACCTATGAGCAAAGTCATCGTAAATATCTACAGCAGCAAGGAAAGGAACATAACATGTGGGAAAAGTTCCACAAGAATTATTAAATTAAATAGCATTTTTCCTCAGCTTTTTATTTAAATATTAATTTCTTAAATGAAGTATTTTGTCACTAATACATACTGACACTATGTCACTATGTAAAGGTAATGACAAAATGTGAGATAAAATAGGTTCTGAAACATCTCAAATGTTACACAAGTTTGGTCAAAACACGGTACAACAAACATACCATTGCAATACAGGAGATGGAGTGATAACTAGAATAAAATATTCAACACACACTTTAGTTGATTAGTTGTATCTAACTTGCCTGTTTTTTCTACCACATTCAGTACACATTTTAGATTGATTAGTTGTAAGGGTCATCCATGGGAAGTATCCAACAACATTCAATACACATTTTAGTTGATTAGTTGTAAGGGTAACCTATGGGAAGTATCCAACTTCTCTGTTTGTCTACTATATTCAGTACACATTTTAGGTGATTAGTTGTAAGGGTCATCCATGGGAATTATCCAACTTGCCTGTTTTTCTACCATGTTCAGCTCAACATTGTTAATGATAACATCCACATTCTTCATGTTGCTCACAGAAATTGTGACTTATTGAGATCCAGCCACACTCAGATGTCTGCTATCAGGAGCAATCTACAATATACAACATAGTCAATGTAGCCTACTACATGACATATCTTGCCATCAAATTCTAAGCTTCTGGAAGCTTACCAGCTCAGGGCTTGAGGCAATATTATCACATGACAAAACGAGGTAATTAAGGACGAATGAACATATTATATTTAGTGGTAGATCTTTATTTTCTAGTAGAATTCGAGTCTTGCCATATACATGACTCGTAAATATGTCATAATATGTAAACATCAGTGCTCTATGTGTACACCCCTGCCAAGCTGCAGTGAAAACGCTTATCAATACTTACATGACAACTTGAGTTCACGTGGAGATGCTGGGTAAATGTAATATGGACAGCAATAATCATAAAAGCTGGAAATTACATGTTTCTGTTACATTCCTCTACTTTTCCATAGAAAAACATTTGAATAAATATAAGGCAACTTTTTAATTTGAATGGAATTGTTTCTGTCAAGATGGCCTAGTGACACCTACATATAAAACATTACTGACTTTTTTATGGGGACTAATAACATCTTAGCACACTACATGTCCACAAGACATTTCTACATGTGACGATTACATAACTGTTGATAGTCCTGTCACACTGTAGTGGGGCTTTGATAATGTGTAATGAACAAGAAATATATTTACCTCCTGTCCAACAGCGACTTCCAGCATGATTACTTTGTAGCTGTAATGACCATTTTCCGTCTATTTCCCAGACACCAACACCACATGATGTCTACTACAGCAGTTTCTTTGGGAACTTTTCATTCACCTTTAGCCCAAAGATCTCTTCAAGCAGTGCCTGTGCCGTATTGTATCTATTGCATGTGAACAGAAACATAATATGTCTTATACCATGATGTATCGATAGGTATTATCTCAATGGATAGTTAACCGATTGTACACTGATTAATGTGAGCCTGGGTTACAGTGGGTGTCAAGTTGACATTAGGGAACCCGAAGGTGCCAGTGCTTTGCTCATCTATGGCTTATAAACAATGTCAACAACACACAAGACACAAGGACACAGGTTAGACAGGTCTGCATTGTTCAGGCATTAGTAAGGGGAGGGATTAACAATATGTTGTTAGGCTGCAAAGAATGTTATTTCAACAGAAATATGGTGGGAGATTTGTTCTCCTGAGCAGGAGAACTGGAGATTTGATAGAGTCTTATAGCAATTGTGGGAGACAAGCTCCATCCTCAATTTGATTTTTCTCTTGCTTCATTTCAAAATCATTTTGGAAAAAAATCTAACCTATCTAGTATCCACTATGACATGCTAGCTCATTTGTGCAAATGTGTCATTTAGTTTTTATAAATACATCGGACAACCTACTAGATATATTCAACTGGACCCATGTGGAATTCACTGGAAAAGGTCAAACATGGCTCCAACCAACTACATACTATGACATAAACCTATTCACACTTTCAAAGTTACCCGATTTAATGTTCAAAGTCAATTCTTTCAATAATTTTTTTTAAATATATACATTAAGCTGACTGTTCATACCTTTAAACAATTCATACACTCTACAGATATGAACACCAATGGCCCTGATTCACAATGGGCTAAATTAATTGAGGAGGGAGAAAGAAAACAGAAACTTGCTGGCTGACTAGATCAAGTGACATCCCAGTTAAAAATCACTGAAATTGGCTGTAGCTACAACCATCTAAAGTACAGCAGGCAGTATTATTGTGGTCTGACCCTTAAACAGCAAAACAAATTCAAATACAGACCCAGACACACTGGTATGCCAAGTTTGTTTGATGTTCTTGACTGTCTGCATGAAGAAGTCGTACGCATGTAGGAATGGTGCAAGCAGGTTTTTGAGGTAAACAACATTGCAGCAAGTTCCTCCATCTGAACCTTTTTGATCTCGGCTGGGCTGCTTTCTTTGTGCTTGCCTACAACCACAAGAAGCAAGGAGATTTTGGTAGTTGACTACAGCACATAGCAAGGAGACATTGGTGCTTGCCAACAGCACATAGCAAGAAGACATTGGTGCTTGTCGACAGCACATACCAAGGAGGCATTGGTGCTTGCCAACAGCACATAGCAGGGAGATGTTGGTGCTTGGATACAACACATAGCAAGGAGACATTGGTGCTTGCTGACAGTACATAGCAAGGAGACATTGGTGCTTGCTGACAGCACATAGCAAGGAGACATCGGTGCTTGTCGACAGCACATACCAAGGAGATATTGGTGCTTGCCAACAGCACATAGCAAGAAGACATTGGTGCTTGTCGACAGCACATACCAAGGAGACATTGGTGCTTGCCAACAGCACATAGCAGGGAGATGTTGGTGCTTGGATACATCACATAGCAAGGAGACATTGGTGCTTGCTGACAGTACATAGCAAGGAGACATTGGTGCTTGCTGACAGCACATAGCAAGGAGACATCGGTGCTTGTCGACAGCACATACCAAGGAGACATTGGTGCTTGCCAACAGCACATAGCAAGGATCTAAAAGATGTATATTTATAAATAATATAGTAAATGTAGGGCATAAAAAATATATGATTTGATATGAAGACACTAACACTTGTATACAACAAGAGATCAGCAGGAAGGTGAATACATCAACACTTTAAAACAAGGATTTAACAAGACTGCATCCCGAACAACAAGTTCCAGATGGCAAGTCCAACAATTTTCTCATCTATGTGTAGCCCGCCCTGATCAAATATCTGTCAATTCTATTTCTAAACATATTCACAATACTAGCATTAACACAATCATTTGGCAGTTTGTTCCATTCATTTATCACCCTTTGTGAGAAAGAGGACTTTCTCATGTCCAACCTACACTGCTCCTTAACTAATGCTGCTTTGTGTCCTCTGGTTCTACTGCCTTCTTTAAGTTTGAAGAACATACATGTATTCCTGTCAACATTCTCATAACCATTCACTATATTAAACACTTCTATTTGGTCTCCTCTTAGTCTCCTGGTCTCTAGGGTTGTCAAACCACATTGTAATAAGCGACTTTCGCAACTAAGGTCTCTCAATTCTGGAATCATTTTAGTTGCTCTTCGTTGTATTCTTTCTAGCTAGTCTATGTCCTTTTTACGATATGGCCTCCATGCTTGAATAAAATATTCCAAATGTGGTCTAACTATTGCTCTGTACAGGGGTACAATTAGCTGTTTCTCGTTATACATGATAGTTCACCTAATTAGCCCTAGGATTTGATTTCCTTTCGAAGCAGCAATCCCACATTGCTCTGAAACTTTCATGTCAGCACTAAATGTTACTCCTAGGATCTTTTCTTGCGTAGTTCTACCTAGTACAGCATCCCCCATTTTATATTCTTCTTCCATGTTTCCATGTCCTATGTGTATACATTTACAATTCCCGAAATTGAATAACATCTGCCATTTTTCTGACCATTTAACTAATTTATCTAGATCATCCTGTAAACTTTGTTTATCTGTATCATTAGTAACCTTTCTGAATACTTTTGTGTAATCTGCCAATTTGAGTACTTTGCTAGATATGTCATCTTCCAAATCATTTATATATATATATATATATATATATATATATATATATATATATATATATATATATATATATATATATATATAATTATATATATATATTAAAAATGGTATAGGGCCTAATACTGATCCCTGTGGTACCCCACTCAAAACAGATTTCCAGTTTGAAATCTCATCTACTATTACTCTCTGTCTTCTGTGTGTAAGCCATTTTTCTATCCAATTGATTACATCATTACCTATACCATGGGCTTTTAGTTTAAGCAACAATCTTTGATGTGGCACTTTATCGAAAGCTTTCTCAAAATCTAAGTAGACAACATCCACTGTCATCTACCCACTTTGTAATTTCTTACAAAAAACATAAAAGATTGGTTAGACATTACCTTGCTTTTTAACTAATTTTCTAGATCATGCTGTAAACTTTGTTTATCTGTATCATTAGTAACTTTTCTGAATATTTTTGTTTTATCTGCAAATTTGAATACTTTGCTAGATATGTCATCCTCCAAATCATTTATATATATTTTTAGGCGACAGATGCTAGCACAAGAGTTGACCTGTTCCGTCCTTTCTTCTTTAGCCAATAAGGACGGAACTCAAAGTTAGAATCTGCAATTAACTGGCTCCTATGTAAAAATTCCCTACATTGCCCTACCTTTGTGTAAACTAATATTTATGTCAAACATAGCCAGGATACTAAATGCATGACATATCAAACACGTCTTGAATCATGCTCTGGTCTGTTTTAATTAATTCACCATATTTATTATATAAATCATCTAATTGACCATACTCTAAAAAGTCAATAATAATGTGATTCTCTGATGATCAGTTAGAATACCACGTGTGAATTAATTACTGATGACTGGTGCTGTGACAGTTCCAGGTCCAGAAAGAACCAATACCCGCAGTACCTACTGGGACCCACAGTTTTGGTTCTAGACCCGGAACCGTGACAGCAGTAGTTACTACTGGTTTCTTATTATTAAATGATTACAGAGCCAATTACTGTGTACATAATCACATACCACTAAAGGAGTACAGATGGTGGAATCGCAACATCAACTTCAGTTCAGCCCAACTCTTCTTTGTTCGATTAACTTTGAACATGTGTTTTTATTAGTGGCTATAAAAAATGCCCCATTTTGGTGCCGTTTTTAGGTTCAGTGCCAATAATCTAAAAAACGTATTTACCTCTTTAAAAAAGTACTTCAATTCTTAAACTTTTTCACAATTCAATTTATCATAGCTACCACCATCTCATAAAAAGATCTGCAATTTGAAATTTTCAGTGACATCCTTATTTTTGGTGGCACCAATTTGTGACATTTGCGACGTTCTTCGAAACAAATTCCTACCGCTAGCTAATTCTACCTACACTCCAGTAAGTCTAAATATAGGCAGAAACACCTGCATTGTATTAAATAAGAATACTGTTAGGCCAGTAATTTTGCTGCAACACATTCACCCTTACCCTCGCTGCCTCTGGCGGCGATGCCCAAACTCAAAGACGCTAATCGTAGTCGTGGAAAAACGTGGCCACTGTAAAACGGTGGCCGAATATCGTAAACATGTTTGATAAATGTTTTAGTAAGTATGTTTTAAAACGTAACGTTTCTGAAATGACGCTATATACCGCTGACCGTCGTAATATTTCACAATAACGAGCAAGTTCGAAAGATAAATGAATATTCCGTTACTCCGTCACACATGTCTATCCGAAAGATGGCGGACTCTTAAGCCCAAATTCCCCACCTGTGGCGCCACTAACCATTTCAATAGCCTCGATTAATCAGGCTGCGGGATGTGACGCCACCGTTTGTCGCAATCACTACACTTTCGTCAAGAATCACCCGTATATAATTCCGTCCTGGAATATCAAGCAACAAATGTTGTTGTGGGCAATATTGTTTTTAGATAATTGAAAGTTCGTAGAATTTTTGACACCTGTAAAACTTTGCGTTAGTGTATATTCACCCATTACAGACGGCTTTGACGACCGTCATCACGGCGGTCGATGTTCCTCCCACCTTGCCCTTGCCTTGGGCAGATCTACAGAATTAATAGTTGTAAACATCCTTATAATAATAATAATTACCAATGCTATAGATTTCAATCCACAATTCACTTTTGTCCACTACGAAACAATGGTAAACAATTGTTCCATACTTTAGTCATGATAACTATCATAACAATGTTTTTTTTTAGGAAAGTTATATTTTTTCATGAGGGCGTGACCCAATAAAATAATTGAAATTTGTATGAACGGTCGTAATTTAAGACCACTTGTATTATTCGGGCTGTTTGCATTATAAGACATTATTAATTTTATGATTACGGAAAGACACGGTTTACGTACTGAGCTCCGTATTTCCCTTCTCCAAGGTTTTCTTGCTTCTGTGATAGTTGGTTTGTAGCTATGAAATAAACAAATGTCAAGATCAGTGTTGTCATATCTTTTAGATTAGCATTAAAAAAACAACAATGTACTCGTCAGTGTTTGTACTGTAAAGAGTAGTAGGGCGCAATCGACAAAAAATTGAAACAGAATCAGCCGTGTTTTTCTGGGATGACTTCTGGAAAATGTTACAGTTAAAAAAAATTTGCTCAACAGTTTCAAACCCCACCCCCAAAGAAATGTGTGTTTGTGTGTGTGTGTGTGTGTGTGTGTGTGTGTGTGTGTGTGTGTGTGTGTGTGTGTGTGTGTGTGTGTGTGTGTGTGTGTGTGTGTGTGTGTGTGTGTGTGTGTGTGTGTGTGTGTGTGTGTGTGTGGTGTGTGGTGTGTGTGTGTGTGTGTGTGTGTGTGTGTGTGTGTGTGTGTGTGTGTGTGTGTGTGTGTGTGTGTGTGTGTGTGTGTGTGTGTGTGTGTGTGTGTGTGTGTGTGTGTGTGTGTGTGTGTGTGTGTGTGTGTGTGTGTGTGTGTGTGTGTGTGTGTGTGTGTGTGTGTGTGTGTGTGTGTGTGTGTGTGTGTGTGTGTGTGTGTGTGTGTGTGTGATTCCACGATTCCACCGCACCTATCACAACACATATCACCACAGCGCTCATCAGACGTCATGCTTTTGCGCGTTATTTTTTTTAGTATGCAGGCCTGATGTAGCAGAAGCATTCAAAGCAATGATAGGTGGGAAATTTGCACCACTAATTATACTGGATGACAAATATACCGACGTGAACATGCTGACCAACACCTTCAACAAAATAGTGACCGACACAGCCAGCGAGATCCTTGGAAAACAGCGTCGGACAAAGAAACCATGGGTCAGAGCGGACATCCTAGATCTCTGTGACAAAAGAAGGAAATCGAAAATGAGAAAATGTGATCCTGAAGGTGCAGCAAAATACAGAGAAGTAAACAGAAAAATCAAACTGGATATGAGAAGAGCAAAAGATAACTGGATAGCAGAACAATGCTGTAAAATTGAAGACAGCTTAAGCAAGAACAACAGCAAGAAGGCTTATCAAATAGTGAAAGACCTGACATCAGTGAAGAAAGGGATAACTACCACTATCCAAGACAAAGCAGGGAATGCCTGACAGAAGAACATCAGATCCTCAATCGATGGACAGAATACTGTTCAGAACTGTACAGCCACAACCCCAACGGAGTCCCAGTAGTACTAAATTGTCCACAGACTACTGAAGAGGACGACTGCCCCATTCTTCGTGAGGAAGTGAAGGCTGCAGTAAAGTCTCTGAAAAAAGGAAAGTCAGCTGGAATTGATAACATACCAGCAGAACTGGTTCAAGCTGGGGGAGAAACCTTGATTACCACAGTTACAACAATCTGAAACAAGATCTGGCAGACAGGAAAATGGGTCACTCCATAGACTCAGCCACTGATCATCACACTTCCCATGAAAGGCAACCTACAGATGTGCCAAAATTACAGAACAATCAGCCTCATCAACCACCCGAGCAAAGTCATGTTGAAGATACTACTCAACAGACATAAACCCCAGGCAGAAGAGATCATCGCTGAAGAACAAGCGAGTTTTCGAGCAGGACATAGCACCAGTGAACTTATCTTCAACCTTAGAATCCTTTGCGAGAAACACCTTCAACATCAGCAAAGCCTGTATCATGTCTTCATAGATTTCAAGAAGGCCTTTGATAAAGTATGGCATGCGGCCTTATGGGCAATCATGAGGAAGTACAACATTGGCTCCAAGCTTGTCCGAACCATTGAACACCTATATGACAATGCCATCAGTGCAGTAATCTTCAACAGCAGCATAGAATACTGGTTTCGAACAACAGTCGGAGTTCGACAAGGATGCCTACTATCACCAACGCTCTTCAAAAAAAATTCTGGAAAGGATCGTGACTAATGCTTTAGAAAACCATCAAGACACTGTCAGCATTGGAGGCAGGACAATCAACAATCTTCGTTTTGCTGACGACATCGACGGCTTAGCAGGAGATGAACAAGAACTAGTCAATTTGGTGGAGCGCCTCGAGAAAACATCTACATCATACGGCATGGAGATCAGTGCCGAAAAGACCAAACTGATGAAGAACAACACACAAGGCATCAGCACAGAGGTCTAAGTTAATGAACAGAGACTTGAGACAGTAACAAGCTTCAGGTACTTGGGATTAATTATCACAGATGAGGGTTCCAAACCGGAGATACTTGTTAGGATTGCACAAACAACAGCAGCACTAACAAGGTTGCAACCCTTATGGAACGACAGAAACATCACTGTCAGTTCGAAAATAAGGCTGATGCGCTCCCTTGTCATGTCCATCTTTCTGTACGCTTCTTAAACATGGACACTCTCAGCAGATCTACAGAAAATGATAAAAGCCATAGAAATGAGATGCTTTCGGAAGATCTTGCGCATATCATACAAAGACCATGTTACTAACGAAGCTGTCCGCAACAAAATCAAACAAGCCATCGGACCATATGACGACCTTCTTACAACAGTTAAGAAGCGTAAACTGAAGTGGTACGGTCATGTATCATGATCATCTGGCCTTGCAAAGACTCTCTTGCAAGGTACTGTAAGAGAGGGGTGGGGACTAAGAGGTAGACAGAAGCAGAAGTGGGAAGATAACATCAAAGAGTGGACAGGAATGGAGTTCGCTGACTCCCAGAGGGCTGTCGAGAACAGGGAAACGTGGAGAGAGCTGGTTAGAAAGTCATCAATGCTGCCCCAACGATCCTTACGGCTTATGGGAAAAGACAAGAAGAGATGCAGGCCTATGGTACGTTATGATAGTATCTTCATAAATTGTTATTGAGAATCTTTTATGCATTTTTCACACTAAATTAATATGTCTCTATCTTTCTCTCTCTCTTCTGGGAAGAATTTGATAGCATGGCCCATATTTGGAATACCCAGGTTATCAAACCATTGCAAAAGCAAGGGTCTCCAATTGGAAAGCCAATAGTTATGTATCACCTACCGCATATTTACGGTTTTCAGAACGAACTCAGGGAAGTTAACCAGCAACGTATGGCCACCTGCTAACAATAGTAAAAATATCTATAGCGCCTGTGTCCTCCGGAAGCTGAGCTCAGAGGCGCAAACTACCAGAATAATTAAGCATTATCACGAATAGGGACGCACAAATATCATCATCTCGTGCTACGACTGGTTGTGATGAGAGCACAGTAATTGGTTAATGGATGAGATGAGGGTCTCAAAAAGGCATAACATAGCTTACTTTATGGATAGCGTGTAACTATAACGTCTGAGCACGGACGTCATTGTAAAACGCTACGTAACGTTCGCACGTGGACGTCATGGTAAAACGTTCTGAAACGTCCACGCATGGACGTCAGTGTAAAGAGATGACGTCAAATAAACGAAGACAACTTTTATATTAATATGAAGAACATCATATAACCTTATAACCTTTCCAGTGAACAAGCGTTAATTATGGCGTTTTCAATATCTCACAAAATATAGGGAGGCCAAAGTGGGCAAGCTTTGTCACCCATTAGTTTACCATGCTACCGTGTGGTGGAGCAACATGTGACAATGGCAAAAACGAAATGTTTAAGCCAAGAGGGGTCATGGCCGAATGTCCCCTTAAATATGCGAATTTAGGAACTTGGGCCCAGTAAATTGAACGTTTAGAGTTTTGGAATTTCGACTTATTAAGTCGAACTTTTGATATATTTTTTTCTTTCTACACATGGCAGCAATATGCTTCCGTGTGTAAAACATTGAACTTCTGAGATAAGCTTAGTTGATCAGGTTTGTATTCTTTTCAGCTTGTCAATGTTCTTATAAATTTTCCTTTATGTTTGTGTTCAGCAGTCTTATGAAAACATTCTCTTCAAAATGTCAGTAACTATGGCAGCATCTATAGTGACTTAGTTAAGCTAGTCAACTCGCCTGGGGCTGTGGGCTTGTCATTTGAAACACTTTCAGAAGTGTGTGATTCAAATGCTTAATTAAAAGTCATGACATCATCATCTTCCAAAGATAGTTTTGTACCAGGATAACCCAAGGCTGCCACCTTCTCCGTGTGGCTGTCGGAACAAGTTTGTTCTTGGCGACCTCAAGTTTGAAAGCTTTATTTCCACGAGCCATTTCTTTAGCAAAGATGGCTGAGTACGGAACTTAAACGAAATGCATTTTACTCTATGTTTGACTAACGTTTGCATCACAAAGTAGAACATTAATTAACTAAGTTATCTTTAACGACTTTGATTCATTCCTATGATATGGCAAACTTCTTGTTTCTTTGACTTATATAATCCTAACGTTATCACCATTTTAATTAGGAAATTCAGGTGTAGAATTGGTAACTTGATATGTGCACATCATAAGTGCAGCCAAGAACTGCAATTTAAGTAATACTTAGAAACATTGTACATTAATGATTTTTATTATAATTAAATGGTACAGTAAAAAATAATAATTCATGATAGTAAATAGGTTTAATTTTAAAACACAATACATGGAATAATAATAATCGTAATAAAGCAATAAAGCGATATTCACATTACATTTACATTGTCACGATCATAGAATGTAGTTTACAGCAACAAATAAATACATTTTGTGACCGTGAGGCAACATGTGTAAGTCAATCTTGCTCAGCGCCATCAAATTAAAACATTCGTAGTTCGATAGCGTAACAAGTTAATCCCTTTGTGAGTGTAACTAATTCACACGTCGACAGTGTTAAATGACGTTACCTAGCGTTACAGTAGGCAACAAGATAATTCGGCATTTGCGAATCAAAGTTTGTGCTCTTCTTTCTTACCAATCCCACTGCGAGAGAGACGATGACAGTTTTAGTTACGCTACCTTAACGCAATACATTAGGCGACGGCCTGCAGACCACAAATAGACAACCTCGGGCATTATGCAAGCACGTGCAAGCGGAGACCTAGAAGCACAGGTCTAGCTTAGTGTGGATTTGACGAATTTTCATATTTTGGTCTTTCACCAGAATGTGTCCGCTGTATAACCAGCAGTCAGAATTTTTCACCGGCTTTCTTTAGCTTTCTCAGTCAGTATAACAGCTCCGAGCTTAGCTTGGTTAAATCTTAATTTTCAAAAATACGATTTGAAACCAAAGTTGTACTGTTTGTCTTCAAGTTGCCCCGATATTTGTAGATAGCGTCACGGCGACGATCACACTTGAGTCGGACAATAACCATGCGGGAGGCGTCCATCGGCGACTTGGCGGCCGATTTTGGTGAACGCGCTATATTTCCTGAGCTTCCTGGGGGTAATTTTCATCTGGTTATTTATGATGCAGATCAGTTTATTTTCAATCTCCGCAGCCCCCACCGCCTCTGATATTTCTTCAAACCTAAGGTTAGGTCTACGAATGTATTGTTCTAGTTTAGCATTGTCAGACTTCGGCGACTATCAAAGCGCTGTACATGGTATAAAATACTATTCACATTGTGTAAAATACTACTTAAATATAAACAAACATGTGTAAACACTGAATAAATAAATAAAATTACTTTAGAAATAAATAAATAAAATAATTTAGAAAACCTTAAAATCTGGTGAGAATCCTAATGCAAAATTAATGTATATCACAAATAGTCCACCCATAGTGTCCATCACATAATATTCTCTTCATATTTGAAGTGACTAGTAAAAAGGTGAGTCTTTAAAGACTTCCTAAAAAAAATTAGCGTCTTGGAATTACGAATGTCTGCGGGCAATGAATTCCATAGTCGAGGCGCTGTTGTTCCAAATGCAGATTCACCAATGCTCTTCTTAGTGATGCATTAGTGCAGTGTTGGCGCATAGTCCTTGCGTAGACGCCCATCAGGAGTTCGTATGTGTAAAAGTTCGACCAAATAAGTCGGCGCCAAACCATTGACGCATCGGTACGCCAGAACTAGCACCTTGAAATGTATTCGACTTGCTACCAGCAGCCAGTGTAAGCCCCTTAAGACTGGTATTATGTGGTCGTGCCTACTGGTGCGCGTAATTAGTCTAGCAGCATTGTTCTGTACTCGTTGCAGTCGAAGTATCTGTGATGCCGACTGGTTTACCAAAAGCGAATTACAGAAATCTAAGCGAGAGGTCACAAGGGCATTTACAACACTACCATCGTGGCTTCTGTTGTGAGATAGTGACGTATTGATGATAGTCTGTATAGATGATAATTACAAGCAGCATACACAGCTGTCACATGATGTGTCGTCGTCAGATGTTGATCCATATGAACTCCCAAATTTCGTACGCAGTCTACTGGTGAAATGATGTCAGCTCCAATGGTCATACAGCAAACTCCATATAACTTGAGATTATGTTTTAATATAAAAGTAATCATCTCAGTTTTGTCATAATTTAACTTTAGCATACGAAGAGTCATCCATTGTCCAACTTCCCTAATACAGTCTGTGAGTTGCCTCACTGTTTCCGCTTGGTCGCCCAGCACAGCTGGATTGTAGGATGCATATAGTTGAATGTCATCCGCATATTTGTGGTAGTGTACTCCATGTCTTCTGAATAAGCGCTGCATTGGCGTAGTGTACAGAGTAAACATAACTGGCCCAAGGACCGCCCAAGTTATTCGATTTATTTTCTTTCTATGACTTTTTGTAACTGTTCAACGATCCAATTGGCAGTCGAGACCTCCATGTTGCCATGACGATGGTCGAGGGGCATGTGGTAGGAACTACCCAGACGGCCACTCCTTTCCACCCCAAGGTTCATAGATTGTGACATGAGAGTGGGCGTAATGTCTTGGCTTTCTGTATAGAAGATTTGGAGCAGAGTTGTCATAGTGTTAGCATCCAAGTATACAGTCCATTGTTTCTCTTCCATAAAGAGTTTGTGACTCTGTCTGCCTGTCTGTCTGTAAGTGTCGTCATATCTCCGTCAGTCTCGCATGACTGGTGCTGAACTTTTGTAGGCCGTGCGCGGGGGTCCACGGGGATGGTTCGTACGTTAAGCAAATCTAAAATTGATTGTGTACACCCGATGCCCCTTTACAAAACCCCGAGGACGGGTCTGCCACTGAAATATGTTTTATTCAACCACAATCTTTGTATCGTTACATGTTTATAAATATCGATCTGGCCATTCGACATGCCCTGTAAACATGGTATTCAGGGCGAAACATTCACATTCGCTAAACGAAGCAGCTGCTTTGCCAAGAAACCAATTTTGTTTGTTTTTGAACATCCGTGTTTTGAAATCCTCCCTCAATTGTAATCTATCTTGATGCCATTACAACTTAACTATTGTAATTTTTATATTTTTTTATTCTGGGTGTAACTGACATTGATGTAAAAAGGGTGTGCTTGTTAGGGGTCCCTGGTTAACAATAAATATGCCTTTTCCAGTAATCTGGGATGCCAATGCATGTATAAGAATATCTGACAATTCAGCGAAATAATTCATAAGCTGTCACGCTAAATTTAAATCCGCCGAAATGTGCAAACATTTTCTCCATTTCCCGCGTTTCTACACGTCTTTTCCCAATACCCACGCGTTTCTACCAACTTGGCGCTTTCGCAATTTTGCTGCGTTTCTACATCCATTCCTGCGTTTGTACATGTCATGTGATTACGTGAATGTGATGGCGTGAATGTGGTCGTCAAAGATAAACGTAAAAGCATTTGTACATAATAATAATAATAATATAATATATAAAATAGCTTGTCTTAGCTTCGCTTGATTAAACATATCATATACACAAGGTGTTTTTGTGGTGGTTATATAGTAGTTATCTATGGATCATGCTTGACCAATACTCTTAAGACGCTTGACCATGTCTCAAGACGCCTGAATAATGTCCTAAGACGTATGATCAATACTGTTAAGACGCTTGACCATATCTCAAGACGCCTGACTAACGTCCTAAAACGTATGATCAATACTCTTAAGACGTTTGAGACTCTTACGACGGTGATGATGCCGATACCAGACGCCTCTTCATTTGAGGAAAGGCCTTGTCAATATACTGCTGAAGTATTTTATATATTATAATTATCATGTATACATGCTTTTACGTTTATCTATGACATCTACATTCACGTCACGTCATCAGATTCACATCATCACATTCACGTCATCACAGTCATGTCTTCATATTCACGTCATTACATTCATGTCTTCACATTCACGTCATCAAATGCACGTCTTCATATTCACGTCATCACATTAACATCATCACATTCACGTCATTACATTCACGTTATAACATTCACGTCTTCACATTCATGTCATCACATTAAAGTAATCATATTCTCGTCATCATATTCACGTCATCCCATTCACGCCTTCACATTCACGCCTTCACATTTACGTCGTCAAATTAACGTCTTCCTGTGAAATGTGCATCCACTGACGTGAGAGTTAATTCTCATACAACTCCTTCCTCGATTAAATTTACCCGTCGTTAATAAGGTGAATAATAAATCGGGTAACTTGTGAAAGTATCATTATCCTGATATCATATCACGAAAAAACGAAGATACTTTTTCTCCGAATTTCCACATGGCCTAATTTAAAATAAATTAATATTTTGGCCGACAATTTAAGCAAAACTAAATAACATATATGAAAAACAGGGACAGCACTTCGTAGTGAATGCCAGATGTGTTTGTTTTCTCAGGATCTACGTAAACACTGCACAAACAGACAACCCGTCGTCCGTTCAAAACCTTTTTCGCGCATATGCACACTACCAACACAACACTTGTTTTACATATCGTTGCATTTTATGTGAAAATTACTTTCGACAATTTGCAAGATTTCTTCCGTAATTATATGTACTTGAAACGTTCGTATAGCTTCATGAATCTTGTTCATTTGTATACACTCTATACACAACAGAACCAATGCAAGAAGTTCCATGAAACAGCAGCAGCAGCAGCAACAACAAAATAATATTAACAACAAGTATATTTTTCTAGCAAACAAATGAGTTGTAAACAGGTTATGCATTAATACATATGTTCGGTGTTTTGTTTAGCAAATATATTCGAAATTATAATAAATTACAACGATTTAGACGCCTGTGTTCGCGTCATAAAGGAACCAACCTTGAAGTATGAATTTAGACGTTACGTTCATGGGAAACGTATCCATGCAACTTGTCAGTCGCACAATACTTAACAACGGAAGTCGACAACGGCAATACATATACCGAACACGACACGACTACATGATCATTTAGGCAGTAACACAGTTAATTAATAGTTCATTAAACGACACAAGACATCAGAATCCGATAACGGCGATGTGTTCAACTAACACGACAACAACAAATTAGTTAATTAAATTACCAGTTGAACACGAAATGGTTTATCCCCGCTGTTATCGTCACCGACTTCTGTACGGATTTGCCTTCAGCCACAACAACACGACTCTTACAAACCGGTGAACATGAGCCTAAGTGTTTTGTCGAATCAAATGGTGAAGAACCATGTATAGAAAACTATACATGAACGAATTGTAGCGGACCAACCAAAATGCCAAAAAACTAAACACAACTTTTCATCGTGTAAGATGTAAAGAATAATCATATGCACAAAAAATAGCACTGAAAGATCCAGAGCTACAAAGTTCCAGAGCTACAAAGATCCAGAGCTACACAGATCCAGAGCTACAAAGCAAATGACGAGGACGTTTCTGGAAGAGCGAATCGCCTTAAGATTCACCGTTCCTGAATCGTCGGCGCCTCCGCTGATCGACTGCACCTACACCGAGACTTTAACAAGATTTAACAAGATTTAACAAGATTTGCCATCCAAGCCAAAGGCCCAGATGGCAAGTGGACAAGGAAGCCATTGGCTTATCGAGAGTCCAACAATGTTCATCTAATTATAGCCCGCCCTCCTGAGATATGTGTCAACCTTGTTTTTAAACATATTCACGCTGCTAGCAGTTACACAATCTGTAGACAATTTGTTCCATTCATTTATTGTCCTCTGTGAGAACGAATGCTTCCTGATGTCCAATCTACATTGATCCTTTACTAATTTTACCTCATGTCCTCTAGTTCTGCTATCCTTCTTGAGTGAGAAAAACATATTTCTATCAATATTTTCATACCCATTCAATATCTTAAAAACTTCAATCTGATCTCCTCTTAACCTCCTTGTCTCCAGAGTTGTTAAACCACATTCTTTCAGGCGTTCTTCATAACTAAGGTCTCTCAGTTCTGGAATCATTTTAGTTGCTCTCCTTTGTATGCGTTCAAGCGTATATATATCCTTCTTACGATATGGTCTCCATGCTTGTATACAGTATTCTAAATGAGGTCTAACTATTGCTTTATAAAGAGGTATAATTAACTTTTTTCCCTTGTATGTTATGTTTCTTCTAATCAATCCAAGAATTTGATTACCCTTTGAAGCTGCAATACCACACTGCTCTGAAACTTTCATATCAGCGCTTATTGTAACTCCTAAGTCCTTTTCTTTTACAGTAGTACCCAGAACAGTATCTCCCATTTTATAGTTTACATTCAAGTTCCTATGTCCTGTATGTAGGCATTTACATTTCCCAAAATTGAACAACATCTGCCATTTCTCAGATCATTTCACTAATCTGTCTAGATCGTTTTGTAAATGGTGTTTATCACCATCAGTATTAACCTTTCTAAACAGTTTTGTGTCATCCGCAAATTTCAGTACGTTACTTGTTATACTGTCGTCCAAGTCATTGATATAAATTAAGAATAATATAGGTCCTAATACTGATCCTTGAGGTACCCCACTCAAAACCGATTTCCAATTTGAAACTTCTCCATCTACTACAACTCGTTGTCTTCTGTCAGTCAGCCATTGTTCTATCCAGTCAGTTATGCTATCCCCGATACCATGGGCTTTTAACTTAAGTAGTAATCTTTGATGTGGCACTTTGTCAAAAGCTTTCTGAAAATCTAAGTAGATAATATCTACTGGCGATCCCACGTCTATCCACTTAGTGATTTCTTCCAAAAAACATAACATATTTGTTAAGCATGACCTCGCTTTAAGGAATCCATGTTGAGATGAATTTAATAATTTATGCTTAACGAGGAATTCCATATAGTCTTTAATTAACCTTTCTAATAATTTACAAATCACTGACGTTAAACTCACTGGTCTGTAATTATCTGACTTATTTCTCGAACCCTTTTTAAATAATGGTATGATGTTTGCTTCTTTCCATTCAAACGGAACAACTCCCTCTTTTAATGACAAGTTGAATACTCTTGCAAGTGGTATACTGATTTGTTCTACTGTTTCCATTAGTAATTTTGGAGGAATCCCATCCACTCCCGGTGATTTGTTATCCTTCATTGCCTTTATTTTCTTAGCTACCAATTCTGGAATTACAACTAACGGACCTAAATAGTCAGATTTAGCCCCCTGAAATTTAGCATCAGCAACTGGTAATGAACTAATATCTTCTTTGGTAAACACTGAACTGAAGTAACCATTTAGGTCTTCCGCCATTAAAAACCCTTGTGATCTTGTCTTGTACGTTTTGTTTACTCCTGACATATGCATAACAACTCTTGCTGTCATTTTTTATGTTACATGCTAGTTTTTGCTCATAGCTTCTTTTAGATTGTCTGATTTCAGTTGTAGCTGCATTAAGTGCCTCTTTGTATTTTGCATAGTCTTCGTCCTTTCTGGTACGCCTATAAACCCTCCACATAGTTTGTTTTAGCATTATTTTTCTAATAGCCTCTTTTGACAAGTGTTTCTTTCTACACCGTTTTCCTTGTTTTTGGAAGGGAACAAATTTATCGATGATACTCTCAATTTCATATTTTAGAATATTCCAACATTCAATTGCGGTCTTATTCATCAGCATGTTATTCCAATCTAGCTTTGCTAAATATTTTCTCATATCTTTGTAGTTACCTTTGTGGAAGTTTCTCTTGTACGTTTTCTTATTTTTACTTTCTGATTTTACATTGATGTCAAAATGTATTTGATTATGGTCACTATTACCCAATGGTTCGAATATTTTTACATTGTCCACTAATTCTTTTTGTGATGACAAAACTATATCTAATACATTTTCTCCCCTGGTTGGTTCTAGTACGTGCTGAGTAAGAAAGCTATCCTGGATTAAAAATAGAAATTGTTGGTCCTCAATCCCTGTGCTCTCTAGAGAATTCCATTGTATGTGTCCATGGTTAAAATCTCCCATTATGATACATTCCCCTTTACTAACTTCCTTTATAGCGTTTTTTATTTTTGTGTTGTCCTCTTCGTTTATGTTTGGACTTCGGTAAACTAATCCAATAGTTAATTTTGAATTTCCTGAAATTTTTTTGCACCAAACAGCTTCATCGCAATCTGCTTCCCTTTCTAGTTTTATTTCATAAGCCTGAATATATTCTTTAACATATAAAATAACTCCCCCGCCCCTTCTTCCTATTCGATCTTTCCTAAACATTACATATCCTGTCAGTCCTAATTCAGCATCTGTTATATCTATGTTGGCCCATGATTCAGTTATACCAATTATGTGAGGGTCAATATCTTCTACCATAATGTTTAATTCGTTTTTCTTATTTACTATGCTCCTTGCATTTAAACATACGCATCTATAACCTTTTTCAGATATGTTTTTCGGATGATTTGATATTGGTTTATCTGTGCTAGTGGCCTCTTGTTCTGCTTGAGACTTGTATGTGAGCTCGGACGAAAACGAGGAACATTATTCGCACAATCGCGTAGGTGAGAACAAGTTCCGGACAAACTAACGAGACTAGGTACAACACCAACACCAACGCAGAAACGCTTCTGTTGTGTGCCTCGAATGTAAACCAGCAAACGTCTGTATTCCACGACGGGCTAAGAAGTAACCTTGAAGCAGCAACAGCGACGCCGAAGATCCACGTGGAGACAATGATTCCGTGGCAGCGATTTCTAGAGAGCTGGTACCTAAGCTGCTTCGATACCGATACCATCTTAGAGAAGGCCACCCAAGCCTGGCTTTGCATCGAAGCGAAGCCGAATATCGACAGGCATACCATGTTTATCTTGGGAAGGTATTGTGTCAAATGTTGCACTCTTGATATAACTCTTGAGCAGAATACAGCACCGATTGGTAAAACCGTAAGTCCACTGCGTAAGTCCACTGCGTCTGCCAGAGAGAGCGATATCTTGAAGAGAACGGTGCGGTCTTCACGTAGTTCTGCATATTTCACGAGAACAGCGATTAGTAGATAGTTCATGGTGATATGTAAGACGATTATTGCAACGATTACGCTTATTTTCACGGCGCTGTATGTCACCCCGCGTCCGCACTCTGCAATATAAATACGTCTGTATGTCCGATACAGTGACTACAAAGTCGAGGTTACGAATTGAACGTTGAATTTTAAATAAAAACCGCAAATCATTGAATTCCATTCAATATTATTAACGTCAACATGTTAATCTTTCATGCAATAAACTTAATCCAACACAAGTCACAGTGCCTAGCTTACAGAAGTAGACGTCTTCGTTGACAACCTCTGTCCACCAGCAAGATTTCATTGTTAGTAATGAGTTACCAGCGATAATGATATAACCAGTTTAATAACGTTATGTCAAAGCTATCGGAAATGCTATTCTGTGCCAATGGCCTCAACGTGTCAATATTTGGATGTAAAAAAGTCCATTGGTGATTGCTAACATATTGTTATCTCGTACATCAGTCATTTCATGAGCAGTACACCCAATGGCACGTCGTCAAATTGTATATATATATATATATATATATATATATATATATATATATATATATATATATATATATATATATATATATATATATATAATATCATATAGCATTTAGGGCATCCATTTGATATTGGCGTCCTGCCATAAATTGTTATCATATATTATAATTGTCTGTATTAAATATGTCAAATAAAGACCAATTACAATCCAGTATAGTTTTACTGTTGTTGTTATCCCTGTCAGGCAAAATCAGATCAACGTTAACCTTCTTTAACAATCCTCAATATTTGACAATTTACACATCAGACATTAAGCCCTCAACACATCTGACGCAACCGTTACTTATTTCCTCCATTTGGTGCAAACTCTTGTATATATGGCTATATGCAATGAATATAATGCGAGGAATAGAGACTACTCTGCTTTCCAAAGTCTGAAGGTTGTTGCACAAACGGTTCGTTACAATCTGTGATGCCCCTAATTATTTTGTATTGCCCGAAACACTTCGGCAGATTTTTTATTGGTACTTAATGTATTGGAAATTAATATTATGCTATTTACTAACTTTAAAAAAGCCAGTACTAAAGTAAAAATCAATGATATTGAAATGGTATGTGTAAGTAAGTTTCTAAGTGTTATAATATTACGATAAATTTGGAGCTGTCGAAAACTGTTTCAGTTATGCGTAATAGTGCAACATATTTACTAGACAAAAATTCTTCCTTAAAACTATACTATTATTATTATTATCATTATTTTTATTATTATTATATCGGAATTTATATAGCGCCCGAATCAAATTAAGACAAAATGCTCTCTGACGCTTTATATGAAACTGCAAAAAATAATAAAACTATACAATACATACTTTACATAAAACTGCATAAATTAAATAAAACTATAAATTACATAAAATACATACTTTATATAAAACTGCATCAATTAAATAAAACTATAAATTATAGATTATTTAAAAAGTAGATAGTGTAAATGAACTGATCTAAACATAAAAAATAAATAAACACAAATATTACACTTATAGTACACACATGAATAAAACAGTACGAATAAGTAATTGGTATATAGCAATGTCATTAAAACGAGAGCGTGACTCAATCACGTCAGTCGTATGCCAATTTAAAAAGATGTGTTTAAGTGTCTCTTGAAAGAGTTGAGAGTGTTCAGTTGTTTAATGTTCTCAGGCAAGTCGTTCCACAGTATGGCCACGTGTCGGCTGAAACAACGTTCGCCATAAGTTGCAGTCCGTAGCACAGGTACGACGAGAAGTGACTTCTCCGTTGATCTTAAACTACGCGTTGGTTGATGTTTCTGCACTATGTCACTCGTGTATGCCGGTGCCAATCCGTTGAGCATTGTATACGTGAAGGTGTTAACCTTAAAGCGGAGCCGGTATTTCACTGGAAGCCAAAGTAGCTCACGTAACACAGGCGTTATGTGTTTATTCTTGCGTGACCCGGTGATTAGGCGAGCAGCGTAATTCTGTATACGCTGCAATCGTTCAATTAGCACCTGAGGCAAACCTTGCAGTAGCGCGTTTCCATAGTCCAGACCATGGACATATATTTACGATCAAACTCTGGTGGTGGCTCTCTGTATGACTGAAACATGAAAAGGACAAAACTACTGTCTTAGCACCAATATGTAATCCAATTATTAATCGATTGAGACAAAACAACAACAACAAAGAAGAATGCTGCAAATGGAAATTAAAAAGAAAAAGTATAAACCATAACACTTTTTACTCCAAGTCATAAGGCATCTGAGTTAGATAATGATGATATTATTAAATAATATAACAACATTAATAATAACAACTCCACTTATGAGACACACCTACCCATGTAGTAAACATGCAGTTCAAGTGGACAGTTTGAGGGGAAGAGGGGTCTACATTAACTGATTAAACATTTTCATTTACAATAATAACAATAGTAATATTTAAACAATTACCAAATATCATGACCAAACATTAAAACAAAAATATATGCATACATGATGTATATATGCTTACTACATCAAAAGTATTGAAACACAGTTATATTACATTACATAAACAAATCATGCATCCATACATATCTAGCAAAGAGCAACAGCAAAATGAAAGGAAAAGAAATTAAGAATAATCATATAAAAATAAATTCCAGATCCACTTTGATTATAAATGTTGGCAGGATTGGTTTATGAAAAAAATACCTTCCTTAGGAATTATTTAGTAGACTAGGTAGTGTGTAGCTGTCACAACAGGTTTTTCTCAGAGGAAGTGTCTGATTTTCCCAAGGGAAAATCACAGATTAGACAATCAAATATACCAAATTAAAAAAAAGGAAAAAAAAGATAAATATTCAAAGCAGAAAGAAGTAAAAGTAAACACATTTGATTAAGACAGGATAACTTCAATATGCAAACAGTAATTGAGCAACACTTACAGGCTCCCGCTGCGTTGTTTCTGGTGTTCCTACATACTTTGAAGGCATCCATTGGGTTGGCAAACTTCCAGGTATCAATGTTTTGTGAGTTCCACTTGGACCTGTACAAAAAATAAAGTTCCTTTTTTGTGTTATTTATATAAATATATATATATCATACACTTATTACTATTCTTACTGCTATTGTTTCATTGTTGTCATTTTGTATTATTATTCGCCTCCCCCCCACCCCACCCTCGAAAATGTGCCTGTGAAGAATCCTGATTATGAATATAATTTCATATAGTTATCTGCAGCTAGAGTAAGCGAAGACAGACACTTTATGATATTATTATACATATAAAACAGACATACTTGTAGGGCCTACTTAGCTTAGGCTTAGCTTTACAGAACTTTACACACAGTGACACAGTTACTCACAGATTCAGGCTCTTTAACCGGTATATATGTAAATCTGCAACATCACTGAGCAGTTATTAATCAATCAATTACACTACCAAGAAACTTACCATGTTTGAAAGGATCATCTGTGTCTGTGAAATGCCTGGAGCAGATCTTGGAATTGTCAGCATTAATTATAGCCATTGTCATTGAAGCTGATGTCGACTCTTATTGGTGGCATGCAGCAAATGGGCTCTCCATTCGGTTCCCTTCGGTAGACAATGAAAAGACAATCCTCTGCATTTTGCACTTGTGCAAGCGCAATTGACTATGCAGCAGTTGCTGCCGACGCTTTTTGACATTTTGATCTGTGCAACTCGAACGCCATTTACATTCAAACGGCGACGCCGGAAGTAAACAACTCAATGTGTCCGCGGCGGGCGCAAAATCGAACTCGTTCGCGCATAGCGCGGAGCTGGCAGTCCAGTAAATATATGTCCATGGTCCAGACGGGTTGTTACCAGTGCCTGGACTAGAATCTTACAGGCGTCATTTGTGATGTATTGCCTGACTTTGCCAATATTTCGGATGTGGTAGAAACAGGACTTGGAGATCGCATTCACCTGTTTCTGCATTGTCAAGCTGCTGTCAATAATATCTCCAAGATATATCACGGATTGCATAGTATGAAATAGTCTGCCTCCGCTCGTGAGGGACAAGTCGTTCACTCGACGAATTCGGTGTTTGGACGAAAACACAATGAGTTCGCTTTTTCTTGGGTCAGTGTTAGCATGTTTCTATTCATCCACCCGCCAACATCCGCCACACAGGCTTCAGTGGCTGACCTTTCACTGGCCCAGTTCTCATCAGGCTTGATGGACAAGTATATTTGTGTGTCTAACAAGGTTTAACAAGGTTCCATCCCAAACAACAAGTTCCTGGTGGCAAGTGGACAAGGAAGTCATTGGCTTATCGAGCGACCAACAATTGTCTCATTTATGTGTAGCCCGCCCTTATCAAATATCTGTCAATTCTATTTTTTTAAATGTTCACACATTAACACAATCATTTGGCAGTTTGTTTCAATCATTTATCACACTCTGTGAGAAAGAGTACTTTCTCATGTCCAACCTACACTGCTCCTTAACTAATGCTGCTTTATGTCCTCTGGTTATACTGCCTTCTTTAAGTTTGAAGAACATATTCCTGTCAACATCCTCATAACCATTCACTATTTTAAACACTTCTATTTGGTCTCCTCTTAGTCTCCTGGTCTCTAGTTTTGTCAAACCACATTGTAATAAGTAAGGTCTCTCAATTCTGGAAAAAATTTAGTTGCACTTCGTTGTATTCTTTCTAACTTGTCTATGTCCTTTTTACGATATAGCCCCCATGCATGAATACAATATTCCAAATGCGGTATAATTATTGATTTGTACAGGGGTACAATTAGCTGTTTTTCCTTATACATGACATTTCTCCTAATTAGCCCTAGAATTTGATTTCCTTTCGAAGCAGCAATACCACATTGCTCTGAAACGTTCATGTCAGCACTAAATGTTACTCCTAAGTCCTGTTGTTGTGTGGTTATACCTAGTACAGCACCTCCCATTTTATATTCTTCGTCCATGTTTCCATGTCCTATGTGTATGCATTTACACTTCCCAAAATTGAATATCATTTGCCATTTTTCTGATCATTTAACTAATTTATCTAGATCATCCTGTAAACCTTGTTTATCTGTATCATTAGAAACCTTTCTGAATACTTTTGTGTCATCTGCAAATTTGAGTACTTTGCTAGATATGTCATCTTCCAAATCATTTATATATATTAAAAACAGTATAGGGCCTAATACTGATCCCTGTGGTACCCCACTCAAAACAGATTTCCAATTTGAAATTTAAGTATTACTCTGTGTTTTCTGTGTGTAAGCCACTTTTCTATCCAGTTGGTTACATGAATACCTATGCCATGGGCTTTTAGTTTAAGGAACAGTCTTTGATGTGGCACTTTGTCGAAAACCTTCTGAAAATATAAGTAGTCAACATCCACTGGTGACACGTCATGTACTCACTTTGTAACTTCTTCCAAAAAATATAAGAGATTAGTTAGACATGACCTTGCTTTTAGGAATCGATGTTGAGATATGTTTATTAATTTATGTTTTACAAGAAATTCCACCATGTGGCATGTAATTAATGTTTCGAGTAATTTACATGCAACTGATGTTAAACTGACTGGTCTGTAATTTTCTGGCTTGTTCCTCGATCCCTTCTTAAATAGCAGCGTAATGTTTGCCTCTTTCCATTCTGAAGGAACTATTCCTTTTTCTAGTGACAAGTTAAAAGAATTTTGCAAGTGGTGTACTAATTTGTTCAACAATTTCCTTAAGCAGTTTTGGTGGTATCCCATCAACTCCAGGTGATTTATTATCTTTCATCTGCTTAATTTTCTTTGCTATCATTTCAGGAGTTACAAATAACTGCCCTAAATGTTCTGATGTATTGCTCTCAAATTTAGTAAATGGAACTGGAAGTGAGCTGATATCTTCTGTGGTAACAACTGAGCTGAAATACTCATATAGGACCACTGCCCTTTGAAACCCGTCTGAAATTAGGTTTCCCCTGTTGTTTTCCAGTGGTCCGACCTTATCTCGAACTTTCTGTTTACTCCTTACATAAGCATAGACACTCTTGCTCTCATTTTGATATTACCTGTCAATTTTCAAAGGTTCTTTTATATTTTCTAATTTCAGTTGTAGCTAGGTTAAGAGCCTCTTTGTAATTTGCATAGTCTTCATCCTTTCTGGTACGCCTATAAACCCTCCACATAGTTTGTGTAAACACTATTTTTCTAATAGCTTCTTTTGACAAGTGTTTCTTTCTATATCGTTTTCCTTGTTTTTTCAAGGGAACAAATTTATCGATGATACCCTCAATTTCATATTTTAGAATATTCCAACATTCAATTGCGGTCTTATTCATCAGCATGTTATTCCAATCTAGCTTTGCTAAGTATTTTCTCATATCTTTATAGTTACCTTTGTGGAAATTTCTCCTATACGTTTTTTTATTTTTACTTTCTGATTTTACATTGATGTCAAAATGTATTTTATTGGGGTCACTGTTACCCAACGGTTCATGTATTTTTACATTGTCCACTAATTCTTGTTGTGATGATAAAACTATATCTAATACATTTTATCCCCTGGTTGGTTCTAGCACGTGCTGAGTAAGGAAGCTCTCCTGAATTAAAAATATAAATTGTTGGTCCTTACCCCCTGTACGCTCTAGATATTTCCATTGTATATGTCCATGGTTAAAATCTCCTATTACGATATATTCCCCTTTACTAACTTCCTTTATAGCATTTTGTATTTTTGTGTTATCCTCTTCGATTATTTTTGGACTTCGGTAAACTAATCCAATACTTAATTTTGAATTTCCTGAAACAATTTTGCACCAAGCAACTTTAACGTAATCTGCTTCGCTTTCTAATTTATTTTATCAGCCTAAATAGATTCTTTAACATATAAAATAACTCCCCCTCCCCTTCTTCCTATTCGATCGCTCCTAAACATTACGTATCCTGTCAATCCTAATTCAGCATCTGTCATATGCATAACAGTGGTAGCGAAGATTATGTTTCTTCACCATATCACCAACTGGTTTAGCGTATATGCAGTACAGTTTCGGTCCCAACACAGATCCTTGTGGCACGCCGCAGCATAGATGTGCGTTGAACGAAGTTGCGGTGCCGGCAGAGACACATTGCGTTCGGCCGCTAATAAAAATCACATCCAATCCAGGGTTTCTGCAGTCACACCAAATGAGTGTTGAGGCCGCGTTAGCATAATGCCATGGTCGATAACATCACACGCACTGGGCAGATCAGGCATGACCAAGACAACTACTCGTTTTTGACCAAGGGCTGCTGCGATGTCGTTCTGGACTTTCACAAGAGCTGTCTCGGCTGAGTAATTATTTCGGTACGCCGACTGGTAAAAATCGCGTAGATTATTGATGTCCAGGTGATCTTTCAAACGGTGTTCGACTACTTTCTCAAGAAGTTTTGACACGTATGGTAGGTTTGAAACAGGCCGATAATTATTCAGAACTTCATTATCGAGGCCCGGCCTTTTAAGCAATGGCCTCACAACTTCACGTTTGAAACATGCGGGGACCACTGACGTTGCCAACGATTTGTTAATAATGGCTGTAATCAATCAGCAGCGTCGGGATCGGGTCTAAGTCATATGACTTGTTGGCCGAATTTGTAATTATTCGCTTCACCTCGTCATGGGTGGCTGGCAGAAACCTTTGAAGCGGGATTCCGTCAAACATGACGTCATTGTACAATGCTGTTTCGTAGATGTCACTTGGGTTGCCGATGTTGATGTTTCGTCGAATGGTAGCAACTTTGTCAATGTAAAAGTCACCAAAAATAGTCGCTAACTGTTCGGCCGATTCATGGGTTGGTAAGATTACCTGTCCCGTGTTACACATCAACTAACACGTTAATGTGAACATTTGTTTCTGATCTTGGCCGCAGTCTCTGATTTTTGCAGAAAATAATGTTTTCTTGGCACTGATCATCAGTTTGTTGACTGCGTTGCATTGCTCCTTGAACAACTGTCGATGAACGGTAAGTTGGTTGTTCGCCGCCATACGTTCTCTGCTCGCCTGCGCGTGTTTGACGTGTCTCAATTCGTCTGAATACCATTGCGCGTTTGGTCTCAGTGTTATCGACTTTCTTTGGACGGGAGCGTGTTGGTCGACAACCGCTTCAAATCCCGTAGTATAGGCGTGTACAAGCTCATTTAGCGGCCTATCAGTGCCGTTCAAAATTGGTGTTAAGTACTTGATAAATTCGGGAATACAAATGTCCCGAAGCTTCCTGAAAGTGACCGGCTTGCGAACGCTGTCTGGCTTCGTTAAGTTAATTCTAAAACACAGAGCCAGATGGTCGCCGGAAGGGTTACCCTTTGTGTCTCCAAGACATGGCTCAGAAACTGTTGGCATCCCAATCAACAAGGAACTAATGTCCCGTGTGATGACAACATCCAAAGTATGGCACTTCTTGTGTGTGGGTCCCACCACGTGTTGTACCAATCCATGAGCTTCCAACGTGCCATTGAAGCGCACCGCATCTGCATCGTTAACGTTGTCGAGGTAGAAGTTGAGGTCACCTGTTATGATTACATCGTTAGTTTTAACAGCAAGTCGGTCCAAGTACAAACTCCACTCGTCGAAAAACACACTGTTCTTAAAACAGTTTCGCTTAGAAGGAGGCGGGCAGTACAAGATGCACAATCTTAAATTCACATCAGTTGAAACGACCATACTGTCCATATGTTCGAAATGTGTGAACATGCCATTCCGTGTAGAATAAAAGGTCTTAATGGTCAATCCGCATTGATAGAGTACGGCCACACCTCCACCGCGCTTCTCACTGGGTCGAGAGATGTGTTGTGTAATCATCCAGATTTGGTTTTAGTGATGGGAACGAACTTAAGCGTTATTCGTAGTTTTGGTTTAAGTGTGTGATGACGTGTATTTTGTAACAACTGTATTTTTAAGCTGAACTTTTGGCAACTATGTAGAAAAGTATTGCGCGAATAAAGCCCTTATTGTTAAGTTGAAATGTTCTGATATTAATTGTTAGTGAAGAAAAGATGAAATAATCCTTGTAATGATTCTAGTTGTATAATTTATTCGATAAGTTAAAATTGAAATTTACAAAAGCGACAAGATGATCATTAATTCGAATAAAAGATCTACATTGAGGCGATTACGTCTACACAACTGTGCGACTTACGTTGATTCCCATCGTCGAGACGTTCATCGTGGTGATCGCGTGACATGCGTCGACAAACAACTTCATTGAAGCGTACATCGATCTTCACAGTCGAAGCGTTTCAACTGATTCGACTGGATCGTCTTGTTTCGTCCGTCATCGTAAAAGTGTTCGTCCATGAATAAAATCCGTTTACACAACGATCGTCAAGTGTTATGTGTACAAAGTTTTAGAATTATCCCTGTGACGACCCAGGGAAGGAGTCGAAGTTAGCTTTTAGTTTAACCCACATCCAAGGATAGAACTTTCAAAATCGTTGAACTATATTTCTGGTAAGACTGAAAATTGTCATTTTAACTTGGTAACTATAACTAGTCTCGATTTTAACTGAACATTGTCATTATGTCATGATGTCAGGGATCATTAATATACTAAGTGGTATACTTTTTATACTGTATAACTGTTGATGTTTTGAACACTAAACTTATCTTGTACAATTTACGTAATAAATGCGCAAACTATATATATATATATATATATATATATATATATATATATATATATATATATATATATATATATATATATATATATATATATATATATATATATATATATATATATATATATATAAATGTGTATTCTAGTCTCATATCAATGATACATATTTGCCATAGTATTGGTTATTATATACATAATCTGAACACGAAAGTAAAGTAAGTCACATCAGCTCATCCGCTGTTTTTCATTATTACCCCTGGACTAAAGAATGTTATCGTTCATACTAGTAAAAATCGTGACAGCGGGTTGTGCCAGTGGTTCCAGTGGGGGCAGTAGATGATAAGGTGGGGGGGAGACGATGAGAGAGATGCTAGGGAGATATCACCTCAGCCCGGGAGGAGGCTTAGAGGAGGTAGAGTGACAGGTCGAAGAGAGACAGAACGTATGGGGACTGGAAGGTAAGACAACTGGAGAGAAGGAGACAGGAGCGACGTAGACAGGAGACGAGAGTGAGGGTGATGGGAGTGAGGGATATGGGAGGAAGGTGTCAGGAAGGAAGGCGACGGGAGCTCAAGTTAGCCAGGAGAAGGAAGGGAAACGTGACACGTTGATGGGTGAGAGGGAGATTGATAACAGTCTGCCAGGTGACAAGGCTGCAGTGGAACGGAACGGAAGAGCTATTCTGAGGTAGTGATAGAGGTGGTGAGGGAGAGAGCGAGAATGTTTGTGCGGGAATCGATAGTTAGGAAACCCGACAGAGACTTAAACAAGGGAGATGACGTGGTGGTTTGCTTGCCTTGCCTTGAGAGGGTAGAAAACATTATAGGTTCGTGAAAGGGTGGATATGTTTTAGCACACGTAGGAAGAAATAACGTAGAGAGGGAGGGTACAACTGCCATACAGGCAATAACTCATAATACTAACCCAGAAGTGTGTTCAGCAGATAATTCTCTCAGGGATTCTATCATTAATGGGAATGAGGGGTCTGATATATCGAAACTGCCGGGGATGGTAATTAACATGCTAGTACAGAAGCTGTGTAGGGAAGCGGAAGTTGGATTTGTGGGGAAGTTTCGTTGGGAGGACTGATATGTACATGAGAGACGGATTTTATCTAAGTGGATAGGGTGCATTAGTTGAGGATGAACTCTCAGCAGCAGTAGATAGTTGAAAATCTGGTTAAATCTTGTAAAATATGTTTAGGGTTATCTAGATGTTTAACAAGACTTAACATGATTTGCCATCGAAGTCAAAGGCCCACATGGCAAGTCCAACAATGTTCATCTACGTGTAACACGCCCTCGTGAGATATGGGTTAATCTTGTTTTTAAACATATTCACGCTGCTAGCAGTTATACAATCCGTAGACAATTTGTTTAATTCATTCAATGCCTTGAGGTGTCTAATACTCCGAGCTGTTGCTCAGAATGTAACACCCCATTGTTATCAATACAAGTTTCAAGGACCCGCCTTTGTTGAGTGGCTTATATACGTTTCGAATGTGTCCTTGCAGTATAGTTTATTAACCTTTGAGTTATTTTGTTGAGCAACCACACACAATACACAATAACTAAATCCTTTCACCTACTTCAAAGAAAAAATAATCGTTTGATCCCAAGCCATTCAAAATGTCCAGTCGCCTATTCAAAGACGTCTACAAGCATCATATCAACAGTATCAGTCTGGAGCCAAACGAAGAATTTGCTATATGTAACACTCAACGTTTCATAGACAACATACGTGTCATTTTACGTATTAGTGATCAGTCAGGGGCGTCCGAAAGAATTGTTCCAACGAGGGGCAAGAAAGAAGATATATATTTTTTTATTTAATCATATCCCATTACAATTATTTGAATTACAAAGATATCAAAAGGATGATCAGACACTATACTTCGAAAGAAAAATAAACACGAACAGTCGGGACTTCACATTCACTACGAGCCAATCCTAATAACGGTTGTTACGTACAAGGACACCAACTGTAACGACAGTTGCCATGGTTTTGCTAGTATTGTATCCTGTCAGTGCTTTGTGAAATGTCAGTATCTTGATTCAGAGTTAATGATCACACATAGCTTAGTTTTGTAGCTTAGCTTTGTAAATTACTGCCACCACTCGGATAGATGAATTTGGACATGGATGAATGAACTGTTGCACGCGTATACGGTTTGTTCTAAATCTCATACGTTGTGGCAACCCACGATAGAACTCAGTACACCTCAGACGCTTCACCACATACGTTTGAATTTTAATCGAAGAGGGTCATTTAATATTCTAGGTTCTTCTCCTTGCCCTTTACAAACCCCTGATGTGTCATCCACCTGATGTATCATCTAACTGATGTGTCATCCACCTGATGTACATTCCAGGGAAGAATAATACCGCACTGAATGTATACAAATGTTGGACTCTCGATATCCCTCGAAGGTTGCGACCAGTACTGCCGTTTGTTCCCAGTAATTCTTATTGACTCCCCCATTATGCCTTAAACACAAATGATAGTGAATTACAACAGCTATTGTCAGGCTTGCAAACCAGTGTGAGAGACAACCGCTTTAAGCTGCAGCCCATAGTAAAGACGGTAATTCTCTGTGAAAAGCAGAGTATCACCATGAGAAGCTACAGCCATGATGTCCCACATCTCGAGAATCACAACGATGTCTTTTTTGGAGACGCATATGGCGACACAACAGGAGAGGACGAATGGCGTGCAGTGGTCCACCTCTTGTAAGGTCCCTACCACAAGCGGCCATGCAGTGGTCCACCTCTTGTAAGGTCCCTATCACAAGCGGCCATGTAGTGGTCCACCTCTTGTAAGGTCCCTACCACAAGCGGCCATGCAGTGGTCCACCTCTTGTAAGGTCCCTATCACAAGCGGCCATGCAGTGGTCCACCTCTTGTAAGGTCCCTATCACAAGCGGCCATGCAGTGGTCCACCTCTTGTAAGGTCCCTATCACAAGCGGCCATGCAGTACATAAGACTTTTCCATGATAATTTCCCCTCACGAGAGTCTACCGCTGTTATAAGGTCATTGTACACTTTCAAAAGGGGTAGCATTATAAAAAAAGTGGACTACTATGTGCGTGCCTGCGTGTATCCTGCAGGAAATCTACTATCTGGTGTATTTTCTGGTAAACTTGGCACCCCTTTTTTCAGAATCTGGATCCGCCATAAATTGTGACCGTTAATATCGTTGAAAAACTTCAAATCAATAAATCCAGCTACTTAATAGTGCCTGTAGTCCAAACATACAAATCCAGGAATTGTGATTTTGTAAAGATAATAGTTGAATGGAACCAACTCAGTGAGCGTCAAGTCCGAGCTGGAACAATAGGTGACTTCAGCCAGCATACTTTATGCCTTTAACCTTTTAACCTTTACTGCTATGTCCTCCAAGCTGATATATGTTATGTTTCGTCATCATTTTCCTAGATGCCATTTTGGGTGATGCAATTACCTCCCTTCTGTAATATGGTTGCCACGAAAAACAATGCACTCAAGATGGCAAATGGACAACAAAGCATTTAGTTTTCTCGAGCAACATTGTTTCGTATTTGTGTAGCCTACCCTGATGAGATATCTCTCAGTTTTGTTTTAAACATATTCAGAGTGGTAGCATTTAAACAGTTAGTAGATACGTTGCTCCAATCATGTATTCTTCTCCGTGAAAACTAACCTTGTATCCAAACAACACCGTTCTTTTTCTGTAAGGCTGCATACGATACACAATCTACCCCTATAGAACCTTTATCTTTAGCCACTTCCAAAACAGTTATGTTACAAAATAAGTTACTTCCCGTCCACGGTATTTTCTGATGTTCTCTTCGCCCACGAGCCGGTAGTTGACATCAGTTTATTAATAACATCAATATATTATAGCTACAATAATAGGTACTGTATATAATAGCAATGATTTATAACAGAGAATGTCAACCAAGGGAAATAATGGATGAATTTCCACTTCCGGCCATAACATATTTTCCTCCCCATCTACACACGCAAAAGCGGAAATTTATGTTATATTAATTTTCCCCATGCACACACGTTGGTGCAGCTAATTATGATATGTTATGATATGACATGATATGATATTTACATGCTTCAACATACGCGCATGCGCAGATACACCAATTTACATCACTAATTCAAATAAATCAAACGTGAATAGTAATAAAGTTAAATAAGTTTAAAGTAAATTGCAAAAATGGCATCAATACATTTCCAGCATAACATGCACACACATTTAAAGAGAACATATCCAGTTTTTAAAAGAAAAGTCTGAAGCTGCATCTCGAAGCTGTTATGTTCCAGAGGCGCTGAGCTGCTTACAAGGAAATGTTGTCACCGTGAGTACATACATCCAGCAGGTAAGCGTCGGGGGGGGGGGCGGAGAGAGAAACACAGAGACAGCTAGTGTCAATATTTGTAAGCACGACGCCGGTACAGCATGTACCTAGCAACACTGTTCAAACTGAATAACCTGGCCCTACACAAATAGCCCATCTAGGATCTCGACAAGTCAATCATAGTAACTCATTAATTTAACTTACTTCTATGAGGCGGCGCAACAGGTTACACCCGGAAAAAAATCAGATTTCAGCCAGAGGGGTCATATGGCCCAATACCCCTAAGTAATCCACTGTCATATGTATTTTAGCAGCGGATGTCTAAACTTTAAAGTGGGGGAACGTAACCCTAATTTGTGCACTATGATATCGCATGGTTAGTACCTTGATTCACTCACTAGAGGCCACTAGGATAGCAGAGGCACTCCCATATTAACTGGCTGGACGGGTTTAGTGAATGACCAGCGCAGTTTGTCCTGGACCGGAGACGTATGCAAACGGTGATACTCTACGTTAGACATGTTGGCATTCTCGCGGATCAGCTTCACGTTTCTACACACTGGTGAGTTAGTTTTGTCACATTTACACACACACACACACACACACACACACACACACACACACACACACACACACACACACACACACACACACACACACACACACACACACACACACACACACACACACACACACACACACACACACACACACACACACACACACACACACACACACACACACACACACACACACACACACACACACACACACACACACACACACACACACACACACACACACACACACACACACACACACACACACACACACACACACACACACACACACACACACACACACACACACACACACACACACACACACACACACACACACACACACACACACACACACACACACACACACACACACACACACACACACACACACACACACACACACACACACACACACACACACACACACACACACACACACACACACACACACACACACACACACACACACACACACACACACACACACACACACACACACACACACACACACACACACACACACATACACATACACATACACATACACATACACATACACATATATATATATATATTCGCTATTTAATGAAGTAGACTCGGTAAAACTGTAGTTTAGATTACATGTTTGAATTTCCAACTGGGCCCTTCAACTACGGGCGTGGCAGTGTCTCGCAAGAAACTCGCCCGTTCAATTCAATGTCGTTCGCGTATGCCTAGGCTGTGTCATAACGTGAAACTTAAATACTTCAATAAATACTTAGTATATAATCTGCATGAACAATTTTGTTTATGTTATATTGTTATGTTTTATCATAGATGATTGTTGATTTGAGAATTTAAATTGAAAGTTATTTGTAACCTTGGTTAATGTGTTAAGTATGTCTAGTACTAACTAATGCTAACACGAGCTGCGGCTATTTCTGTTCAACAAGTTAGTAATGTGGCGGTCGTTCAATTACAGTGTCACTGTGGGTCTGGAAAACACGTGCATTCATCTGACCGCTCCTACTTCGGTCACTCCAGACAATGGTGGGTATCATTGCGTAACGCATTAGACAGTTTCAGCAGTTTGTTCGCTCTACCTGTTTCTAGCTTCGTAACTAATAGGCAATCACGTCAGCTGGATTTGTCGGTCACCTGCGCTCCATAAGCTTCGCGCCGAGATACTCATACTTAAACACAGATACAATGGTATCCATCAGTGAATACGTGAATACTTATCAGTTTCCAGACGTTATTTCAAAGACGACATGTTGTAGTTTTATATGCGATGTAAGCTAGATATCTAAGTTATATTTATTAGCAGGACAGGGAGAACACCAATAATTTTACTACCGTTCGTACTTTTAAGAACGATAATGGGAGGGGTCTCAACCTAAGTGCCACCTGTTTGGGGAGGGGCAACCTCTCACCAGTTTTGAGAGTAACATCTCCCACCAATCCAACCTCCCACCAATGTTGAGGCCAACCTACCAGGACCCACGTCCCACTTCCTGCCACACCAGGAAACACTAGAGCATTTTGGGCAAGTTAATTGTTTCAAACCTATCGCTAAAACTCCATTAAGGCTACGTATCAGATAAGTTTAACTTATATGGTATATAAGTTGCATTGAGATACCTTGGGAGTATTTTTTTTATTTCACTTTGTCCCAGTTGCTGCATTAACTAAGCGAATGAATTGCCATGGTTTTACTACATCCGAGAAAGTAAGGTCTGACATATATAGTTTGATTCAATGTTTGTGATGACAATTGCACGACATAATCATGTTTATTATTGAATATGTTTAAGTAAGACAAGATTTAACAAGTTTGCCATCCCAAACAATAAGTTCCAGATGGCAAATGGACATGGAAGCCATTGGTTTATCGAGAGTCCAACAATTTTCTCATCTATGTGTAGCCTGCCCTTATCAAATATCTGTCAATTCTATTTTTAAACATATTCACACTACTAGCATTAACACAATCATTTGGCAGTTTGTTCCATTCATTTTTCACCCTTTGTGAGAAAGAGTATTTTCTCATGTCCAACCTACACTGCTCCTTAACTAATGCTGTTTGGTGTCCTCAGGTTCTACTGCCTTCTTTAAGTTTGAAGAACATATTCCTGCCAACATCCTCATAACCATTCACTATTTTAAACACTTATATTTGGTCTCCTCTTAGTCTCCTGGTCTCTAGTGTTGTCAAACCACATTGTAATAAGCGACTTTTGTAACTAAGGTCTCTCAATTCTGGAATAAGTTTTTAAGTTGAACTTCGTTGTATTCTTTCTAACTTGTCTATGTCCTTTTTACGATATAGCCTCCATGCCTGAATACAATATTCCAAATGCGGTATAACTATTGCTTTGTACAGGGGTACAATTAGCTGTTTCTTCTTATACATGATAGTTCTCCTAATTAGCCCTAGAATTTGATTTCCTTTCGAAGCAGCAATCCCACATTGCTCTGATACTCTCATCTCAGCACTAAATGTTACTCCTATGTCCTTTCTTGCGTGGTTCTACCTAGTACAGCATCCCCCATTTTATATTCTTCGTCCATGTTTCCATGTCCTATATGTATACAATTACACTTTCCAAAATTGAATAATATTTGCCACTTTTATGATAATTTAACTAATTTATCTAGATCATCCTGTAAACTGTGTTTATCTGTAACATTAGTAACTTTTCTGAATACTTTTGTGTCATCTACAAATTTGAGTACTTTGCTAGATATGTCCTCTTCCAAATCATTTATGTATATATTAAAACCAGTATAGGGCCTAATACTGATCTCTGTGGTACCCCATTCAAAACAGATTTCCAGTTTGAAATCTCACCATCTACTATTACTCTGTTTTCTGTGTGTAAGCCACTTTTCTATCCAGTTGATTACATCATTACCTATGCCAAGGGCTTTTAGCTTAAGTAATAATCTTTGATGTGACACTTTATCGAAAGCTTTCTGAAATATACACATTAAGTATTTTATTACCCGGGATCTTTCATCACAAACGGTTTACGCATCCATATATTGATACGTCTTTTCAGCAATTTTTTGCAGCGTGGTTTATTTTAGTAATGGAGTTGTCCAAACCAGGCCACTGACTGACGCTTCAATGCAGCCAACCCCAACCCAAAATAGCAATGTGTTTCGATTTGTTTAAGTGGCGCCATCTGGCGGATAGCCTAGATAATACATGGAATATCATGCGTGAACGTACTGGTCTCTGGTTTCCCGTATTTTATCAACTAACTCTGGAACCAGGGTCTTTAAAAAGTGCTGTGGTCTATTTAGATGTCCCCCCTTTCTACACCCCCCAACCCCACTAAATCGCATTACTACATTTCTTCTCTCTTTCCTGCTGCCAAAGATTACTCCCCAAAATCTTCAACCAAATGAAGGTGGTCATTAAAAAAAAAAAAAGATGACCACATCAGAATATTATGTTACTGTGCTGCACACATATTTACAGTTGCATTGCTGGTTGATAACATAGGCACATGTCAAAGACAGTATGATACAAGGTACACCCCGATTAAGAGCTTCTATTCATGAACTATGCATCCCGCGAACAAATGGACCTAACAAAATAAATAGTTTGACTAAAGATCGCAAGAAAACAATATATATATATATATATATATATATATATATATATATATATATATATATTATATATATTATATATATTATATATTATATATATTATATATATATATATATTCATTGTGCCTTTAAATCTACATTTACTTGTTTATATTGAGTTTGAATGTTTCCCGTGTTGTTTGTGTTATAATCGTTTTTGCACCTACTTTAGATGTGACGATGCGACATATCCAGGTTCTCATTCCGGAACTGCTACTGCTGGGTGCAATGGACGCTGTGGTGAGAGTACTATAATTTTTCTTCAATAATTATGTCCTAACACGGAGTGATAGACATATTTGTAAAACAGTGATGCAACAAACATCATTTCATAAGATTAACTTGGGAAAGAAAACACTACATGTAATAATAATAGTCAAAACCTGAAATAATGAATGTCTTTCAATGTTGTGTTTTTTTCCATTCAATCTCTGACCCTAAGTGTCCTGACTAGCCAAATTAATATGTTGTATTAAAACAACACTGATAACGTTTCGCCAGGACAACAAACAAATATAATTTGCTTTGTATTAATCTTATATTCATTTGTATATCTATGATGTGCAAATGTCTTGCATATAAATATAAATGAACAATTGCTTGAAGAGGGTGCTAGTATGATCCAAACGTTTCTCTCCAAGGAATAGACGAAGTATTTGTTTCTGCAGTACTGTTATACACTTAATGTTTGTAACATAGGCATTACCCCACATCTCACTACAATAGTTGATATATGGCAACAACAGAGAACAATACAATATGTACATTCCATCAAGATTAATTAGACAACTTGCTTTGTAAATGATCGTTGCAACTTTCGACAATGTTTTTGTTTTAACCATATTAATGTAATCTTCCCAGTTCAGATCGTCATCAACAAATATTTGTTACATATTTGTTACACGTACCCTGGCTATTCGTTCGTTATTTATGCACAATTAATGTCAACAGCCGGCGGACGTTTCCGTAGTAGCATATAATTTGTTTAATTTGTTTACAACAAGCCATATGCACAATTTGGCAAATTCTCTAGCATATCTCATAGTTCTAATAGATTGCTACCGTCACAAAAATAATATATTCGTATCATCAGCAAACGTATCAATACACATCATTATACATATTATAAATCATGTAAAATGTGATTAGATAAGTATATATTAGTTTGAAAAAATGGACAATTGTCAAATATGTAGCAAAATTCACATTGAATTAATCATGATTACAATCTTATGACCTTTGACCCATTTGGAACCCCACCGTATGAACCTTGAAAAAAAATTTACGTTTTCCACATTTGCCTTCAGAGCATTTATGCTAAAAGGGCTACAGTAGACGGTAGACACACTTGTTATCTGTGAAACTATTATGTTGTGTTGATGTTACTATCTTAAAATTGGTCTACTGTTGGATTAAGTTTTAGAATGAGCAGTGATATTAGATCACATGCTCGTCGCATTGCCTCAATACGCGTTCACCATTCAGGGTATTGATCCAACCCTTTCATTTGCCCCCGTCACCCTACCCCCCATCCTGATTGATGGGCACAGCTGGTTGTGTTGACGTCTCCGCGTATCCCCATTTAAATTGGCAATAAACATTTTTCTTTTGTGTCTGAAAAAGAGTGCATATGCTTTGAAATCATCTTTCACAATGATTGAACCTTTAATTGATTGACAATTTTAATTGACAAGTTAGTTGCTATTGATAAGTTAGTTACTGTTTCCAAAATCAATATGTTCTTATGCGAAACAATAATTAACAAGATTGTTATTGCGTTGCATGGATACGTTTCTCATGTATGCTAATTTCTTGTTGTAGATGAAAGAAATGACAAAAATAATGTCCTACTTCCCAGCACATGACAGAAGCTGTGTGACAAGTAACTCCACGTCGGCGGAATTAATTAGGCCTACTGTGCACCCTTGTAGGTGTACGGTAATAAGGAAGAACACATTCTGTTGGTATGCCCAAAAGAACCAACAGTTCCCAGCCCAATTTCTTTCTCAATTCATCTGATGTTCCTGCCCTGCATTGGTTTCTCCCTAATCTCATTTACATGGATTATTTTTGTGACGGCAAGAGAATTGATTTCTAAAAATATAATTGTTTTTATATAATCGAAATTATCTTGTCTGTCAATCAGCACACTGCTCCAAATAACATGCGCGTGCTTCACAGCGTTAACAGTACAAGTCGTTTAGAAATACTGGTACATCTCAATATATATATATATATATATATATATATATATATATATATATATATATATATATATATATATATATATATATACACATATATATACATATATATATATATATATATATATATATATATATATATATATATATATATATACATATATATATATATATACATATATATATATATATACATATATATATATATATATATACATATATATATACATATATATATATATATACATATATACATATACATATATATACATATATATATATATATATATATATATATATATATATATATATATATATATATATATATATATATATATATATATATATATATATATATATATATATATATATATATATATATATATATATATTTATATATATATATATATATATATATATATATATATATATATATATATATATATATATATATATATATATATATATATATTTATATATATATATATATATATATATATATATATATATATATATATATATATATATATATGATGCCACACGCCAAAACCAGGCTTTTCTCGACAATTTTATTACAGATTCAAATAGAAGAGATACACAGCTTTAAAATGACACCAACATGAAGAGTGTATCTTACTCATGGGCCAAGATATTACACTTTTAGTGTACACGTTCTTGGAATAATAGTTTTGAGAAAATCAGCTTTAAAAACTGCATTGAAAAATTGCTTCTCCCATAGCAACCATGCACTTATAATGCTCCAAATGGAATGAAATTTTGTATGTTCCTTCAGTAGGTGTGTATAAATTAGATGCAGAAGTATAAAGTGGAATAACCTATTATTTATTGAATGCCACCTCATTTACTACCAGGTTTGGTATTCCCGGAGACTACCGCGAGCACTGGGTGCCGAACCCCTAAAGTAAATCCCTGAAATATCTAAAAATGAAATATTATTTGCACATTACATATATAATAACACTACACAATGTCAGTTTCCCCAATTTGGAAAGTCCGCTCCCGCTGGCGCTGAGCCAACCAGTGCAGGCTCAATGTTGTCTTCCCCTGCCCCGGGCCCTGCCTAGGCGACTTTCACGGGCTCGACGCGGCCTTCGAAGTAATCTTCAATCACTGCAGCTAAATTGCTGTCCTCGAGATTGCACCCCCTCGCACGATCCAACTCGGTAGCTAAATAAGCTTCTTTCGATGCCGTAGTGCAATTCATTAACGAATCGAAGACGAAAACAGCAGGCGAAACTGGCGAACAAAGACGAAAGGAATGCGTAAACAAGCCGACTGCGCATGCGCGCTTACGTTTTCGACCAATCAGCGAGCGTTTCGCAACTTCCATAGCAACAACAGCACTTTTTTGCTGGATAAAGTATGTATAATAGGAGCTGTTCTATTGGTCTAGAGTAAGAGATACCCAATCACACGTGTAGTTGACGTCATAAGCTTTCCAGCCATGTATAACATGTGGGGTTTCCCACTTGTAAGCGAGCGAAGACAGTCGATCAAAAGCGCGTAAACATGGCTTTGTTTCAGACTTCTCAACCGCGACGTTAATCAGGGGCCTCAATAAAGTGCTAAATATTACTAGTTTGAACAATCTTTCAGCATATATAAATGGATTTATGGAAAGCTGGATAATTTCGTTGTTCGATTCCGTCGTTAACCGATTTTCGACAATTCGAATGGGCACCATACATTTTAGGCTCCTGCGCCGAACAAAATTTAGCGAGAAGCGCCTGGTTTTGGCGTGGAATTGTTTGAACTACTATTTCTGGCATTTAGCAGAGCAGTCCAGGATTGGGCCTTTCGACAGCGTAGGCGAATGAGGCTCGAATGAGACTCGTGAAATAAAACTATTCTACCACATTGCATGGATGTACACGAGGTCTGCAGAACATCATGAAGAAATTGTATACATATCCCATTTGTTTATTTACTAATAAAAGAATATTGTATACAATAACTTGCGTTGATTTGCATTATGTGATAATGTTAACTCCTTGATCACAACATCAGTCACTTATTGAATTGCTTAAAATCGTGTTCTCTCAACACCCCCAGATTCCTATAAAACAATTGATTTTAAAATCACATGACTCAAGAACACGGTTCCCATTGCTGTCAGAACTACGTAAAAAATGTATGTACAGTTTAATGCAATACGCCGATGAATATGCAAAATTAGCTTAACACTATTTCCTTAATAAATAACCCAACAATAAACGCTGCAGGCAAAAACATTATACCTTCATTTCACAGTAAATCAGGTAAATACACTTCTATTCTCCTGTCAGGGAATTTAGCAACATTCTTATCAAAGATTACCAAATGTATTTCTCAGGATCAAAGAGTAAATTTGCTTGATCCAGGACCCACTCATTATGACTACTATTGTGAATGATTGTGCAAAAATGGTAGAACGTTTATAACCAACAAATTGCTCAACATCTTGCGATTAGTACATGTGTTTGATTACAACAATTAATTGGCTAAACATATTAGTAAGTTTTATTAAACATATTAGTTAGTTAGTATTAGAGTATTGTTTAATAAATGCATGCACACAATCGCCTAACAAAAGACATCGAAGAAACAAATTCCAGATAATAAGAAAACTATATGACCAATTCACGTTTACCTTGTGTCGCCGTCTGAGTAAAAAAGACATAAATACAAATTGAAAAATTATAGGAACGATTATTTATTCATTATATGCGTGTAAGGCCCAATATAAAACAGTAACTTTGCTTGGTCTAGGACCCACTCATCTGGAATGATATTGTGAATGATTTCGCTAAAATGGTAGAACGTATATCACCGACAAATTGCTCAACATCATGCTATTAATGCATGTTTTTGATGACAATAATTGATTGGCTATTATATTAGTTAGTTTAATTAAATTGTTTTTAATTAATGCATGCATACACACCTAACAATATATTTTCATTCAAAGATATTAAAGAAACAAATTCCATATAATAAGAAAACTTTGTCGCCCTCTGGCGTTTACAGTGTGTCGCTGTTTGAGAAAAATATACATGAATGCCAAATGACAAATTATAAGATTGATTATTTATTCATTATATGCATTTACTTCACAAACGTCTATAGCAATATATCCTTCATCATATTCACAACATTATAATGACGAATTGTAATTGAATAAAATGCGTTCTATATAAATATAGAAGTAAATCATACCATAGCATGTCAATAATACACAACCCCACATTTTCAGCTGCGTGCGACATGTCGGGTTCATATATAGATCCCAAAACTTAGAACTACTGTCAGTTGGGCGCGTCGAGACAAACACAGACTCAGGTCTACAGCGGCTTGGCAAGCTGCTCTCTCGCCAGGATGTGGTGTTTCCTGATACGAGGGGGGATTAGGGTTCCGATCTGTTGTCTCCCTTGGAGAAAGATACAACTCCCTTGGAGATGCGTACATATGCAATTGGAAGAGACTGGTGAGGATGGGGCATGCCAAAGCCGGGAGTTGCTCCACCATTTAATTCTCAGAGGCCGCCGGGAACGGCATATACGGTAGTATGGGATAGGCGTCAACCGCCGACGAAGCCAATCTCTTGTTCGAAATACTGGTTTTACAAATTTTATATCTTTATTATCGACGATTTCATAGCTTTTTATGATGTTATGTATAGTTCTCTTTGTTCATTCGCCATAATTCCTACCGACAGTTATGGTGTTGTGCATCAGAAAGTTTGTAATATTATGTTTTATTTAAGATACTTGGCCTAACAAACATTCTATACGTCTGATTGTATTGAAAATTGTCAACTCCAGAAAGCAGTACGTATATTCGTGTATAATATATATTAGTCCAATTGATATTATGTACTCTTTTTCAAATCCAACTACGCAGTATTGCAGTGTCACATCAACGCAACTGTAATTGTTATTGACATCTGTAATATGATTCGCATATAATGGATTGTGTGCTCTCTACATGCTATGCTACGCTCAATTAAAGTAGATACTTTTAAAGGGGATGATGAAAATGTCACCGACACACCGTTGGGTTGCTCCGGTATTCGTAATGATGTTGGGTGCGGTGTTTCTGGCAGCCATCACATGTTGGGGTATGTTGCTGAGAAAGTCATGCATCCAGTGAATGAAGTTGGGGGGTATTTGCAGAACTAGAAGCTTTTCAATCATATTGTGATGGTGCATAGTATTAAAGTCCGAACTAAAATATATAAAGAGGATGCGGATGTAGTTGACTGCCTTCTCTAGATGTTTGGTGACATTGTGTATCAGGGTTGACACAGCACCATGAGTGCTACGCTCACGCTTCTAAGCGAAATTAATGGGATCCAGTTTCTCCTTAATGTTTGGAGAGAGGTTGATCAGGAATAACTTCTAAGAGGCTTTCATGGGAACGGAAGTAAGAACAACGGGCATGTATTGGTTAAGTTCATGCGGTGATCGGATGTTAAGCTCAGGAATGACGGTGCTGGTATTCCAAATGTTTGGAATGATGCCGGTGTCTACAGACTCCTGGAACAGTTGTGTGAACATAGGCGCCAATTCCTCAGCACACGTATATAGAAAGTGGGCAGAAATGCTGTCGGGCCCAGCAGTTTTCCCTATGCTGGTTCTCTTGAACTGGCATGTCACGTCGTTTTTGGAGATGATGATCATTCTCGGGTACGGGGGGTGGTTGCCAGAAGCCTGGTGCACCCGGATGTAAAGTTTATTATGTCGAAGCGAGTGTAGAAGGTGTTTAGATCTATAGCATCAGGCAGTGTATTAGATCTTGCACTTTCGCCAGCTCTGGCATCACCTGCCATCACCTTGAGATTTCTGAAAGCATCACGAGTGTTCATGGCCTGATATTGCTTTTCTACTTAGTCTCGAAGAGCTTTTTTTAGCAAGGCCAATGTCTGCCCTAAGAATTTTCTGTTTGTTGATCACTGGATTCTTTGTTAGGACACACAGTGACAGTCTGGGATGATAGAGTATTGACAGAACTTTGCGGAGTAAGTGAGAATATCAGGAGACGAAGGATGTTGTTATCTGCCCCCCCCCCCCTGGGCAGGGAGACATTGCGGGGTGTATGTGTCTTCCAATGAGCTAGAGCATAAGTCGATTACTTTGTTAGGCAGGTCACGATCTGTTGAAATAAGGGCAGTACGCCATCCAGGGTGCATAAGTTAAAGTCGCCCACTGTGATCACGGGCGCATCAAGATGTATTGACTGGATTCTAGACACCGACCCAGCATTTTCTCACGACTGATGCAGTCAAAACCATTGAGTCTCAAGAGATTGGATTCACAGCTTTTATTGACTACGTACGGAAAACACATTATTTATTCATGATATAAGGAGTCCACAGAATATGCTCATTCGATACGGAATACGCAGCATTAATTCGCGAGAGTTGGAGGCCACAGAATTTACACGTGAGTCCACCGCTTATACTAATGAAAGATAGCGTGCACAGCGTTTACTCATGGGAGATTGAGTACACAGTATTTAACCATGAGAGTTGGAGTTCACAAAATTTTCACATAAGAGATGTAGTCCACAACATTTTCTCATGAGAGATGAAGTCCACAGTATTGACTCTCAAGAGATAGAGTCCATAGCATTGAGAGATGTAAGGGTTATTTTCCTTATATTCCCTGAAGGCCGGGGCAACGATACCGGTAATTTTTCTTCATAACTAGGCCGCGGCATTAGCTGGGTACATGATGGGTACATGATATCTACTCACGATAGATGGAATCCATAGCAAAAACTCATGAGAGATGGAGCCCAAAGTTTTTGTTCATAAGATATGTACACAGTATTTATCCATGAGAGTTGGAGATGACAACATTTTCTCATCAGAGGTGGAGTACACAGCATTTTTTAACGACTGATGCAGTCCAAAGCATTGACTCTCAAGAGATGGGGTCCATAGCTTTTACTGCGTATAGATGGGGTCCACAGCTTGTACTGACTAGAGATGGAATACACATTATTTTCTAATGAGTGATAGAGTCCACAGCATTCTCTCACGACTTATGCTTTCAAAAACATTGAATCTCAAGAAATGGGGTCCACCGTTTTACTGACTAGAGATGGAGTACACTTTACTTATTCATGAGATGTGGAGACCACAGCATTGACTCTCAAGACATGGATTCAAAAGCATATGCTCATAAGAGGTGGAGTCCACATAATTTATTCATAAGACATGGAACGAACAGCATTTCCTCACAATATATGGAGTTCACAGCGTTTACACATGAGAGATGCAATTGCTGTTCTCCTCCTTTTCCATATATTCCAGGGTAAGGCTGGCAACGATACCGGTCGCTGATTTTGTTTCCTTCTTCTTCATCACCATCCCACAGCATTAATTATAGAGATATCGATTTCATAACATTTACTTATGAGAGATGGAGTCCACAGCATATACTCATCATATACTCAGCATACACTCTGGAGTCCACAGCTTTTACTTAACAGAGATGGAGCCCACATTTACTCATGATATATGGAGTCAACAGCATTGAATCCCAAGATATGGAGTCCATATTATCAACTTATGAGAGATGGAGTACAATGCATTTACTCAAGATATATAGAGTACAAGGCATTTACTGATGAGAGATGGAGTACATAGTATTTTGTAACGAGATTTAGAGTTCACAATATTTTCACATCAGAGATGGAATGCACACCATTTACTGATTAAATGTGGTGTACACAGCATTTAATCTTGAGAGATGGAGTATACAGCATTTACTCATGAGATATGTAATATTTACTGATGAGAGATGGAGTACACGGCATTTATTTATGAGAGATGGACTCCACTGCATTTACCAATAACATGTGGAACCCACAGCATTTACACACAATATATGGATTACTCAGCCTTTATCTTTCTGACAAGATATGGAGTCCACAACAGAGACTTCCCAGAGATAGAGTCCACAAAATATCTTCACGAGAGACAGAGTACACAGCATTTACTAATAAAAGATCGAGTTCATGATATTTACTCATTAGAGATGGACTGCACAGCATTTACTCGTCAGAAATGGGGTCCACAGTATTTACTCATGAGAAATGGAGTCTACACTTACTGACAAGATATGGAGTAGACAGCATTGACTTCCAAGATATGGAGTCAACAGCAGTTTCTCTTGGGAGATGGAGTCCACAAAACTCATGAGAGACCGAGTACACAGCATTTACTGAAAAAAGATCGAGTACATGACATTTACTAATTAGAGATGGAGTCCACAGCATTTACTCTTGAGAGAAGGTATACACAGCATTTACACATGAGAAATGGAATCCACAATTATTAACAAGATATGGCGTCCATATAATTGATTTCCAAGAGATGGAGTATAAAGCATTTTCTAACGACTGATGCAGTCCAAAGCATTAGCTCGAGAGTTCAGTAAGTGTCCACACTTACTGAAAAGATATGGAGTCCATAGCATTGACTTCCAACAGATGAATTCCACAGAATGTTCTCTTGAGAGATTGGTCACACAGAATTTATTAATGGGAGATGGAGGACACGGTATTTACTCATGAGATATGGAGTAGAAGGCATTTATTTATGATATATGGAGTCCACTGCATTTACTCATGAGAGACGAAATAGGTATTATTTTGTCACGAGATTTGGAGTTGACAATATTTTCACATGGATTACACAGAATTTACTCATGATAGAGGGAGAACACAACATTTCCTCAAGATACATGGAGTACACGTTTTTTTTCTCATAAGAGATATGCAAAATTAGCTTAACACTATTTCCTTAATAAATAACCCAACAATAAACGCTGCAGGCAAAAACATTATACCTTCATTTCACAGTAAATCAGGTAAATACACTTCTATTCTCCTGTCAGGGAATTTAGCAACATTCTTATCAAAGATTACCAAATGTATTTCTCAGGATCAAAGAGTAAATTTGCTTGATCCAGGACCCACTCATTATGACTACTATTGTGAATGATTGTGCAAAAATGGTAGAACGTTTATAACCAACAAATTGCTCAACATCTTGCGATTAGTACATGTGTTTGATTACAACAATTAATTGGCTAAACATATTAGTAAGTTTTATTAAACATATTAGTTAGTTAGTATTAGAGTATTGTTTAATAAATGCATGCACACAATCGCCTAACAAAAGACATCGAAGAAACAAATTCCAGATAATAAGAAAACTATATGACCAATTCACGTTTACCTTGTGTCGCCGTCTGAGTAAAAAAGACATAAATACAAATTGAAAAATTATAGGAACGATTATTTATTCATTATATGCGTGTAAGGCCCAATATAAAACAGTAACTTTGCTTGGTCTAGGACCCACTCATCTGGAATGATATTGTGAATGATTTCGCTAAAATGGTAGAACGTATATCACCGACAAATTGCTCAACATCATGCTATTAATGCATGTTTTTGATGACAATAATTGATTGGCTATTATATTAGTTAGTTTAATTAAATTGTTTTTAATTAATGCATGCATACACACCTAACAATATATTTTCATTCAAAGATATTAAAGAAACAAATTCCATATAATAAGAAAACTTTGTCGCCCTCTGGCGTTTACAGTGTGTCGCTGTTTGAGAAAAATATACATGAATGCCAAATGACAAATTATAAGATTGATTATTTATTCATTATATGCATTTACTTCACAAACGTCTATAGCAATATATCCTTCATCATATTCACAACATTATAATGACGAATTGTAATTGAATAAAATGCGTTCTATATAAATATAGAAGTAAATCATACCATAGCATGTCAATAATACACAACCCCACATTTTCAGCTGCGTGCGACATGTCGGGTTCATATATAGATCCCAAAACTTAGAACTACTGTCAGTTGGGCGCGTCGAGACAAACACAGACTCAGGTCTACAGCGGCTTGGCAAGCTGCTCTCTCGCCAGGATGTGGTGTTTCCTGATACGAGGGGGGATTAGGGTTCCGATCTGTTGTCTCCCTTGGAGAAAGATACAACTCCCTTGGAGATGCGTACATATGCAATTGGAAGAGACTGGTGAGGATGGGGCATGCCAAAGCCGGGAGTTGCTCCACCATTTAATTCTCAGAGGCCGCCGGGAACGGCATATACGGTAGTATGGGATAGGCGTCAACCGCCGACGAAGCCAATCTCTTGTTCGAAATACTGGTTTTACAAATTTTATATCTTTATTATCGACGATTTCATAGCTTTTTATGATGTTATGTATAGTTCTCTTTGTTCATTCGCCATAATTCCTACCGACAGTTATGGTGTTGTGCATCAGAAAGTTTGTAATATTATGTTTTATTTAAGATACTTGGCCTAACAAACATTCTATACGTCTGATTGTATTGAAAATTGTCAACTCCAGAAAGCAGTACGTATATTCGTGTATAATATATATTAGTCCAATTGATATTATGTACTCTTTTTCAAATCCAACTACGCAGTATTGCAGTGTCACATCAACGCAACTGTAATTGTTATTGACATCTGTAATATGATTCGCATATAATGGATTGTGTGCTCTCTACATGCTATGCTACGCTCAATTAAAGTAGATACTTTTAAAGGGGATGATGAAAATGTCACCGACACACCGTTGGGTTGCTCCGGTATTCGTAATGATGTTGGGTGCGGTGTTTCTGGCAGCCATCACATGTTGGGGTATGTTGCTGAGAAAGTCATGCATCCAGTGAATGAAGTTGGGGGGTATTTGCAGAACTAGAAGCTTTTCAATCATATTGTGATGGTGCATAGTATTAAAGTCCGAACTAAAATATATAAAGAGGATGCGGATGTAGTTGACTGCCTTCTCTAGATGTTTGGTGACATTGTGTATCAGGGTTGACACAGCACCATGAGTGCTACGCTCACGCTTCTAAGCGAAATTAATGGGATCCAGTTTCTCCTTAATGTTTGGAGAGAGGTTGATCAGGAATAACTTCTAAGAGGCTTTCATGGGAACGGAAGTAAGAACAACGGGCATGTATTGGTTAAGTTCATGCGGTGATCGGATGTTAAGCTCAGGAATGACGGTGCTGGTATTCCAAATGTTTGGAATGATGCCGGTGTCTACAGACTCCTGGAACAGTTGTGTGAACATAGGCGCCAATTCCTCAGCACACGTATATAGAAAGTGGGCAGAAATGCTGTCGGGCCCAGCAGTTTTCCCTATGCTGGTTCTCTTGAACTGGCATGTCACGTCGTTTTTGGAGATGATGATCATTCTCGGGTACGGGGGGTGGTTGCCAGAAGCCTGGTGCACCCGGATGTAAAGTTTATTATGTCGAAGCGAGTGTAGAAGGTGTTTAGATCTATAGCATCAGGCAGTGTATTAGATCTTGCACTTTCGCCAGCTCTGGCATCACCTGCCATCACCTTGAGATTTCTGAAAGCATCACGAGTGTTCATGGCCTGATATTGCTTTTCTACTTAGTCTCGAAGAGCTTTTTTTAGCAAGGCCAATGTCTGCCCTAAGAATTTTCTGTTTGTTGATCACTGGATTCTTTGTTAGGACACACAGTGACAGTCTGGGATGATAGAGTATTGACAGAACTTTGCGGAGTAAGTGAGAATATCAGGAGACGAAGGATGTTGTTATCTGCCCCCCCCCCTGGGCAGGGAGACATTGCGGGGTGTATGTGTCTTCCAATGAGCTAGAGCATAAGTCGATTACTTTGTTAGGCAGGTCACGATCTGTTGAAATAAGGGCAGTACGCCATCCAGGGTGCATAAGTTAAAGTCGCCCACTGTGATCACGGGCGCATCAAGATGTATTGACTGGATTCTAGACACCGACCCAGCATTTTCTCACGACTGATGCAGTCAAAACCATTGAGTCTCAAGAGATTGGATTCACAGCTTTTATTGACTACGTACGGAAAACACATTATTTATTCATGATATAAGGAGTCCACAGAATATGCTCATTCGATACGGAATACGCAGCATTAATTCGCGAGAGTTGGAGGCCACAGAATTTACACGTGAGTCCACCGCTTATACTAATGAAAGATAGCGTGCACAGCGTTTACTCATGGGAGATTGAGTACACAGTATTTAACCATGAGAGTTGGAGTTCACAAAATTTTCACATAAGAGATGTAGTCCACAACATTTTCTCATGAGAGATGAAGTCCACAGTATTGACTCTCAAGAGATAGAGTCCATAGCATTGAGAGATGTAAGGGTTATTTTCCTTATATTCCCTGAAGGCCGGGGCAACGATACCGGTAATTTTTCTTCATAACTAGGCCGCGGCATTAGCTGGGTACATGATGGGTACATGATATCTACTCACGATAGATGGAATCCATAGCAAAAACTCATGAGAGATGGAGCCCAAAGTTTTTGTTCATAAGATATGTACACAGTATTTATCCATGAGAGTTGGAGATGACAACATTTTCTCATCAGAGGTGGAGTACACAGCATTTTTTAACGACTGATGCAGTCCAAAGCATTGACTCTCAAGAGATGGGGTCCATAGCTTTTACTGCGTATAGATGGGGTCCACAGCTTGTACTGACTAGAGATGGAATACACATTATTTTCTAATGAGTGATAGAGTCCACAGCATTCTCTCACGACTTATGCTTTCAAAAACATTGAATCTCAAGAAATGGGGTCCACCGTTTTACTGACTAGAGATGGAGTACACTTTACTTATTCATGAGATGTGGAGACCACAGCATTGACTCTCAAGACATGGATTCAAAAGCATATGCTCATAAGAGGTGGAGTCCACATAATTTATTCATAAGACATGGAACGAACAGCATTTCCTCACAATATATGGAGTTCACAGCGTTTACACATGAGAGATGCAATTGCTGTTCTCCTCCTTTTCCATATATTCCAGGGTAAGGCTGGCAACGATACCGGTCGCTGATTTTGTTTCCTTCTTCTTCATCACCATCCCACAGCATTAATTATAGAGATATCGATTTCATAACATTTACTTATGAGAGATGGAGTCCACAGCATATACTCATCATATACTCAGCATACACTCTGGAGTCCACAGCTTTTACTTAACAGAGATGGAGCCCACATTTACTCATGATATATGGAGTCAACAGCATTGAATCCCAAGATATGGAGTCCATATTATCAACTTATGAGAGATGGAGTACAATGCATTTACTCAAGATATATAGAGTACAAGGCATTTACTGATGAGAGATGGAGTACATAGTATTTTGTAACGAGATTTAGAGTTCACAATATTTTCACATCAGAGATGGAATGCACACCATTTACTGATTAAATGTGGTGTACACAGCATTTAATCTTGAGAGATGGAGTATACAGCATTTACTCATGAGATATGTAATATTTACTGATGAGAGATGGAGTACACGGCATTTATTTATGAGAGATGGACTCCACTGCATTTACCAATAACATGTGGAACCCACAGCATTTACACACAATATATGGATTACTCAGCCTTTATCTTTCTGACAAGATATGGAGTCCACAACAGAGACTTCCCAGAGATAGAGTCCACAAAATATCTTCACGAGAGACAGAGTACACAGCATTTACTAATAAAAGATCGAGTTCATGATATTTACTCATTAGAGATGGACTGCACAGCATTTACTCGTCAGAAATGGGGTCCACAGTATTTACTCATGAGAAATGGAGTCTACACTTACTGACAAGATATGGAGTAGACAGCATTGACTTCCAAGATATGGAGTCAACAGCAGTTTCTCTTGGGAGATGGAGTCCACAAAACTCATGAGAGACCGAGTACACAGCATTTACTGAAAAAAGATCGAGTACATGACATTTACTAATTAGAGATGGAGTCCACAGCATTTACTCTTGAGAGAAGGTATACACAGCATTTACACATGAGAAATGGAATCCACAATTATTAACAAGATATGGCGTCCATATAATTGATTTCCAAGAGATGGAGTATAAAGCATTTTCTAACGACTGATGCAGTCCAAAGCATTAGCTCGAGAGTTCAGTAAGTGTCCACACTTACTGAAAAGATATGGAGTCCATAGCATTGACTTCCAACAGATGAATTCCACAGAATGTTCTCTTGAGAGATTGGTCACACAGAATTTATTAATGGGAGATGGAGGACACGGTATTTACTCATGAGATATGGAGTAGAAGGCATTTATTTATGATATATGGAGTCCACTGCATTTACTCATGAGAGACGAAATAGGTATTATTTTGTCACGAGATTTGGAGTTGACAATATTTTCACATGGATTACACAGAATTTACTCATGATAGATGGAGTACACAACATTTACTCAAGATACATGGAGAACACGGTGTTTTCTCATGAGAAATGAAGTCCACAGCATTGACTCATGAGGGATGGGGTCCACAGCATTTACTTATGAGAGGTAACCTCCACAACATTTACTCAAAAGAGGTGAAACCCACAGCATACGGAGTACACAGCATTAACTCACGAGAGAAGGAATACGACATGTACTTATGAGAGAAAGAATAAAGAGCGTTTACTCATGAGAGATGGAGTACACACTATTCAATGTCAAGTGAAGGAGTCCAAAGCAGTTACTCGTGAGATATGGAGTCCACAATATTTACTCACAAGAGATGGGGTCCAAAGCATTTATACTAGAAAGATGGATACTCAAGACAGTTGGAGTAAACTGCATTTACCAATGAGAGATGGAGTTCAAGATATATACTCATAAGAGATGGAGTCCACACAATTTATTAATGAGAAATGGAGAACACGGTATTTACTAATGAGAAATGGAGTACTCAGCATTTAATAATGAGAGATGGATAACATGATATTTACTCATTACATATTGAGCACACGACATTTACTCACGAGAGATGGAGTCCACTGCAATTACTGAAAAATGGGTACTCAGCATTTACTCTGAAGAGATGCAATCTACTGCATTTACTAATGACAGGTGGTATCCACAGGATTTAATCATAAGAGATGGAATGGCCAGCATTTACTCACAACAGATGGAGGCAACAGCGTTTACACATGAGAGATGGTAAACACAGCAATTACTCATCAGAGATAGAGTCCATAGTTATTGACAAGATATGGAGCCCATAGCATTGATTTCCAAGACATGGAGTCTACTGCATTTTCAAACGACTGATGTAGTCCAAAGCATTGAATCTCAAGAGATGGTGATCACACTTACTGAAAAGATGTGGAATCCATAGCATTGACTTCCAAGAGATGGAGTCAACAGCATTTTCTTTTGAGAGATGGATTCCACAAAATATACTTATGAGAGACCGAGTACACAACATTTACTCATAAAAGATCGAGTATACGATATTTACTCTTTAGAAATGGGTTTCACATTAACTACTTATGAGATATGGAGTACACATAATTTACTGATGAGAAATGGAGTCCACTGCATTTACTCATCAGAAATGGAGTCCACACCAGTTACACATTAGATATTGTGTACACATTATTTAATCTTAGGAGATGGAATACACAGCATTTACTCATGAGAGATGGAGATTATAGTATTTACTCATAAGAGATGGCGTCCACAGCCTTTACCCATTTGATATGGGGTACACAGCATTTAATTTTGAGTGGTGGAAAACACAGCATATACTCTTGAGAGATGGATTCCACAGAATGTACTCTTGAGAGTTTGGACACACAGAATGTACTCACGTGAGGTGGGGGACACGGCATTTACTCATAAGGTATGGAGTAGAAGGCATTTATTTATGACATATAGAGTCCACTGCATTAACTCGTGTGAGACGGAGTAGGTAGTATTTTGTCACGAGATTTGGAGTTGACAATATTTTCACATGGATTCCACAGAATTTACTCATGATAGAGGGAGAACACAACATTTCCTCAAGATACATGGAGTACACGTTTTTTTTCTCATAAGAGATAAAGTCCACATTGACTCATGGGGGATGGGGTCCACAGCATTTACTTATGAGAGGTGGCCTCCAAAGTATTTACTCAAAAGAGGTTAAACCCACAGCATACGGAGTACACAGCATTTACTCATGAGAGAAGGAATACACGACATGTTCTTATGAGAGAAGGAGTAAACAAGGTTTACTCTTGAGATATGGAGTACACAGTATTTAATGTCAAGAGATGCAGGCCAAAGCAGTTACTCTTGATATAAGGAGTCCACAACATTTACTCACAAGCGATGGAGTCCGCAGCATTTCCTCTAGAAAGACGTAGTCCACTACATATACTCATGACAGATGGAGTAAACTGCATTTACCAATGAAAGATGGAGTTCAAGATATAAACTGATAAGAGATGAAGTCCACACAATTTACTCATGAGAAATGGAGAACACGGTATTTACTAATGAGAAATGGAGTACACAGCAATTAGTAATGAGAGATGGAGAACATGATTTTTACTCATTATATATTGAGCACAAGATATTTACTCACGAGAGATGGAGTCCACTGTAATTACTGAAAAATGGGGTACTCAGCATTTACTCTGAAATAATGCAATCCACTGCATATACTAATGACACGTGGTATCCAAAGGATTTATTCATAAGAGATGGAATGGCCAGTATTTACTCACAACAGATTGAGTCTACAGAAGTTACACATGAGAGATGGTAAACACAGCATTTGCTCATCAGACATGGAGTCCACACTTACTGACAAGATATGGAGTCCATAACATTGATTTCCAAGAGATGGTGTCCACTGCATTTTCAAACGACTGATGCAGTCCAAAGCATTTACTCTCAAGAGATGGTGTCCACAGTTACTGAAAAGATATGGAGTCCATAGCATTGACTCCCAAGAGATGGATTCCACAGCATTTTCTCTTGAGACATGTAGTCCACAAAATATATTTATGAGAGACCGAGTACACAACATTTACTGATAAAATATCGAGTATATGATGTTTACTCTTTAGAGATGGATTTCACATCAATTACTTATGAGAAATGGAGAACACAGAGTTTACTGATGAGAAATGGAGTCCACTGCATTTACTCATCAGAAATGGAATCCACACCAGTTTCACATAAAGAGATTGTGTAAACAACATTTAATCTTGAGAGATGGAGTACACGGCATTTACTCATGAGAGATTGAGATTAGATAATTTATTCATAAGAGATGGTGTCCGTAGCTTTTACTCTTGAGAGATGAGTTTCACAGCATTTACTCATGAGGTATGGTGTCCACAGCATGTACTAATGAGATATGAACGAACATAATTTACGAATGAGAGATGGAGTTTACAATGTTTACTCATTTGATATGGGGTACACAGTATTTAATTTTGAGAGATGGTAAACACAGCATATTCCTGAGAGGAAGAGTATACGACATGTACTCATGAGAGAAGAAGTAAACATCGTTTACTCTTGAGAGATGGAGTACACAGTATTCAATGTGAAGAGATGGAGTCCAAAGCAGTTACTCGTGATATATGGAGTACACAACATTTACTTACAAGAGATGGAGTCCGCAGCATTTACTCTAATAGCATTTACTCATCACGGATGGTGTACACAGCATTTACTCAAGAGAGATGCAGCCAACATAATTTACGAATAAGAGATGGAGTTCAGAAAATTTACTCAAGAGAGATGTACTCCAAAACATTTACTCATTAGAGACGGTATAAACAGCATTTAATCTTGAGAGATGGAATAAACAGGCTATACTCACGAGAGATGGCCTCCACAGCATTTACTCTTGAGAAATGTAGTACACATCATTTATTAATGTGAGATTGAGAACATGATATTTACTCATGAGAGACAGAGTCCATAACATACTCATGAGAAATTGAGTACACTGTATTTACCCCCAAAGAGATCGAATACAAGATATTTTCTCATGAATTGTGGAGTCCTCAATATTTACTCTTAAATGATGAAGTACACAGCATTTATCCAATGACAGATGTAGTGCAAGGCATTTATTTATGACATATGGAGTCCATAGGATTTACAGTAGGGAGCGATAGAGTCCACAGCATTTACTCTCTTGAGATATGGATTGAACAACGTTTACTAGTAAAAAATGTAGCCCACATAATTTACTTAATATAGATGTAGTCCACAGTATAGACACTCAAGATATGGAGTCCACAGCTTTTTCTGAAGAGTGATGGAGTCCACAGCATTTACACATGAGAGATGCAATTGTTGCGCTCCTTTCTTTCCCTGCAGTCCGAGGTGAGGCTGGCAACGATACCGGTCATTGATTTTTGTTTCCAATTCTTCTTCTTCACTAATCCACACCATTTACTAAGGAGAGACGGAGCCAATAACATTTACTCATGAGAAAATGCGTCCACAGCATATAATCTTGAGAGATGGAGTACATCATATTTACCCACAATAGTTGGACTCCAAAGCATTTGTTCCCGACAGATGGCGCCCACAATATTCAATCTCAAGTGATGGAATCCAAAGCAGTTACTCATGAGAGGTCGAGTCAACAACGTTTACTCACAACGTATGGAGTAAACGTCGATTTTTATTTCCTTTCATCTTCACCAATAATCCACAACACTTACAAAGGAGAGAATGAGTCCACAGCATTTACGAGATATGGAGTCTACAGCATTGACTCCTAAGATATTGAACACACAGCATTTTCTCTTGTGAGATGGAATACACAGTATATACTCATGAGACAGGGATTACGTAGAATATATTTTTGAGAGATGGAGTACGCGAGAATTCTTTATGAGAGATGGAACCCACAACATTTACCCATTAGAGATAGAGATAGCAACATTTTCACAAGAGAGGTGGGGAACATAGCATTTATTCACGAGAGTTGGAGGCCACAACATTTACCCGTGAGAGATGGAGTCCACTGCATATATTCATGAGAGATGGCGTCAACGGCATTTTGTCATGACTTTTGCAGTCCAAATCGTTTACTCTCAAGAGATGGGTTCCACATCTTTTATTGAAGACATATGGAGTACACATTATATACTCTTGAAAAAGGAGTCCACAGCATTTACACATGATATATGCTTTTTTTGCTATCCTCCTTTTTTCTCTAGCCCGTACACAGCATTTACTCATGAGAGATGGAATCCACAATATATTCTCAAGAGAGATGACGTACATGATAATTACACATGAGAGATGGAGTCTACAGCATTTATTTTTGGTAGATGGATTACACAACATTTATTCATGAGTGAAGGAGTACACGACATATATTCATGAGAGTTGGGGGTGTACAGCATTTACTGATGAGATATGGAGTCCACTGCATTTACTGATGAGATATTGGGTACACAGCATTTAATCTTGAGAGATGGAGTACACAACATTTACTCATGGAAAATGGAGAATACGTTATTTATAATAAGAGATGGCGTCCACAACATTTAATCTTGAGAGATGGACTTCACAGCATTTACTTATCAGAGATGGTTTCCACAGCATAATCTCATGAGAGATGCAGCCAACAGAATTTACGAATGAGAGACGGAAGTCCACAACATTTACTTATTAGTGATGGTATATACAGCATTTAATCTTGAGAGAAGGAATACACAGCACATACTCATGAGAGATGGAGCACAAATAATCCCTTGTAGTCCGGGTTGAGTCTAGCTACGATACCGGTCATTGATGTTTGTTTCCCCTTCTTCTTCGTCACTATTCCACACGATTTACTAAGGAGAGACGGAGCCAACAACATTTACTCATAAAACAATGCTTCCACAGCATATATTCTTGAGAGATGGAGTACATACTATTTACCAATGAGAGTTGGAGTTCACAACTTTTTTCACAGGAGATATGGAGTCAACAGCATTTCGTCAGGACAGATGGCTTCCACAGTATTCACTCACAAGAGATGGCATCCAAAGCAGTTACTCATGAGAGGTGGAATCCGCAACATGTACTCACAACATATGGAGTTTACCAAATTTACACACGAGAACTGGCATCGATACTTTTCGTCGATTTTTGTTTTCCCTTCAACTTCATCACTAGTTCACAACATTTACAAAGGATAGCAGGAGTCCACAGCATTTACGAGATACGGAGTCCACAGCATTGACTCCCAATATTATGGAACACACAGCATTTTCTCATGTAAGATGTAATACACTGTATATAATCATGAGACATTGATTTCGTAGCATATACTTTTGAGAGATGGAGTACGCGAGGATTCTTTATGAGTGATGGAACCCACAACATGTACCCATTAGAGATAGAGATAGCAACATTTTCACAACACAGGTGGTGTACATAGCATTTATTCACGCGAGTTGGAGGCCACAGCATTTATCCCTGAGAGATGGAGTCCACTCTATATATTCATGAGAGATGGCTTCAACAGCAATTTGTCATGACTGATGCAGTCCAAATCGTTTACTCTCAATAGATGGGTTCCACATCTTTTATTGACGACATATGGAATACACATTATTTACTCTTGAAAAAGGAGTCCACAGCATTTTCACATGATATATGCAGTTGTTGCTCTCCTCCTTTTCCTTGTAGCCCGTACACAGCATTTACTCATGGGAGATGGAGTCCACAATATATTCTCAAGAGAGATGACGTACATAACAATTACACATGAGAGATGGAGTCCACAGCATTTATTTTTGGTATATGGATTACACAGCATTTATTCATGAGTGAAGGAGTACACGACATATATTCATGAGAGATGGGGGTACACATCATTTACTCATGTGATATGGAGTCCACTGCATTTACTGATGAGATATTGAGTACACAGTATTTAATCTTGAGAGATGGAGTACACAGCATTTATTCATGACAGATGGAGAATACGGTATTTACTTATGAGAGATGGCGTCCACAACATTTACTCTTGAGAGATAGGGTTCACAGCATTTACTCATCAGAGATGGTGTCCACAGCATATTCTCATCAGAGATGTAGCCAACAGAATTTACGAATGAGAGACGGAATCCACAACATTTACTCGTTAGAGATGGTATACACAACATTTAATCTTGAGAGATGGAATACACAGCATATACTCATGGAAGATGGCATACACAGCATCCCCTTTTGTCCGGGATGAGGCTGGCTACGAAACCGGTCATTGATTTTTGTTTCCCCTTCTTCTTCATCACTACGGAGTCCACAGCATTGACTCTCAAGATATGGAATACACAGCATTTTCTCTTGCGAGATGGAATACACTGTATAGATATGGAGTACATATTATTTACTCTTGAAAGAAGGAGTCCACAGCATTTACACATTATAGATGTAACTGTTGCTCTCTCCTTTTCCCTGTAGCCCATACACAGCATTTGCTCAGGAGCGATGGATTCCACAATATATTCTCAAGAGAGATGACGTACATGACAAGTACACATGAGAGATGGAATCCACAGCATTTATTCTTGGTAGATGGATTACACAGTATTTATTCATGAGAGAAGGAGTACACGACATATACTCATGAGAGATGGGGTACACAGCATTTAATGTTGAGAGAAGGTAAACGCAGCATATACTCCTGAGAGAAAGAGTATACGACATGTACTCATGAGAGAAGAAGTAAACATCGTTTACTCTTGAGAGATGGAGTACACAGTATTCAATGTGAAGAGATGGAGTCCAAAGCAGTTACTCGTGAGATATGGAGTACACAACATTTACTTACAAGAGATGGAGTCCGCAGCATTTACTCTAATAGCATTTACTCATCACGGATGGTGTACACAGCATATACTCATGAGAGATGCAGCAAACATAATTTACGAATAAGAGATGGAGTTCAGAACATTTACTCAAGACAGATGTAGTCCACTACATTTACTCATTAGAGACGGTATACACAGCATTTAATTTTGAGAGATGGAATAAACAGGCTATACTCATGAGAGATGGCCTCCACAGCATTTACTCTTGAGAGATGTAGTACACAGCATTTATTAATCTGAGATTGAGAACATGATATTTACTCATGAGAGACGGAGTCCATAACATACACTCATGAGAAATTGAGTACACTGTATTTACCCCAAAGAGATCGAATACAAGATATTTTCTCATGAATGGTGGAGTCCTCAATATTTACTCTTAAATGATGAAGTACACAGCATTTATCCATTAACAGATGGAGTGCAAGGCATTTATTTATGACATATGGAGTCCATAGGATTTACAGTAGGGAGCGATAGAGTCCACAGCATTTAATCTCTTGAGATTTGGATTGAACAACGTTTACTAGTAAAAAAATGTAGCCCACATAATTTACTTAATATAGATGGAGTCCACAGTATAGACACTCAAGATATGGAGTCCACAGCTTTTTCTGAAGAGAGATGGAGTCCACAGCATTTACACATGAGAGATGCAATTGTTGCGCTCCTTTCTTTCCCTGCAGTCCGAGGTGAGGCTGGCAACGATACCGGTCATTGTTTTTTGTTTCCCATTCTTCTTCTTCACTAATCCACACCATTTACTAAGGAGAGACGGAGCCAATAACATTTACTCATGATAGAATGCGTCCACAGCATTTAATCTTGAGAGATGGAGTACATCATATTTACCCACAATAGTTGGAGTCCAAAGCATTTGTTCCCGACAGATGGCGTCCACAATATTCAATCTCAAGAGATGGAATCCAAAGCAGTTACTCATGAGAGGTCGAGTCAACAACGTTTACTCACAACGTATGGAGTAAACGTCGATTTTTATTTCCCTTCATCTTCACCAATAATCCACAACACTTACAAAGGAGAGGAGGAGTCCACAGCATTTACGAGATATGGAGTCCACAGCATTGACTCCCAAGATATGGAACAAACAGCATTTTCTCTTGTGAGATGGAATACACAATATATACTCATGAGACATGGATTACGTAGCATATACTTTTGAGAGATGGAATACGCGAGAATTCTTTATGAGACATGGAACCCACAACATTTACCCATTAGAGATAGAGTTAGCAACATTTTCACAAGAGAGGTGGGGAACATAGCATTTATTCACGAGAGTTGGAGGCCACAACATTTACCCGTGAGAGATGGAGTCCACTGCATATATTCATGAGAGATGGCGTCAACAGCTTTTTGTCATGACTTTTGCAGTCCAAATCGTTTACTCTCAAGAGATGGGTTCCACAGCTTTTATTGACGAGATATGGAGTACATCAGACTATTGATGGTCTGACAGCAAGACAGAACTACACAATCTCACGCATTAGTCCACAAATGGGCTATATGTAGTTTACCACTTGAGACGACAGTACGCGCATCGATAAGTGCTGCCATATATTGGGACGATTTCGTAAGACTTTGGTCTTTCCATTCACCAGATGGTAGAACGTGGTGCACAGCATAATTACTTTGATAAAAGAATGGTGCCAACATACTATACATTGTGAACTGCTGGCAGTAGAAGTATCAAGTATGGTCAGAAATAAAAATAAAATATATTACATATACGTGTTATATTTATAATAGTTATATGCATTGAGCACTCATTTGATGAAAGTTGCGGCACTGACCAATCTGTTTTCTCAGTGTAACAAAAAGTATGGGTCCACGGGGAGTCAAATGAAAACAGTTCTGTAGTGGATGAGAAAACCTATGCTCCCGGTTTCACTGTCAGAGTTCGGAGTTCAATAACTTGTCTTGTGCCGGCGCCATGACCAAACTATGCGGTCGTAATAAATACGTTTCAATACATCACATTTGGCGACGAGGATGAAAACTTCATGTCAGGAAGTACACTCTGATTCTCAGTGGTCATCACTGCACATAGAAGGTTAGAAAAAACGGAACCCAAAGCTACGCTGAGACTGACTGTAATCACAGTTTTCCTGCAAAATTCACGGAAAACTACAACGCGTCAAATCGGTGAATGAAAAAAAAACAACAACAGGCGCCAGCATTCAAAACATGTCACGGCACGGCAACTTGCCGAAGTTTACGGGGAAGGATTGGTCTTCCTACCAGGACAAGCTAGGGTTTTATTTTGAGGCCAATGACATTAACGACGCCGCCGAAAGCTAGCGTCGCGCAATACTTTTAACAGCCGTGGGTGCCGAAACTTATACTTTGCTCCGCAGCCTGGCATCGCCACGTACGCCGGCTGAACTGACGTACGTTGAACTGTGCCAGTTGCTACAAACGCATTATGAACCGAAACCAAACACAATTTTGCAACGGTACAACTTCTACAGGAAGAAGGAACATTCAATAGGTGACTTTGTAGCCGAACTGAAAAATCTGGCCAGAAACTGTGATTATGGTCAAACGAAGGTTGGTGCGCAGCTGACTGCTCAGCCTCAGTTGATCCTGGAAGAAAATCTGAGGGACCGGATAGTTTGTAGAGTAGCAGATTCGGCCATTCAACGACGATTGTTGGGAGAAGCCGACCTTGATTTCAAAAAGGCTCTACAAATGGCACTTGCCATGGAATCAGCTGCTGTTAACACTGCTCAGTTAAACGCTGCTGCACACGACAGTACACCGTGTGTAAACAAAGTGACCGCCCGCAAGCATTCAACAAGAAAGTGGGAGAAGAAACCACCCGCTCAGAATCGTCAGAAACCATGTTTCAGATGTGGCAAAACGTCTCATTCGGCGGACGAGTGTCACTACAAGGATGCTCAATGCCGATATTGTCACAAAGATGGACACATCATGAGCAACTGTTTCGCAAAACAGAAAGCTGAAAAAGGGAAAAGAAACTGCACTCATCAGCTGACGGCACCGATACAAGACTGTGTCCCATCTGAACACACTGGAGTGACATACAACATGTTCAGTATGACGGGACCACGTCCAAATCCGATCGTTACCCAAATACAAGTAGATGGGAAGACGCTTCTTCATCAGCGAAGAAACGTTGCACAAACACTGGCGAAACTCGGCACGGCCTAACATGAGATCCACAAAGGACACGCTTTGCACGTATACAGGACAGTGTGTGAAGATCATGGGTGTCATCAACGTCATGGTAGAAGCTACAACTGGCGACCAACATCAGCTTCCGCTCATGGTCGTGCCTGGCAAAGGTCTAAGCTTACTTGGCCGGAACTGGCTGAGTAAACTCAAATTGGACTGGGCTGTGGTTCATCAATTAAATACATCACACTCAACACGGAAGCAGAAACCTCAACTGCAGGCTGTACTGGACAAGTACGCCATCGGGTTTACAGACTCGCACCAAGCAGTTAAAACAGACGCTGCCAAGATCTACGTAGACAATGAGGCAATCCCCAAGTACTACAAGTCGCGACCACTGCCCTATGTAATGCGAGACATGGTGGACAAGGAAATTGATCGACTCCTGGCTGCGCATATCATAGAGCCCGTCCAGTACTCGGACTGGGACGCCCCTGTGGTACCAGTAATTAAGGCAGACAAGAGTGTACGTCTCTGTGGTGACTACAAACTCACCGTGAACCAAGTAGCCAAACTGGACAGATATCCTATTCCCCGAATAGAGGATTTGTATGCACAGCTTGGGAACGGCACCACGTACACGAAGCTCGACATGCGTCACGCGTATGAACAGATCCAGCTACATCCTGACAGTCGGAAGTACGTCACCATCAACACGCCGCGAGGTCTTTTCACATATAAGCGACTACCGTACGGAGTGTCATCAGCACCTGGCATATTCCAACGTGTCATGGACTCGCTCTTGAAGGGCATACCGAACACAATGGTGTATTTGGATGATGTGTTGGTGACAGGACCAACAGAAGATGAACATTTGCAGACACTTGAACGCGTGCTCGAACGACTCGTTCAAGCTGGGTTCCGCCTGAAAGAATCCAAGTGTCAATTCTTGAGTAACGAGGTTTTTTAACAAGACATTTAACAAGATTTGCCATCCAAGCCAAAGGCCCAGATGGCAAGTGGACAAGGAAGCCATTGGCTTATCGAGAGTCCAACAATGTTCATTTACTTATAACCCGCCTTCCTGAGATATGTGTCAACCTTGTTTTTAAACATATTCACGCTGCTAGCAGTTACACAATCTGTAGACAATTTGTTCCATTCATGTATTGTCCTCTGTGAGAACGAGTGCTTCCTGATGTCCAATCTACATTGATCCTTTACTAATTTTACCTCGTCCTCTAGTTCTGCTATCCTTCTTGAGTGAGAAAAACATATTTCTATCAATATTTTCATACCCATTCAATATCTTAAAAACTTCAATCTGATCTCTTAACCTCCTTGTCTCTAGAGTTGTTAAACCACACTCTTTCAGGCGTTCTTCATAACTAAGGTCTCTCAGTTCTGGAATCATTTTAGTTGCTCTCCTTTGTATGCGTTCAAGCGTATCTATATCCTTTTTACGATATGGTCTCCATGCTTGTATACAGTATTCTAAATGAGGTCTAACTATTGCTTTATAAAGAGGTATAATTCACTTTTTTCCCTTGTATGTTATGTTTCTTCTAATCAATCCAAGAATTTGATTACCCTTTGAAGCTGCAATACCACACTGCTCTGAAACTGTCATATCAGCGCTTATTGTAACTCCTAAGTCCTTTTCTTTTACAGTAGTACCCAGAACAGTATCTCCCATTTTATAGTTTACATCCAAGTTCCCATGTCCTGTATGTAGGCATTTACATTTCCCAAAATTGAACAACATCTGCCATTTCTCAGACCATTTCACTAATCTGTCTAGATCGTTTTGTAAATGTCGTTTATCACTATCAGTATTAACCTTTCTAAACAGTTTTGTGTCATCCGCAAATTTCAGTACGTTACTTGTTATACTGTCGTCCAAGTCATTGATATATATTAAGAATAATATAGGTCCTAATACTGATCCTTGAGGTACCCCACTCAAAACCGATTTCCAATTTGAAACTTCTCCATCTACTACAACTCATTGTCTTCTGTCAGTCAGCCATTGTTCTATCCAGTCAGTTATGCTATCCCCGATACCATGGGCTTTTAATTTAACTAGTAATCTTTGATGTGGCACTTTGTCAAAAGCTTTCTGAAAATCTAAGTAGATAATATCTACTGACGATCCCACGTCTATCCACTTAGTGATTTCTTCCAAAAAACATAACATATTTGTTAAGCATGACCTCGCTTTAAGGAATCCATGTTGAGATGAATTTAATAATTTATGCTTAACGAGGAAGTCCACCATATGGTCTTTAATTAACCTTTCTAATCATTTACAAATCACTGACGTTAAACTCACTGGTCTGTAATTCTCTGACTTATTTCTCGAACCCTTTTTAAATAATGGTATGATGTTTGCTACTTTCCATTCAAACGGAACAACTCCCTCTTTTAATGACAAGTTGAATACTCTTGCAAGTGGTATACTGATTTGTTCTACTGTTTCCATTAGTAACGGTCCTAAATAGTCAGATTTAGCCTCCTGAAATTTAGCATCAGCAACTGGTAATTAACTAATATCTTCTTTGGTAAACACTGAACTGAAGTAACCATTTAGGTCTTCCGCCATTAAAAACCCCTGTGATATTATATTTCCAGCACTGTCTTCTAGAGGTCCAACCTTGTCTTGTACGTTTTGTTTACTCCTGACAAATGCATAAAAACTCTTGCTGTCATTTTTTATGTTACATGCTAGTTTTTGCTCATAGCTTCTTTTAGATTGTCTGATTTCAGTTGTAGCTGCAATAAGTGCCTCTTTGTATTTTGCATAGTCTTCGTCCTTTCTGGTACGCCTATAAACCCTCCACATAGTTTGTTTTAGCATTATTTTTCTAATAGCCTCTTTTGACAAGTGTTTCTTTCTACACCGTTTTCCTTGTTTTTGGAAGGGAACAAATTTATCGATGATACTCTCAATTTCATATTTTAGAATATTCCAACATTCAATTGCGGTCTTATTCATCAGCATGTTATTCCAATCTAGCTTTGCTAAGTATTTTCTCATATCTTTGTAGTTACCTTTGTGGAAGTTTCTCTTGTACGTTTTCTTATTTTTACTTTCTGATTTTACATTGATGTCAAAATGTATTTGATTATGGTCACTATTACCCAATGGTTCAAATATTTTTACATTGTCCACTAATTCTTTTTGTGATGACAAAACTATATCTAATACATTTTCTCCCCTGGTTGGTTGTAGTACGTGCTGAGTAAGAAAGCTATCCTGGATTAAAAATAGAAATTGTTGGTCCTCAATCCCTGTGCTCTCTAGAGAATTCCATTGTATGTGTCCATGGTTAAAATCTCCCATTATGATACATTCCCCTTTACTAACTTCCTTTATAGCGTTTTTTATTTTTGTGTTGTCCTCTTCGTTTATGTTTGGACTTCGGTAAACTAATCCAATAGTTAATTTTGAATTTCCTGAAACAATTTTGCACCAAACAGCTTCATCGCAATCTGCTTCCCTTTCTAGTTTTATTTCATAAACCTGAATAGATTCTTTAACATATAAAATAACTCCCCCTCCCCTTTTTCCTATTCGATCTTTCCTAAACATTACGTATCCTGTCAGTCCTAATTCAGCATCTGTTATATCTATGTTGGCCCATGATTCAGTTATACCAATTATGTGAGGGTTAATATCTTCTACCATAATGTTTAATTCGTTTTCCTTATTTACTATGCTCCTTGCATTTAAACATACGCATCAATAACCTGTTTTAGAGATGTTTTTCGGACGATTTGATATTGGTGTGTCTGTGCTAGTGGCCTCTTGTTCTGCTTGAGACACCTCTAGGTAACCCCCCCCCGCACTTCTAGTTTAAACAATGTTTACTTCCAAAAATAGTTGTCATTCTACCCATGTCACTATCTATTGCTGCTGAAAGTTCGTCCGCGAATACTGCTGCCCCTTTCCACTTAGATGAAGCCCATCGTTCATGTACATATCAGCCCTCCCAACAAAACTTCCCCATAAATCCACAAATCCAACTTCCTCTTCCCTACATAGCTTCTGGACTAACATGTTAATTGCCATCCCCCGACAATTTCGATATTTGTGACCCCTCCTGCCCATTACTGGTAAAAAATCCCTGACAGTATTACCTGCTCAACCTGCGTCTGTTTTAGTGTTCTGACCAACTGTCTATATTTCCTAACTATGGCAGTTGTACCCTCCCTCTCTACGTTACTTGTCCCTACGTGTACTAAAACAGATCCACCCTTACCCGAACCTACGATGTTTTCTACCCTCTCAGTTATCGCCTCTATTTTGGCTTCAGGCAAGCAGACCACCACATCATCTCCCTTGTTTAAGACTCTGTCGGTCTTCCTAACTATCGAATCCCCCACAAATACCCTCGCTCTCTTCCTCACCCCCTCTATCACTGCTGCAGAATAGCTCTTCCGTTCGATCCCTTCCATCACATTCTGTCCTAACCTCTTCCCTCCTGTCTCCCCCACTTCCCACTCCTTTGCTCTTGTCTCCCCCACTCCCCTCTCCTTCACTCCGGTTGTTTTCCCTCCCGTCTCCACCACCCCCTTCTCCTTCCCTCCTGTCTCCCCTACTCCCCTCTCCTTCACTCCGGTTGTCTTCCCTCCCGTTCCTTTCCTTCCCGTCTCCTTACGTCCTGTCTCCCTACAACCTGTCACCTTCCCTCCTCTCAGCTTCCTCCCAGGCTGAGGTGAGCTCTCCCTAGCGTCTCTCGTGTCTTTACCCATTTATCATCTAATGTTCCCCCACCGGAACTACTGGCACAACCCCCTGTTCCCTTCCCACCATTGCCACACCGAGCAGCTTCAGCTCTTCCAACTCCACCTCTAGTTCCTTCATCTTCGTACATCATACAATTTAGTTTTAATTAGTTTGCTACGTTAGCCTTGAATAATGCTGTTTTTGTGTTCAAAAGAACACTTTAGACTAATATACTTGCTAAATATGTCTTCTATTAAGCTCGCATGAGCAAAAAACCTGCCACCTAGCGAATACGGAGAACACTGTAACAAAACAACGAAATTAGTGTGTACTAATTTACGCTAAAATCCTGCTGTTAATTCCTTTTTACCGAAAACGTTTACTACCACTATGTCAGATATTACCTTATGCATGTAATTTAAGTAAATATATCACTTTACCTTTAAACTCAACGAGTGATAAAAGGGAGTTTGTTTACAGGCCGTGAATTCAACTGGTGCGTCGAACTATCGTTTACATTGTTTAATATATATATATATATATATATATATATATATATATATATATATATATATATATATATATATATATATATATATATATATATATATATATATATATATATTAATTTATCATTAAAATAAAATATTACTGTTCTGTCCTGTATAAGAAGTATTCACTTTACTGCCATCATATTCAAGGAGGTGTATGATTTGCCATACTTGGTTGTTTCTTCCGTTACTGTCATATGATTGTTTTCTGCGTCTGTGATGTTTTTATCGAACGATAATGTATCATTTAGGTAAACTATTATTCACATTTAATCGTCCCAACTAGCTATGTTCTTATGTTCAGATCCATTTCCTCCAACTGGTTTGAGTGTGACAACCTCAGCTACAAGCACCAGCACTGTGAACATACAGTGGACATATGACAACACTAAGTGTGTGTGTGTCAAGTGGAAGATCAAGTATACAGAGAAAGATATGAACAGCCTACGTGAACTTACTAGAGTGCCAATGATCTGGATAAGACCATTGGTAGTTTGATTCCAGGAACACAATACACTATTTATGTGTTTGGTGTCACAACAATTTGTAAAATTACGCTATCTATGACGTTACCAGTCAGACATCAACACAACTAGATGCCACCACTGGTAAGTACTTCAGGTTCTGATCTTTCAAAATGTGTAACAAATCTGCTTGTGTGTGAGCTAAATGGTATCTGAAACTGAGCTATGTGACCTTTTGTAACATGCATGTTTTACTGATATTTAATCAAAGCAACGGTTTCATGAGTTATCACAAAACCATATATAAGAGTTACTGATGAAATACATTACTGTCTGTTGAACAGAGCCACTAGCAGTGTCTGACTTGAAAGCTGTTGTCAAAACCAATTATGATGTTGATGAGCTGGACAGACGCTGCAGACAGTTACCAGGATTCCTATCAACTGAGATTCCGTGATCAACATCAGGCGACCAGCTGGACAAATGCTGTGATGTTGAAAGACAAGACAAAAACAATAACTGGACTCTTCCCTGTCAGCAACAATATGAGCAGTGATGAAAGGGAAACTACAGCAGTTATATATAAGTTACATCATTATTGTCTTGTCATTGTCCGTCCGTCCGTCCGTCCGTCCGTCCGTCCGTCCGTCCGTCCGTCCGTCCGTCCGTCCGTCCGTCCGTCCGTCCGTCCGTCCGTCCGTCCGTCCGTCCGTCCGTCCGTCCGTCCGTCCGTCCGTCCGTCCGTCCGTCCGTCCGTCCGTCCGTCCGTCCGTCCGTCCGTCCGTCCGTCCGTCCGTCCGTCCGTCCGTCCGTCCGTCCGTCCGTCCGTCCGTCCGTCCGTCCTCATTGGTGGGCCGATCCGTACGAAACTTTGCGAGGTGGCTCAGGCGTTCCTTGTAACGGACATGATGAGTCGGATGTGGAACCATCCCTGTGGGCCCCGAGGGTGGGAATAAATAACCCTGTGGGCCCCGAGGGTGGGGGTAAATTTTTTTAAGTAGTAGCGGAAGTTGCAACGACGGAATTAAAAATTAAATTAAAACCTTCAACAAATTCAAGAAGCCCCAAATTATCATAATATACTATAAATAATCGTAATTACTCAGCTTTTTAGGGTATAATTTAACAAGATTGTCATCCAAGGCCCAGATGGCAAATGGACATCGAAGTCATTGGCTTATCGAGAGTCCAACATTTTAATCTATGTGTAATTCGCCCTCCGAACATATGCGTCAACCTTGTTATTAAACATATTCACGCTGCTAGCATTTACACAATCCGTTCCATTCAATTATTGTGCTCTGTGACAACGAGACCTTCCTGATATCCAATCTACACTGATGCTTTACTAATGTTACCTCATGTCCTCTAGTTATATTATCTTTCTTGACTGATAAACAAATATGTCTAACTAAACTTTCATACCCATTCAATATTTTAAAAACTTCAAATTGATCTCCTCTTAACCGCCTTGTCTCTAGGGTTGTTAAGCCACATTCTTTCAGTCGTTCTTCAGAACTCTTAGTTCTGGTATCCTTTTAGTTGTTCTCCTCTGCATTCTTTCAAGTGTATCCAAGGTTGTATACAGTACTCAAAATGCGGCCTAACTATTGCTTTATACAGAGGTATAATTAGTGTTTTTCCTTGTATGTTATATTTCTCCTAATCAACCCAAGAATTTTATTACCCTTTGAAGCTGCAATACCACACTGCTCTGAAACTTTCATATGAACACTTATTGTTACTCCTAAGTCCTCTTCTTTTACCGTAGTACCCAGAACAGTATCTTCCATTTTATAATTTACATCCAAGTTCCCGTGTCCATGGAAGGAGTAACTGCAGGCCTTCCCTGGCAGGACTTGCTATCGCATCGAGAGCACATTTGGGCTCTTCGATGAGCTGCTTATGAACTATGCTAAGAACGTAATGCCATACTTCATCGTGTCTTGGGATAGCGTGGCAATTGACCCTTGACAACAGGTAAAGAAAGTCATCTTTGTGGTCTTCATCAAGTCCGTCACCACACAGAGCTTTGTCTATCACACATCGATCTGTTTCGCACAGGTACATCTTAATTGACTCAGACATGATGTCTGGTGTCACTTCATGTTCGCCATGGATGACTGCCACCGAGAAGGCATATGAAAGCTGTAATGGATAAATGCCGGTGTCGAGATACCCTTCAGCAAGATTCTGCCGACAGCCTCCCTCCCACTCGTCTCTGCCATAATATGGGACAATAGCAGGTACCCTTTCGTCTTCACCGCATGCAGACGTTAGGAAGAATTCTTTCCAGAATGCCGAGTACGCATCCCGAGACAAACCATCAGCGTCTGCCCCTACTTTGATCGGAGCATCTAGTATAGATGGATCCATATAAATGGCAATCATTTCTCGTTGTGTGTTTGAACGGTGTATATTGATGTGTGTCGTTATCCGTGGATGGTGTTGGTGCACGAGTTGAAGTGTGTGGTCCCACACTGGAGGTTGAAGGGCGTGGTGCTTCCTTCTCCTCTTAGTACGTATCAGTTGCATCTAGTGCGCCCGGTTGTAGCGGCAACGTATCGTCCAAAACATCTGGGAAATCATGCGTGTGTGTGTGTGTGTGTTTTCGAGAGAAAAACGGAGTGAGGAGAATTGCGGTGGTGAACAGTACAGAAGCGAAGAATGGAGGATGTGATGTAGTTTCAGGAGGAAACTGGTGAGGAATCGGTTAAATTGGGCTAGACGTGTGGAACGAATGGAAGACGAACAGTTAACGAATAGAGCGGATGCGCTCAGAGTGGAAGGTAGAAAGACAAAAGGAAGACCGTGACGGAGCTGGAAGAACTACGTGAAGATAGGTGTGACAGAAGTGGGAGAGTAGTAGAGAACGAGGGCGAGAGATATGGGCGGGGAGACGGCAGTGAAACGGGAAGAGTAAAGGAAGGAGATGAAAAAAAATCGACAACTCGTATCGATGCATGTTTCACCCCGAACTTTAGGGATAAAGAAGAGAGCAACAAGTGTTGTTTGTAGTTTCAAATTGTTAGTTTTATTAACTCTTATAGGTGCGTGGGCCAAAATCTTTTGTTTCGCTTTAGCCTATCTCGCAAAGAAAGCACAAACACTGAACGTTGCCTTGCCTTATCCTCCTTCATCTTTGCAATGGAACCTTCATCCACGTTTCGACTACGTAGGTAGTCATACAACTTGTCTGGCTCTGACTTGGTGAATTAACGCGTGAAATATATAATATTTAGCATCATTGGAAATATGCAAAAACTATGGATGTAAGCGTAGCATTGTTATTTATGTTTTTTATACGCCTACGTTGTTTACATTGCAATACATATTGTAGTAGTGAAAGTGTAAGTTCATACTTCTAACATTTTCGTTTCCAACATATCTATAACATAGATGGCCCTTATTTAAATAGAATGTTGATTACCATCTCAAATACAATCTACGTCTAGATATTTCACAAATATGCAATGGACCCGATCTTAAATATCAATAACAAGTTAACATTTTGGCCAAGTTTTACTGAAGTGACGTTACTCCTTATGTGTCAAATATTGAGCTAAAATGTGATTTACCGTGATTTAATAAATTACGTAAATAAATAATTTTACCATTTCTTAATGAATATTTGACATCTTGTGCTTTATATAATTTGGATATATAAAATTGCGATATTCCTGCAAGGTTTATAATTGAATAGTAAATAATAATAATAATAGTAAAAACTTCTATAGTGCCTATGCTATCTTCAGGAACCTGAGCTCAGACGCACAACAAACCACAGGCCCGTAGCCAGCTGTTCACAAGTGGGGCATTTTTTCCCAATACGGACTACAGGGGGCGCCGCAAGTTCATGCATTCTCGCTTTTGAGAGGGGGGTCATGATAAGGGGTTAACGTTTTTAATAAAGGGGGAGTTCATATTTTTGGAAAAGGGGGTTCACAAAAAGTGTGAACCCCCTGAATGCACCGACTACGGGCCTGGAGCACAATCATTAAAACTGCTTCCTCAAATGGTTCCGGCTCGTTCATCACCAGATGTGTCGTGTGTGCTTAGGTAATGTGTCGTGTGTGCTTAGGTAATGTGTCGTGTGTGCTTAGGTAATGTGTCGTGTGTGCTTAGGTAATGTGTCGTGTGTGCTTAGGTAATGTGTCGTGTGTGCTTAGGTAATGTGTCGTGTGTGCTTAGGTAATGGGCGCAGTCTGTTTAATAAAAAATGTCACAGAAACTACAAACAAAAGTTACACAAACGAGCTAGCATGTTGCAGTGGACACAAGGTAGGTTTGTTTTTTCGCAACATTTATTTGAAATAAGACTAGCAAAAATATCGAATTGAGGGAGCGCCTTTAACTAATATTATGAACAGGGACGCGCAACGATCATCATCTCGTGTTACGACTGATTGTGATGAGAGCGCAGTAATTTATTAAATCTACTGTCGTGTAAGATATTTCCAATATGTGCACGGAACCTCAACTTCGTTATGCGCGAAAATTCTGCAAACTGTGAAAAATAAATGTATGCATAATAGGTAGATGGGGGGGGTCTTTGTCGAAACGAACGTAGTTTTAGGGTGGTGTACAGGCCAATGTTACAAAGGGATGGGGTAGGGGTGTCAAATAGGCATAGCATAGCTTACTTTATGGATAGCCCCTAGACACTGTAATTATAGCCACACAATAATGAAAAAGAAGCACGTTCGAGTGGGCTATTCTAATACAAAATTAATCATATGAGAACATGACTAAACACTTCTGAGTGGTACCGTTTTGTAGCAACAATAATAAAAAAACGACAATAGGAAAAATTATTTATCCTAACAACTTTCTTATGAAATTCGTATCTATGTAGCTAGTCAATCTCTCCAGCTATCTATTGCTACCGCCCAATGTCTATTATATAGTCGCTGGTTCCCGTGCTCCAAGATTCCCGCCATATTAGCGCGATCACATGTTCTCGTTCTCGCGGTCCGTTTTTGTATTTTTCCTCAAACAAGTGGGTGTGCCGATTCGGCATTCCCATGCGTGTTACAGTGACGTCTGCGCACGTACGTCATAGTAAAAACGTGCGCGCGCGGACGTAATGGTAAAACGTTCCGAAACGTCCACGCACGGAAGTCACTGTAAAAAGATGACCTCAAATAAAGGAAGACAACTTTTATATTAATATTATGAAGAACACCATATAACCTTATACCCTTTCCAGTGAACTGTGGGTTTATGGTTGATTTTAATAGGCGGAAGGACCTTTGGCAATTGTTTCGCTACAAAGCGCGTGTGCGTAGTAATTTATGCAGAAATTGGTAAACATTGACGGGTATCTTCTTCTTCCGGGTACGAGTCAACCCTCTCTTCAATGCTTATAACCCAGTGTGTATGCACACGTGCTAAAGTGCTGTAAGAGAAAGTAATAAAATATTTGGAAGAAAGAGAACAGATGATAGTGTGCGTGTAGAACTGCAATTTGAGGAGAGGAAAATATAAATTTATGTTGCAAGCTGGAGATCTTCTGTATGAAAATCTCCAAACTTGGTGCTGTAGCTGCGTTGGCTGGCAGGTTATTCCAATTGGCTATTGTACGGGGTAAAAAGCTATACTGGATTAATTGCTTAGTGATTACAGGGAGTTGAAAAGCTTCAGAATGCGTGTGTCTGGAGGGTCTCACCAGGGGTATATGTTGGGGGAAGAGATCCAGGGCGATTACACCATGTAATGTCTTATAAAACATGAAAAGGCGGATGTCGGTTCTCCTTTGCTGGAGGCTGCGCCAGTGCAAGTGTTTGATCATAGTGGTGACACTTGCTTCACGGTTGTAGTTGTTACAAACATACCGTGCTGCCCGTCTTTGGACCATCTCTATTTTGTTTTTGTACGTTTGTGTGTATGGGTCTCTTGTGGCAGCGGCATATTCGAACTGGGGTCTAACTAAAGTGAAATAAGCACTGTTTTTTTCTGGCCAATTCTGAGATTTCTTCCTAAGGATGCATTTGCTTTCTTTGTGACATCATTTGTGTGGTTATTCCAGGACAGTGTTTTATTTATGACCACACCAAGATATTTCGCGTTGTCATAGTAAAACTTTACGAGTATGTGGCCATGAAGAGTGTATTGTTTGTATTTCGGATTACGGGATCTGGTTATGTACGTGGAGTACACTACATTTCTGGTGATGGAACTCCATTTGCCATGTTTCTTCCCACTTGGCCAATTTGTCTAGATCTTGTTGAAGGGCTGTCGCGTCAGTACCATTGGATATTGTCATGTAGATAATAGTGTCAATAGCAAAGAGTCGGACAGTAGATTTGAAGTTATTAGGTAGGTCGTTTATATAGATAAGAAAGAGGATGGGGGCAATCACTGAACCTTGTGGGACTCCACTGATAACAGGAGACCAGTCCGAATACATACATTCACATGCCACGCGTTGCTTTCTATCCTTCATAAATGTCTCAATCCTAGTGTTTACAGGGCCAGTAATACCATATCTCTCAAGTTTCTGGATTAGTCTGTGGTGTGGTACTTTGTCAAACGTTTTGGCGAAATCCATAATGATTACATCAGTTTGCCTTCCGCCGCTTAGATTGGCCAAGATATCTTGTGTGAAGGCTAGCAACTGTGTATCGGTTGATCGCTTTTTTCGAAATCCATGCTGCTTGTGAAAGGGGATATTGTTGGTTTCTATGTGGTTTAGTAGGTGTTTTGAGAGTATGTGTTCCATTAGTTTGCTGCACACACATGTGAGTGACACTGGGCGGTAATTTGATGGGCAATATCGTTCTTCTTTCTTGAAGATTGGTGCTATATTTGCTTGTTTCCAGTCGCCTGGTACCTCACCATTTTCAAGAGATTTAGAAAATTGTACCTGTAGAATAGGGGCAACTGCTCTGGCTGTTTCTTTGAGGACTCTGGGGTGAAGTCTGTCTGGTCCCATAGCTTTGTTAGGGTTGAGATTTTCCAGGAGTTTTTGAATGCCTTCTGTGGTGATATTCAATTTGGAAATCGGGGGATACTGTCGTATTGGGTCAGCTTCCTGTGGGGGTGTATTTAATGAGCTCTCTTTGGTGAACACAGAGCTTAACTGAGCGTTTAGAATCCTGGCTTTGTCCAGGGGGGTGTCCTTCAAGATTCCATTTTTTTAAGAGGTGCGATACCTACTGAATCTGTTCGTCTGTGTTTGATGAAAGACCACAATTTCTTGTTGCCATTTCTGTTGTGGTCATCCTGGTTTGGTGTGATTACTGACTGGTATGGCATGTTCAGGCATTTTAGAAGAGTTAGAAATATGTGATTTAGACTAAACTCGACCAGCATGTCAAAGAGACGATGACAACGACAGGTAAGAAGTTTCTGAATTTTTTATGGTCTCGTTTTCTTATATAGGCTGAACCCTTCAGCGCGCCAACGCTAAAAAAGTAAGCCGTCACCAGATGACGCCACTTCATAAAATGTTCGCTTTGTATTGAAAATAAACTAGAGCGTCCGTCAAACAAATATGTGGGTAATAGTTAATTATTATATTCCTAGAGCTATGTTAATCGCAGCTATATGGGTAGAACTATAACAGCGGAGCCTCTAAACATATACAGTTCCTTGTTTTCAACGTATCAATCAGCCAATGAGATTCGAGAATAAGCTGTACCCTAAAGGTATTCCTAGCGAAAATGACGTCGCAAAGAACACCGCAATCTATCGATACGCGGGCCGAATTAGCTGAACTGGTAAAACGTAGAGCAGAAATAGCGGTAAGTAGCAATTCGTATTACTAGTGTATACTCTTTGAACGTATGGTGTTGGCCGCATAACATCATTTTGTAGATAAATTGAACTATGAATTGTAACCGGAAGTAACACACAGGACCGGAGTGGTGCAATGTTCATAAATTTCGTAAACGGTATAAAAATATTTAGGTTCAAAATCAGAATATGGGCATTGATTTACTGTTAATGTTCGTTTGTTTACATAACAAGGTGGTGTTATTAAATAAGCTTGTTTCGCTAAAAACTTTTTGTTTATATTTTGTAAAAAAAAAATTCGCGCCATTTTGGCGGAAGAGCGGCCCCACCAATGGCAATGCCAATGGGTTCATGCCTCAGTTAGAATTCCTGGTGTGTTACAGACGAATGTAGGGCACAGTAATTTTAGATGTGTTATTTTTTTTTTAAATCATCATCTGACATAACTGCATTTGAGCCAGGCACATTGGCAAGTTTGCTGGTAGAACATGTTGGCAATGTAACTGGATTTTTAGATGATTTCTTACAGGTTCTTAGGCTAATTAGGCTGTACTGCCTCTTATGCCAGCTCTCGCATTTACCGTCAGTTCAGATTGAGCGCATGCGTCTGACGGTTTCCAGGATAGGGGTGGGGCAGTGTAATCTAGTTTGATTGGATGATTTTGCCACAACTTGTCTATTTTCATCTCAAAGGATTGTACCGATGGAGCCCCTACCACAGACTGTGGGAGGCTGTTCCATACATCTGTGCATCGGTGTATAAATGAGTTTTTTTTATGTTTAATCAACATCTTTCTTTAAATATTTTTAGGTGGTGCCCTCTCGTATCAGAATCATTGTCCCTCAATCTCACAAAATTGGATGAAACAGCTGCATCATATTTCTCTGTTAGGATTTTATAAAGTGCAATCATATCTCCTCTGAGGCGACGGTATGCTAAAGTTGGTAATTTCAGTTTCCGTAAACGTTCTTTATACTCAATGTCTTTGAAACCCGGAATTAATTTGGTTGCTCTACGTTGAACATTTTCAAGAGATGTGACATGCTTCTTTAGGTGTCGATATGTGGGCGGATAAGAGACTTAAAAATTGTAGAAAAACACTGCTCATCCATGTGATCGAAAGTTCTGCGAATTATCCCCATAAGCGAATTGGCTTTATTTATTTTTTCTGACATATGTGCCTCAAAGTTAAGCGATGAATCAAAAGTGACTCCGATATCTTTCACCTTGTCTGTGCTTGTAAGTGTTATGTGTTCAGGTCCCAGTGTGTATCTGTCGTTTCTTATGCTTGATAGTCCGATTCTCATATGGCTGCATTTATTTGGGTGAAATTTTAAGAGTGATGTGTTTGTCCATTGTTCGGCAAGGATTAGATCTTGTTGCAAACTTGTGCAGTCCTCTTCAGTGTAGATTGCATGGAAGAGCTTCATATCATCAGCAAATAGGAATAGCTCAGAGCTCTTAATAACTTCTGGTAAATCATTTATAAAGATCACAAATAGCAGGGGGCCAATCACTGATCCTTGTGGTATACCACTGGTGACCTCCTGCCAAGATGAGAATGAGTTGTTAATTCTAACGCGTTGACTTCTGTGGGACAGCATAGCTGCAATCCAGTCTAGAATTTTTCCCTTGATACCATAGCTCTGGAGTTTCCCTATAAGTCGACGATGTGGAACCTTGTCAAACGCTTTCATAAAGTCACAGTAAACTACATCTATACATCCACCATTTTCTAGTGTGTCGGTCCAGGAGTCAAGTACTTTTTGTAGTTGGAGAACTGTGGAGCGACCTTTAATAAAACCAAATTGTTTGTCACTCAACAGGTCATTAACTTTCATGTGTTCAGTGACAGTGTCTCTGATTATTTGCTCTAATATTTTTCCTGCTATGCTGGTTAGACTGACTGGCCTGTAGTTCTGCGCTTGATTTTTGTTGCCTTTCTTGTGAATTGCGTACAAGTTTGCTGTTTTTCCAGTCTGTGGGTAACACGCTTGTTGTCAGTGATGTGTTAAATATGATGGATAGGGGAGTACTGATACTGTTCACCAATTCGTGTAGGACACGAGGATGGAGACCATCTGGTCCTGGTGATTTGAATGTCTTTAGTTTCTTTAACTTCGATGCCACTGTCGATGGGTTGATAATATGCATTGGTGATATTGTGTAGCAAATTTGGACAGAATATTCGTATTTTGGTTGTGTCACAGCCACTGGAAGCATTGCGTATATCAACATTTTCAAATGTGGCTGCAATGGGTATCTGGTTATGTGATACCCCTTTATGATGGCGTATCCAAATCAAGCAGTACGCCATGTACCCTATCAAATAGAAGCATGAAAGCAATCACATAAACAATAAAATTTAGCAAGTCTGACACAATGGAAATCACCCAAAATCCTGCTAAATGTGACAAATTGTCACTTTTCTGACAAAGTTGTGCCATATTTGGTTAAAAATCAAGCAATTATATAAATATTAATTTGAAAATAAGTAGGTGGTGTATTTAAAGAGACAGTAAGTAGGTTTCATTGGTTCGCAATGCTGTAGAAATCTAGTGTACATGGTTAATGATTTATCAAGTGTCAAAATTTACCTATATTTAAATTATGTGACTGGTTTTCAGCTAATATTATGGGCAGGGCATTGTTTTGATTTGGCTGTGAAACAAATAATAATGACGTGACAAGCAGGAGTGTTCCATAATGGGTTGACATATACATTGTGCCGCAACTTGATATAAAATTGGACACTTTCTCCAAAAAAAGCTTCCCTATTTGGGATCATGCCTCAGTTAGACTTCCTGGTGTGTTACAGACGAATGTATGGCACAGTAATTTTAGATATGTTATTTATAAAAAAAAAATCAAATCATCTGACATAACTGCATTTGAGCCAGGCACATTGGCAAGTTTGCTGGTAGAACATGTTGGCAATGTAACTGTGGATTTTTAGATGATTTCAATAGGCGGAAGGATTTTTGACAATTTTTTCGCAACAAGGCACGTGTGCGTAGTAATTCATGCAAAAAATGGTAAAAATTGACGGGTATGGCACGTTCAGGCATTTTAAATGAGTTACAAGTACGAGACTTTGACTAAACTCGATCAGCATGTCAATGAGATGATGGCAACGGCAGGTAAGAAGTTTCAGAATTTGGTCCCGTTTTCTTATAATCGTGCAAAACGTTAACATTGTCGCCAATGGGAAACGTAACAGGAGGCTGAACCCAAATAGGCACCATGGCAACGGAAATGTTATATATCAAGGGTTCTTAGAGGTTTTTATGGTAAATCAAATGTTCGCTGCGTAAAACGTTAACTTCCAACAATCACAGAAACCATGCGTGCCGCGCCGAATACTTCGACACATAAATCATTTGATAGTACGTAGCGCCATCTAGGCTGTTTATATTAATTATAGAAATCACGTACCCATCCAATACACAATAAAAAGACAGTAGAAAGCAGATGTTCTACTATTCTACAACCAACACAAGTATCCGAATGTTGCATCACGTGCGTGATGTGGTTGTTTCTGGTAATACATTCGAGCGTATTGATGGCATATTGGCCTCAGGCATTTGGTAAACATTGCTATCATGACTCACGTATGAACTACCATGTTATCCCGTCCTGTGGACGTGCATCTTTGTTAGTATATATAAAAGTGGCGCCACGCGGCACCAAGAGTATTAACATGACCGGTTATTATTTCGGTGTATAATGACCGTTCAGTTACATGTTGAGCATCGGTATGGTTGATTAAAAATACAATGAATGCTCTCTATTGAAATCGCTTCGGCTACAGTTTGGCAACATTTCTTGCAATGTCAAACGTGTCACAAAAACACTATTTATGGTTAACATAAATGCGATATAGCCAGGACAACACTTCTGAGATGTTTATTAACATCCCGTTTATTTTTGCTGGGTCTAAAATAATGCAGCTCCATACATATTTCAAGTCGCCATGTGGGCTACTGTTGTCAAAAATTGAAGTCACCCGAAGCTATTTTTGGTCGCCAATGGCGACCGCTAAATCTCACCCCTGTACTACGTAACAAAAAGGAAAAATAAATATATGTTTTATTGTTGTGCTATAACGTTTGATGTGCATCAGCTGATATGTTATGCAATTTGATGTTTAATAAGATATTTAATTGTTAATAAACACAATTTTTTAATTTAAAAAAAACTTAGAATAAGCTCTTTTTGTATAGAAAATAACCATTGTGTTTCATGTTGTGTGCAGTTCTTTGTGCTTGGGCACAGGAAAATGAAGATGTGCAAATCAAACCATAGCTAACCCTAGCCCTGAAGTGGTTTACAGAAGATACAACCAGAATATTCCCATAGGCACAGGTTGATTGGAAAAGTGGAATAGTTTGCTTGGAAAAGGCAAACAGCAGTAACATTCAAGAATAGCATGGTACAGAGCGGATGCCAAAATGGAAATTTTGTCAAAATTAGGGGGTATGGTACCAGTTTATGACTGCAGCACTAGAATAGTCTTTGTTGATATTTGTTATGTGGCTCACTGCATTGGTAACATTGTGTAGCAAATTTGGACAGAATCAGGGTTGGTAGGTTTCTGACAGGACGGTTTAAACCATGGTTTCAACTGTCTCGTCAGAAATACCTTTCTGACATCAAAATGTCAGAAATTCAATTTTTGAGACATTTTCTTTAAACAAAATTATCACATGCCATTTTGTTTAATGTGTATATTGTATATTACGAATACGACGAATACATTTATTTCAGGTAAAAACACCCATAAACAATCAGTACATACAGATAGGTATAAAAAATACATACTCATGAGTGCTGAATAAACGTCCCTATACGCGTATTTATTTGATGAAAATGCCACCCTATATGCACCTTATTTGGCACTATACTATTATTAAATTTAAACATTTGTGCCAGCCTATATTATCTGATAATCGTGGCAAATTATGCAGCGCATAATTTTTAGGAGAGCAATCCCTCTCACTCCCTATAGCTAGCTCTAATCAATCATCCACGGAGCGGTTTATCGCTCGTGCTATAAACACTTGCTCCCAACTAGAGTTGCATGTGGCTCCCTCTGACGGCTTTCATCATTTCGAACGACAGTCGTGAATTTAACGGGATCCCGTGCTTCTGAGGATCCTAGATTAGACCGTTAGAATTCCATGATTAGATGAACTCATCAGAATCCTTAGTTCTTGGGAGCACGACATGGTATATTATTAGTTTAAACGCCTTTGTCATCGCGTAAACCGACTGTAAATAGCCGCCATGCGCAGTGCCTCAAATCGGTCGTAACCGGCTCATGGCGGTTTCCCAAGAAACGGGCTTGCATATTCAATTCAATAAAATTTTAATGTCCATTTAAAAATGGAAAATTCCCCGTTTTTTTCACAGATATAAAATGCAGTTACTATATCTTCGGTGACGCGAATACGCACAAAGTTTATACATAATTATTTGGCAGAAAAAAACCAAGATACAGGCAATCCGCGTAGTTTTCTAGGAACGCCTTGGCTTTGCGTTGAGTAAAAAAAATTGCTTCGGCACTAAAAAGACAAATATTCTAGTGATTTTTTTCACTGTACTATTATTTTTTTGAACAATTTGCCCCCCTGTACTGTTATTTGGCCTATACGTTTATTCGGCACTCAAGAGTAGCATTTAAAAAGTAAATAAGTTAGACATATACATAGAAAAAAGTTTATAAGTTAAAAAAGTTAATAAATAAGTTATAAAAAGTATAAGAAATAATTAAATAAATATATAAAAAAGGATATAAAGTCACCATCTTACAATATACAGTGATTCAGCCCAGCTAGTCCACATGGGCCCATTAACAGTATCTGTACAATTGTACATACATTCTTTTGCATTAAGGCGTCAAATGTGTCAGTAGCATTACTGACAAACACATTGCTCACACTGTCCCATCAGTGGTATCCTAAGATCCGTCTGTGCATATTGTTGTAGGCAACTTTAAGTTTGAAATAGATGCCTTGTTAAAATTTACCCCGAGTTGAGAACAATAAATTGTGCAACAATATGCAGGAAACAGATGTAGTTTAACACCGATGGAACAGTTGTGACATGTTCAGATAACGCTGTTAGACCTGGCATAGAAGGAAACAGGTGTAGTTTAACACCGATGGAACAGTTGTGACATGTTCAGATAATGCTGTTAGACCTGACATAGAAGGAAACAGATGTAGTTTAACACCGATGGAACAGTTGTGACATGTTCAGATAACGCTGTTAGACCTGGCATAGAAGGAAACAGATGTAGTTTAACACCGATGGAACAGTTGTGACATGTTCAGATAACGCTGTTAGACCTGGCATAGAAGGAAACAGATGTAGTTTAACACTGATGGAACAGTTGTGACATGTTCAGATAATGCTGTTAGACCTGGCATAGAAGGAAACAGATGTAGTTTAACACCGATGGAACAGTTGTGACATGTTCAGATAACGCTGTTAGACCTGGCATAGAAGGAAACAGGTGTAGTTTAACACCGATGGAACAGTTGTGACATGTTCAGATAACGCTGTTAGACCTGGCATAGAAGGAAACAGGTGTAGTTTAACACCGATGGAACAGTTGTGACATGTTCAGATAACGCTGTTAGACCTGGCATAGAAGGAAACAGGTGTAGTTTAACACTGATGGAACAGTTGTGACATGTTCAGATAACGCTGTTAGACCTGGCATAGAAGGAAACAGATGTAGTTTAACACCGATGGAACAGTTGTGACATGTTCAGATAACGCTGTTAGACCTGGCATAGAAGGAAACAGGTGTAGTTTAACACTGATGGAACAGTTGTGACATGTTCAGATAACGCTGTTAGACCTGGCATAGAAGGAAACAGATGTAGTTTAACACCGATGGAACAGTTGTGACATGTTCAGATAACGCTGTTAGACCTGGCATAGAAGGAAACAGATGTAGTTTAACACCGATGGAACAGTTGTGACATGTTCAGATAACGCTGTTAGACCTGGCATAGAAGGAAACAGATGTAGTTTAACACCGATGGAACAGTTGTGACATGTTCAGATAATGCTGTTAGACCTGACATAGAAGGAAACAGATGTAGTTTAACACTGATGGAACAGTTGTGACATGTTCAGATAATGCTGTTAGACCTGACATAGAAGGAAACAGATGTAGTTTAACACCGATGGAACAGTTGTGACATGTTCAGATAACGCTGTTAGACCTGACATAGAAGGAAACAGGTGTAGTTTAACACTGATGGAACAGTTGTGACATGTTCAGATAACGCTGTTAGACCTGGCATAGAAGGAAACAGATGTAGTTTAACACCGATGGAACAGTTGTGACATGTTCAGATAACGCTGTTAGACCTGGCATAGAAGGAAACAGATGTAGTTTAACACCGATGGAACAGTTGTGACATGTTCAGATAACGCTGTTAGACCTGGCATAGAAGGAAACAGGTGTAGTTTAACACCGATGGAACAGTTGTGACATGTTCAGATAATGCTGTTAGACCTGACATAGAAGGAAACAGATGTAGTTTAACACTGATGGAACAGTTGTGACATGTTCAGATAACGCTGTTAGACCTGACATAGAAGGAAACAGGTGTAGTTTAACACGGATGGAACAGTTGTGACATGTTCAGATAACGCTGTTAGACCTGGCATAGAAGGAAACAGATGTAGTTTAACACCGATGGAACAGTTGTGACATGTTCAGATAACGCTGTTAGACCTGGCATAGAAGGAAACAGGTGTAGTTTAACACCGATGGAACAGTTGTGACATGTTCAGATAACGCTGTTAGACCTGGCATAGAAGGAAACAGATGTAGTTTAACACCGATGGAACAGTTGTGACATGTTCAGATAACGCTGTTAGACCTGGCATAGAAGGAAACAGATGTAGTTTAACACTGATGGAACAGTTGTGACATGTTCAGATAACGCTGTTAGACCTGGCATAGAAGGAAACAGATGTAGTTTAACACGGATGGAACAGTTGTGACATGTTCAGATAACGCTGTTAGACCTGGCATAGAAGGAAACAGATGTAGTTTAACACCGATGGAACAGTTGTGACATGTTCAGATAACGCTGTTAGACCTGGCATAGAAGGAAACAGATGTAGTTTAACACCGATGGAACAGTTGTGACATGTTCAGATAACGCTGTTAGACCTGGCATAGAAGCTGCGCAGGTGTCTTAACATGTCTTCATCGTCCTTCAAGTCATTGCAGATCACAACAACTAAATATTTTATCTTTTCAACAAATACAAGTTTGTTATTGTTCATATAAATATCTGAACATTTCAGATGAAAGCCACATAGTTTGATAACCATACATATGGAATTTATAGGATTATATTTAATATAATTTTCAAAACCAAAGTTTGCACAAATATTCAACAAAGCCTGAAGACCACTCGGACTAGGCGCAATAACACATAAATCATTGGCATAAAACACATGTTTAGTACAGCAGTTGTCTATGTGACAACCTATACCTGCACTATTTAACATATTGCTTACGTTTACAGTAAATAAGTAGGGAGATAAAATCCCGCCTTGTCGACCACCGTTTGGTATATTAAAGAAGTCAGAGGTCGTGGAACCCCCCCATTTAATACAAAACATTTGGGTTCTGCACCAGTCTAACAAGATTCGCATGAGTAGGAAAGGCACACCTCGATTAAGCCATTTTCTAAAGAGTATCCAATTGTTAACTCTATCCAAATGGAGGCCAACAAAAGAGTTAAACTTAAGTAATTGAGACAGAACTGTACTGTTGTACTGTTCACTGCTGTGGGCTGATAATGAGCTGTGTGGCTGTGTTGATAAGCCAATTGGAGGCCAACAAAAGAGTTAAATGTAAGTAATTGAGACAGAACTGTACTGTTGTACTGCTCACTGCTGTGGGCTGATACTGACCTGTGTGGCTGTGTCAATAAGCCAATTGGAGGCCAACAAAAGAGTTAAACTTAAGTAATTGAGACAGAACTGTACTGTTGTACTGCTCACTGCTGTGGGCTGATACTGACCTGTGTGGCTGTGTCAATAAGCCAATTGGAGGCCAACAAAAGAGTTAAACTTAAGTAATTGAGACAGAACTGTACTGTTGTACTGCTCACTGGGTTTGGACTGTGCACAGACCTGTGTGGCTGTGTCAATAAGCCAATTGGAGGCCAACAAAAGAGTTAAACTTAAGTAATTAAGACAGAACTGTACTGTTGTACTGCTCACTGCTGTGAGCTGATACTGAGCTATGCACAGCTTCATTGTGTAAGATCAGACAAATCGATATCAAAGAAAGATTCAAGGCAGGTCCAGGCAATCATCGGAAGTCCCAATTTCTAGAACTGAGCTATCAAGTGAGCTACAACTAAATTTTTTAAGAGTATTGTCTGAGCTTGGTTTTATCATATTTAACAAGATTTACAAGACAAGATTGCCATCCCAAACAACAAGTTCCAGATGGCAAGTGGACAAGGAAGCCATTGGCTTATCGAGAGTCCAACAATTTTATCATCTATGTGTAGCCCGCCCTTATCATATATCTGTCAATTCTAGTTTTAAACATATTCACACTACTAGCATTAACACAATCATTTGGCAGTTTGTTCCATTCATTTATCACCCTCTGTGAGAAAGAGTACTTTCTCATGTCCAACCTACACTGCTCCTTTACTAATGCTGCTTTGTTTCCTCTGGTTCTACTGCCTTCTAATAAGGGAGAAAAACGCATTCAAAGTTTGAACAGTATATTCCACTATTAACATGCTTCGTATATATAAAAACAAAACTGTTGAACATTGTGCAGGTTATAGCTACCCAGTACCCAAAAGTCTGTAAACATGGCTTTCCTTTCATCTTTAGAAATAGTTCCATAGTTGCATGTCGTGGTGGGTCGGCTAAGAGGTTTTCACCCAGTGTATTTTGCCATTCAGGGCACCAGTAAAACGAGGATAACAGGACTTAGGTGCATGAAATCATGAATGTTAGTATGTGGCAGTACAGATAGATAGTAGCAACACCTGTTGATCAAATAAAACTAAATATTAAAAAAATGGACTTAGGGGGGTTGTTGAACTAGGCAGCACAATTCACCAGAAGTGCTCCGCACACCACGTGGATATAGATAAAAGTGGCGCCATGACCGGTTATTATTTCAGTGTAGAATGACATGACTGTTCAGTTACACGTTGAGCATGGATGTGGTTGATTAAAAATACAATGAATGCTCCCTATTGATATCGCTTCGGCTATGGTTTGGCAACATTTCTTACAATGTCAAACGTGTTACAAACACACGATTTATTGTTAACATAAATGCGATATAGCCAGGACAACACTTCTGAGATGTTTGTTAGCATTCCATTTATTTTGCTGCGTCTAAAATATTGCAGTTCCATAAATATTTCGAGTCCCCATGCGGGCCACTGTAGTAAAAAAATTAAGTCACCCGAAGCCATTTTTGGGCGCCACTGGCAACCGCTAAATCTCACCCCTTCAATCAGAAAAAAAATTACATCTTCAAAAAATCATATTTCGGAAAGCACTTCACAGATTTTGAAACTTACGTTTAAATTTCTCATGGCAGCGGCCATATCATAAAAATATAAAAGAAAATACATCTGTAGTTTGAAATTTTTATTGACATTCCTATTTGAAGGTTTTTATCAGTAGTGTTACTATACTACTGCCCTGGTTTCCTGTATATTAAAAAAACTAAAAGTAAATTTTATTTTGATGTTGGTTAAATTATCTATAAAATGATGTTAGCATTGGTACGTATAAGCTAAACATTATTTTGTCATTATAATGTGTTAAAATTAGGAAATGAATATTCTGAAAAATATTATTTGTCTTTAAGCAGTTAACTGTAAACATTATACTAAAGCCACATTGACTACTGACCAAAAGCTGACCACAAATCTCACCCTACCATTGAATTGATTAATTATAATTATTGTCACCATGGTAATCACATCAGGATAAATAGTAACTAATAGGAAATTAATATTCTGAAAAAAAATTATTGAATTTCTCATGGCAGCGGCCATATCATAAAAATATAAAAGAAAATACATCTGTAGTTTGAAATTTTTATTGACATTCCTATTTGAAGGTTTTTATCAGAAGTGTTACTATACTACTGCCCTGGTTTCCTGTATATTAAAAAAACTAAAAGTTAATTTTATTTTGATGTTGGTTAAATTATCTATAAAATGATGTTAGCATTGGTACGTATAAGCTAAACATTATTTTGTCATTATAATGTGTTAAAATTAGGAAATGAATATTCTGAAAAAAATTATTTGTCTTTAAGCAGTTAACTGTAAACATTATACTAAAGCCACATTGACTACTGACCAAAAGCTGACCACAAATCTCACCCTACCATTGAATTGATTAATTATAATTATTGTCACCATGGTAATCACATCAGGATAAATAGTAACTAATAGGAAATTAATATTCTGAAAAAAAATTATTGGTCTGTAAGCAGTTAACTGTAAACATTATACTAAAGCCACATTGACTACTGACCAAAAGCTGACCACAAATCTCACCCTACCATTGAATTGATTAATTATATTGTCACCATGGTAATCACAACAGGATAAATAGTAACTAAAATAAAACATTTATTATATGGCACCTATTTTGTCCTCTTGCGCATACAGGGCATGTACCTCTGTTTTACACTTTCACCCGTGGCGGACATGTTCATTTTTACACCAACTCAACATCTAGAGCTGTGAACATTCAGCCATGCTGCAATTATCACACAAAGGCTATTTGTTCACCATAGCCGAGCAGCCATGTACTTATTTATAAATGCAGTTGCATGAATGGGGGCAATATGTTAAGAGAGTAAACAGGCACTAAATACAACAAATGGTAATTGTTGCAGGCACTGAATACAACAAATGGTAATGGTTGCAGGCACTGAATACAACAAATGGTAATGGTTGCAGGCACTGAATACAACAAATGGTAATGGTTGCAGTCCATGCAGAAGTTGTTACATTTTATGTGAAAAATACATGGTGATATTCATTTCTTATTGTTTTGCAGGAAACATTAGCAAACCTTGAGCGTCAGATTTATGCATTTGAAGGGAGTTACTTGGAAGATACACAACAGTATGGGAACGTGATCCGTGGCTGGGACAGATATCTGACTAACACAAAGTAAGTATCATCCACCAACACAGTGTAAATACCATCCACCAACACAACAGTATGGCAACGTGATCCGTGGCTGGGACAGATATCTGACTAACACAAAGTAAGTATCATCCACCAACACAGTGTAAATACCATCTACCAACACAACAGTATGGCAAAGTGATCCGTGGCTGGGACAGATGTTAGGGTACCATTTTACTAAGATTCTTGCGAGCTCATTGGCACGATTTCGCTCTTTAAAATCAATTTCGCTCCTTCGCTATGATTGAAACAGAAAATTGCGTTTCACTAAGAATAAATCATAAACATGCTCATAGAAACGCTCCAATAAGATACAAGGAAAAAGAGCTAATTATACCTCGGTATAAAGCAATAGTTAGGCCTCATTTAGTATACTGTATACAAGCTTGGAGACCATATCACAAGAAAGATATAGATACGCTTGAATGAATACAGTGGAGAGAAACCAAAATGATTCTACCACTGAGAGAATTTTGTTATGAAGAACGCTGAAAAGAATGTGGTTTAACAACCCTACAGACAAGAGGACAGAAAACGAATGGAACAAATTATCTACGGATTGTGTAACTGCTAGCCATGTGAATATGTTTAAAAACATGGTTGACACATCTCAGGGGGGCAGGTTACATGTAGATGAAAAAATTTACTAGTCGTGTGCGCTGTTTTACGGCATCATGGTCAAGGTTGTTCACGAAACGTTTCCTATTCAATTTTTAGCTAATTTTAAGCTGTATCAAACTAAAATCTTCACCTCTAACTTTCATATTGTTATACTCGACCACACACTTCGGTTGAAGTTGTTGACGCTCTCTGCAAGCTTTGTTATTGAAAATTATCAAAACGTATCCAAGCTTTGCCAGTGTGTCACAGAAATAGTGTCATCGGGGATTTTCTGATATAAAATTGTTTCTCTTTGCCCAGTGCGCAAATAAGTCAAAAATGTCGTTGAAAAGTTATCATTGGAATGCATTATCAGGCACTTTTTGACAACTTTTCTTTCTATTTTGCCCAGTTGTGCACACTGTGGACCTTATGATGGAAATATCACTCCTTCGCTTATTATGACGGATTTAAAGAGCATGTTAGTGAAGCAGATTTTTTTAAATATATATATAAATTTATTCAGATCAACCATAGTAAACGTTTATTGATCCATGGAGACGTGCGCTAAGACCTAAAAGATCGCTGACATACAGGCCAACATGACAATTACATGAAGATAATTCATTAACTGACCAACTAATACTGGTGTTATAAATAATAGTAAATTCAACATTAAAATAAAGTGTAAGCTATGTATTACACAGTAGAGAAAAGGTGTGGAATAAAAGAAAACAGTTAAAAAGTATTAAATAAGTAGAAATACCAATATCAACAATTAACACCACTAGCTCTATCTCACACTAACTTTACTACAACCAGTTAACACCACTAGCTCTATCTCACACTAACTTTACAACAACCAGTTAACACCACTAGCTCTATCTCACACTAACTTTACTACAACCAGTTAATACTAACTGAACAAAACTAATTTACATTAACTAACATTGGGTAACATAATTCTTACAAAATTCTTACTAAATATAATTAACACATTTTTAAACGTTACACAATGCAGCATATGGTAATATGTCATGACACAATGACAGTAGTTGTCACACATAATATATAATATTATATGATACAAACATTTCTCATATTACAATGTCTACTGCACAATTTTTTATTACAGGTCTGTTTGACATATAACATATTATAACAATTTAGAATACTACATCTTGACTCATATTTGCTAATTATATATTTTTGTGCATAATTTATGAAGCCTTGGCATGAATGGCTGTTTGCTTTATCAAGTACATTTGTTGGGAGATAGTTCTCTTTAATTATTTTAGGAATTTTGTGTCTTATACAAAGGTGGCAGTGCTTGGAATTAGTACGTTTTACTTGATTGTATTGTTATTTGGGAGGTTATTTTCCATGTTACTGAAACGTTGAGGTGCCCGTCTGGTCCTTCTGGATCTCATTATTGTATTGTTATTTGGGAGGTTATTTTCCATGTTACTGACACGTTGAGGTGCCTGTCTGGTCCTTCTGGATCTCATTGTAGTACCCACGTTAGAAACATGTTCTTGAAATAATCTGGGATTTTTCCGTTTTTATATTTGTAGAAATATTTGAAACATGATTATAAATGTTGTCTGCCTTTAATAGGTCAAGATTCTTAAATAGAGGTGTGGCATGTGAATTATGCTTACTGTTTGATAAGGCTCTAATTGCGTTCTTTTACAGTTCATTTATTCGTGGTCCTACATTGGAACCCCAAGCTGTTATTCCATAATTTAGATGTGATAAAAATAGTGAATTATCAATTATTTTCAAAATGTACACTGGCACGTGATGTTTTAATCTAGATGTAATTCCACATATCCTAGATAATTAATTTTGTTAGCTATATAAATGATGTGAGAAGACCATGTCATATTACAGTCTATTATGAAACCGAGAATTTTGAAGTGTGTTACATATTCAATTGGAATAGCATTTACTTGAATATTGGGAATGTTTCAGTGTTCTTTGTTTACTGTGAAAAAATCATCATTTTCATTTTTGCTTGCATTGAGTGAAAGCTTGTTCACTGTTAGCCAATCTGTTATTTTGGTTAATTCAGCATTTATTTGATTTGATGTTATGTTAATTGTGTGGTTACTTGTGAAGTTGCCCAGTGTGCTGAGCAGGATGGTATCATCGGCATACGTGATGAGGTAAATTTGGTACTAGCCATTTCTAGATCATTAATATATATTAAAAATAGTAGAGGTCGTAGTATTGACCCCTGAGGGACTCCTGTAGTTATTGTTTCTGTGGTTGATTGTATGTTGTTTAATTCAACATAAATTATTGCTCTATGTTGTATATGTAGCTTTTAAACCAATCTAATTCTACATTTTTTATGCCATGATGTTCAAGCTCGCTAATAAGGATTGTATGGTCAGTGGTGTCAAATGCCTTTGACAAATCTATGAATATTGCTATAGGCAGTCTTTTTTCATCAAGATCTAAATAAATTCAATCTACCATTTCAGTTGAAAATCCTGCTCTGAATCCGTAATCCGTGTATTGATAGTAAAATACTGAAATATTTCTGCATAGACTTCTTTTTCAAATACTTTAGATATATATATATATATATATATAATTATATATATATATATATATATATATATATATATATATATATATATATATTGTTGTCTATTCCAAAACTGTACATGTATGCATGTATTTTATTCAGTTCAACATACAACAGTGTGTGACATTTAAACAGAGTACACATCGACGATAGTCCACATATTTGATAACTTTTTTATAAACCACGCGGCCAGCACGTCTTGGCTTCGATGGCGTTCTTGCAATCTTGGTGCAGCGGGCTGCGATCGTCATCCCCTCAGTGACGGATGATATGTGAACTCCGAATATTGGAGCCTGAACACTGCGTTATAAAGAGGGTAGACTTTCCTAATGAATCTAATACTCAAGAAACTACTTGTCAAGACGAACACTTGCAGGCAGCGAGCGATCGACGCGAGCGATAAATCACTCCCTAGATTATTGATTTGTACAAGTGATAGGGAGCGAGAGCTAAACCTCCTTTCCTGGAACAATTATTGGTGTATGCTGGGTTATCGTAGTACAAATTTTATTTAAGGTGTTCTACATCAGTGTTTTGTCATATCCTTGCTTCTTGTATGCATACACAAAGTAAGCTTCTTGTATACAAACACAAAGTAAGTACCATCCACCAACACAAAGTAAGTACCATCCACCAACACAAAGTAAGTACCATCCACCAACACAAAGTAAGTACCATCCATCAACACAAAGTAAGTACCATCCACCATCACAAAGTTACTACCATCCACCAACACAAAGTTACTACCATCCACCAACACAAAGTGAGTACCATCCACCAACACAAAGTAAGTACCATCCACCAACACAAAGTAAGTACCATCCACCAACACAAAGTAAGTACCATCCATCAACACAAAGTAAGTACCATCCACCAACACAAAGTAAGTACCATCCACCAACACAAAGTAAGTACCATCCACCAACACAAAGTAAGTACCATCCACCAACACAAAGTAAGTACCATCCATCAACACAAAGTAAGTACCATCCACCATCACAAAGTTACTACCATCCACCAACACAAAGTTACTACCATCCACCAACACAAAGTGAGTACCATCCACCAACACAAAGTAAGTACCAACTCCTCAGCAATCCCTGGCTCTTATGGTCACTTTTGTGTATCCCTGTTGATGATATAATGCTGATATAATAACAACACTGGTTTGATGCACCCTAAGCTCATGTTCAGGAGTATTTAGGCACTCTAGAAATTGTAGTATTATTATAAAATAAAGTCTGTTCAAATATATCAAATCAGATATACAAAAACCGATAAGTTTTCTATATTTTTTTATTAATAGAATATTGTCTTATAATCATATAAACATATAAATTGTCAAACATGTACAAGTTTGTAAATTTGACCCCTTCTGTTGGAAAAAATGTTGGTGCCATTATTTTTGTTAACGTTTAAATTTTTATTTTCTTCAAATATTTGTTGAGATGCTTAGCACCATCACACTTGTGGCTAAGCCCCACGTTTACCCGGGTTATCTTTAACTGCCCTTTCTGTGTCAGAACTTTACAAGAACATTGTGTTTGTTGCAGAAACACAAACAGCAAGGCAGATAAACGAAACAGGAAGTTCAAAGAAGCTGATCGGCTCTTCTCAAAGTCGTCTGTCACCTCTGCAGCGGTACGTCATCTGTGTTTCAACTGTTGGCAGGGAGGTGGAATGGAACTTTCTTGTAGCACTGCAATAATATATCAAATTAATTAAAACATTGCTCATAATTCAAAGTAGAAAATACTAAAATTCACGCACTACGTGTGTTGTAGACCCTTCACAGTGATGTCATTTGACATTGCAGCCTACGGGAACCAATGTAGACAATTCTAGAATTCACGCACTACGTGTGTTGTAGATCCTTCAGAGTGATGTCATTTGACATTGCAGCCTACGGGAACCAATGTAGACAATTCTAGAATTCACGCACTACGTGTGTTGTAGATCCTTCAGAGTGATGTCATTTGATATTGTAGCCAACGGCAGCCAATGTAAAAAATGTATTCCAGGCATGTGTGTAAATCATTAGTACACCACTTTCCTTCGACCTGTCGAATTATTATATTTGGTATTTCTGACTAATAACACTTACTAACTGCACAAAAGTGTAATATGCATTCTATACTATTTCCAGTTTTTGTTTATGATTTTAGTATTAATTAGTGTCAAAACAAGGCTGCATCTGGTGATTCACAAATCATGCGATCTAATGATCAGAGTCAGTTCTTTCAATGATTTAACAAGTTTGCCCTCTTTTATTAAACCGACTGTGCATATTACTTAAACTATTCACACACTACATATTACTTCAACTATTCACACACTACATATTACTTCAACTATTCACACACTACATATTACTTCAACTATTCACATGCTACACATTACTTCAACTATTCACACACTACATATTACTTCAACTATTCACACACTACATATTACTTCAACTATTCACACACTACATATTACTTCAACTATTCACACACTACATATTACTTCAACTATTCACACACTACATATTACTTCAACTATTCACATGCTACACATTACTTAAACTATTCACACTCTACATATTACTTCAACTATTCACATGCTACACATTACTTAAACTATTCACACACTACATATTACTTCAACTATTCACATGCTACACATTACTTAAACTATTCACACGCTACATATTACTTAAACTATTCACACTCTACATATTACTTCAACTATTCACATGCTACACATTACTTAAACTATTCACACACTACATATTACTTCAACTATTCACATGCTACACATTACTTAAACTATTCACACACTACATATTACTTCAACTATTCACACTCTACATATTACTTAAACTATTCACACACTACATATTACTTCAACTATTCACATGCTACACATTACTTAAACTATTCACACTCTACATATTACTTCAACTATTCACATGCTACACATTACTTAAACTATTCACACACTACATATTACTTCAACTATTCACATGCTACACATTACTTAAACTATTCACACGCTACACATTACTTAAACTATTCACATGCTACATATTACTTCAACTATTCACATGCTACACATTACTTAAACTATTCACACACTACATATTACTTAAACTATTCACACCCTACGTATGTGTACATCAACCAACCAGATTTACGGTGGGCTCAAAGAATTGAGGAGTGAGTTTTAACACAGGCCTGCACTGTTGATGTAGTGATGTGAACAAAACTGATGGTATCGCAATTGCTCATTACTTGCGTCTCGTTAGAATGACAGTGGTCTGTATGTTTTGTTGTTGTTGCAGGCTGTCAGTGGTATTGCCGACCAGCTCGAGAAATGTAAGTACAGTCCTGTGGTTTCCTTAATAAATATCATGATATTTTTAGCATAGTATTTCCACAGACTGTGAATTTAACTAATTTAATGTTGAACTGTGTACTTTGTTTTCTGTCTGTTCAAATTCTAAATGTTCTTGAATTGATGGCAGTGTTCCGATTGCATGTTTTGTACTTGTAAATGCTTTAATCATTTTAATATGTTTTTTATTTTATCTGTCGAGAATTTCCAGGAGAAGATCACTACAAAGCTATAATTAATTAAATAACTAATTAACTCATTATTTCATCGATTGAATGCAAACAAATTGTTAGAAGTAGAAGCCAATACAAACAAATTGTTAGAAGTAGAAGCCAATACAAACAAATTGTTAGAAGTAGAAGCCAATACAAACAAATTGTTAGCAGTAGAAGCCAATACAAACAAATTGTTAGAAGTAGAAGCCGATACAAACAAATTGTTAGAAGTAGAAGCCAATGCAAACAAATTGTTAGAAGTAGAAGCCGATACAAACAAATTGTTAGCAGTAGAAGCCAATACAAACAAATTGTTAGCAGTAGAAGCCAATACAAACAAATTGTTAGAAGTAGAAGCCGATACAAACAAATTGTTAGAAGTAGAAGCCAATGCAAACAAATTGTTAGAAGTAGAAGCCGATACAAACAAATTGTTAGCAGTAGAAGCCAATACAAACAAATTGTTAGAAGTAGAAGCCAATGCAAACAAATTGTTAGAAGTAGAAGCCGATACAAACAAATTGTTAGAAGTAGAAGCCAATGCAAACAAATTGTTAGAAGTAGAAGCCAATACAAACAAATTGTTAGCAGTAGAAGCCAATACAAACAAATTGTTAGAAGTAGAAGCCAATGCAAACAAATTGTTAGAAGTAGAAGCCGATACAAACAAATTGTTAGAAGTAGAAGCCAATGCAAACAAATTGTTAGAAGTAGAAGCCAATACAAACAAATTGTTAGCAGTAGAAGCCAATACAAACAAATTGTTAGAAGTAGAAGCCGATACAAACAAATTGTTAGAAGTAGAAGCCAATGCAAACAAATTGTTAGAAGTAGAAGCCGATACAAACAAATTGTTAGCAGTAGAAGCCAATACAAACAAATTGTTAGAAGTAGAAGCCAATACAAACAAATTGTTAGAAGTAGAAGCCGATACAAACAAATTGTTAGAAGTAGAAGCCAATGCAAACAAATTGTTAGAAGTAGAAGCCGATACAAACAAATTGTTAGAAGTAGAAGCCAATACAAACAAATTGTTAGCAGTAGAAGCCAATGCAAACAAATTGTTAGAAGTAGAAGCCGATACAAACAAATTGTTAGCAGTAGAAGCCGATACAAACAAATTGTTAGAAGTAGAAGCCAATACAAACAAATTGTTAGAAGTAGAAGCCGATACAAACAAATTGTTAGAAGTAGAAGCCAATACAAACAAATTGTTAGAAGTAGAAGCCGATACAAACAAATTGTTAGCAGTAGAAGCCAATACAAACAAATTGTTAGCAGTAGAAGCCAATACAAACAAATTGTTAGCAGTAGAAGCCAATACAAACAAATTGTTAGAAGTAGAAGCCAATACAAACAAATTGTTAGAAGTAGAAGCCGAAGCAAATACATTTTGTGGAAAGACTCCAGCACACAAACTCTTTATGGCCTTTGCCACTTTGCATTTCAAAAAGCTTCTGGATAAAGTTATGGCATTGCCGCATCTTTAGCATTTAGGCTAAATTAAGGTACTTTTTCTAATCCTAATTCATTGCCAGGCGTTGCTTATTAACAAAACTGTAAATCAGCTGTGACTTCAGCCACTTGGACTCCAACTATTCTGTAAACATCAAGTTGAGTTGAGATGAGAAATGCTCTTGTTTCTACTATTATTTAGAATAAGCTAATTATTATAAGTAAAACAAAAAGGAGTCGGTGACTCCTATTAATACAAATTTGTCGCTCTCAATTAGCTTTTTTTGTGTGCGACTGCATGTGCTGATAGATGTGCGAGTGGCACAAACAGTCTATTGGAAATAAACATTTGATTTGGCATCAAATAACGTTCAGACGCTTCAGAAAATGTTCTTGTACAATTTTTGTACAATTCTACATATAAGCGACATTACTTTCTATTTCACAGCATTGGTATTAATTTTCATTTTTTGTTTTGCAAGGTTGTCCATATATGCCTTTTGTCTGCCGCAATATTTAATCTCGGAAGTGGAAGTAAATTAACAGCCACCATTACATCTAACAGCCACTGCTACATCTAACCCTGCATGCACGATGCCACCGCTACATCTAACAGCCACCGCTACATCTAACCCTGCATGCATGCACGATGCCACCGCTACATCTAACCCTGCATGCACAATGCCACCACTACATCTACCCCTGCATGCACAATGCCACCGCTACATCTAACCCTGCATGCACAATGCCACCACTACATCTACCCCTGCATGCACAATGCCACCGCTACATCTAACCCTGCATGCACAATGCCACCACTACATCTAACCCTGCATGCACAATGCCACCGCTACATCTAACCCTGCATGCACAATGCCACCGCTACATCTAACCCTGCATGCACAATGCCACCGCTATATCTAACCCTGCATGCACGATGCCACCACTACATCTACCCCTGCATGCACAATGCCACCGCTACATCTAACCCTGCATGCACAATGCCACCACTACATCTACCCCTGCATGCACAATGCCACCGCTACATCTAACCCTGCATGCACAATGCCACCGCTACATCTAACCCTGCATGCACAATGCCACCGCTACATCTAACCCTGCATGCACAATGCCACCGCTACATCTAACCCTGCATGCACAATGCCACCGCTACATCTAACCCTGCATGCACGATGCCACCGCTACATCTAACCCTGCATGCACAATGCCACCGCTACATCTAACCCTGCATGCACAATGCCACCGCTACATCTAACCCTGCATGCACAATGCCACCGCTACATCTAACCCTGCATGCACAACGCCACCGCTACATCTAACCCTGCATGCACCATGCCACCGCTACATCTAACCCTGCATGCACGATGCCACTGCTACATCTAACCCTGCATGCACGATGCCACCGTTACATCTAACCCTGCATGCACAATGCCACCGCTACATCTAACCCTGCATGCACAATGCTACATAAATAAAAGCTTCCCAAACACATTCATTACAATCTAACCAAAACAGTAACCACATGTGAAACGAGCCTACGCAATTGAATGCTCTTGCTATTGTAGGCGAGATGGTGTCAGCAAGCCCTCCAGCGACACCTACATTAGCGAATGACGAAAACAACCAGAATGACACGAATACGGCTCACTTGAGTAATGGAGGCGTCCACAGCGGCCAGAGCAAGACAGGCAGTGGGGAGGCTGGCCGGGGGCCCGTGCCAGGCGTACATGGAGGCAGGGTACATAAGGCGTCCATAAAACACCGCAAGAACAAACACAAGAATAAGCACAAGTAAGTGTCTCCATTTGCAGTTGGGTTGGAGAACCTTTGGCAGTGGATGCAGCTCACATGTTCATGCATAAACAGCAGGAATAGAAATACTATGGTATCTTATATTGTGTTATATTACTTTACTTTAATTAGTCCTGTTCGCTCAAGGTAGAGCATAGGGCCGAAACAATTCTTTTCCAATGCACTGTTGTTTGCTGCTTTCTTCATTTCTTTCCAGGTGGTTCCATGTTTCTTTACTTCCTCGGCTATTGATCTCCTCAAAGTAGTTTTGGGTTTGCCTGGTTTTTTTTCCTTGTGGATTCCAGTCGAAGTCCTGTCTTGTGACATTGTTGGTTTGTTTTCGGAGGGTGTGTCCTGTCCATGTCCATTTTCTTCTTGCAATCTCTCTCCTGATGCTGTGTTGGTCTGTCCTCCTCCAGATTTCTTTGTTTGTGGTTTTATCTTGCCATTTGGTTTTCAGGATGTATCTCAGACATTTGTTAATGAATGTTTGTAACATTCGGGTTATTGTCTTGGTTACTCTCCATGTCTTAGAGCCATATATAGCAGCACACTTTTCACGTTGGTTTTAAAGATTCTGATATATTAACATAACAGTAGTTCAGTCGGTGTTTGTTATTTTCAGTTTGAGTTTAGCTGTTAGTGTTAATTTTATTTATTACTTGTTACAAGTTAGGTTTATTTCTTGTTACAAGTTAGGTTTATTACTTGTTACAAGTTAGGTTTATTACTTGTTACAAGTTAGGTTTATTACTTGTTACAAGTTAGGTTGCTGTATGTTCATGAGGAGACATGCTGGTATGAATACCAGTGTGCAAGTGATGTCACTTCTGTGGCAGTGGCAGGCAACGTAGGGCAATCCAGGGAAAGTTGATGAACCAAGTCTGAACTTGTTAGATTTTGATATGGACAACACTAATTGGCATCTCGGTTTACATTCTCATGTTTCTGTTTGATTGCAGAACAAGTGGCAAGAAGCACTGAGGTATGAGGAATGACAGGCTTGTTACAGACGCAGTGCGTGTTGAGACTGTCTGGTCTCATCACCAACTGATGTCTGTGTGACTAAGGCTGGACCTCTTAGACTGTGTCATCTGGAACTAGTGCACACAGTTGTCCTGAGCAGTCAACCCAATTGTCACAGAACAGCCCAGTTTACCGTCTCACGGTCTCACGAAAGCAGCTCACAGCGTGACTTCCTGTATTCCTTGCCGATTTGTATTAGTACTGATTCCAGTTCAGTTAAACTGTATTGGATTTTAATACACTGTTAAAAACATTGTTGCTATGAAGAAATTGTGAAGAACTAGTGCACTGTTACAGTATGCAACAGTCTGTTATAAATGTAGTGCAATGTGTGCATCTTTTTATGTTCATGTGGACAGTAATAAACCATTTCTCAGTTTTTTTTCTATTATATAGAATACGCAGGTGAGATGTAAATATCACAGACGCTGCAACATTAAAGTTACCTGCTGTAAATGCTGTACCTTATAGAATGTTAGAACTGGGCAAATTCCCTCTCAGAGTTAATGTGTATTGCACTGAAGATATATATTATAAAAACTCCCATGTCGTTTCAGAGCTAGTTGCTAAGTTTTTAAACAAAGCATTGGAAGTAGATGGTTTATGCCTTGCTGATTGTCAACTTCATGTAGTAGGTAGTTGTGTAATGGGAACTTCATTGTGTAAATATAGTTCTTGACACCGATCTGAAATGTAGTCAACTGTGTATAATAAAACTATTTTATGAGCACTTGATTTGCATCTGTAGTAAGTGACAGACTCGTTCTGTTTGCAGTATTTACCATAACAATGTCACCATGCATTCCTAAGGTGTTCATATGGAAAGGAAATATGAATGATAGTTTAACACAGGGTTCAGCAACCTTTATGAATGGAGGGCCAAATAGTTACTTGGAAAAGGTCAGTGGGCCACACATGCACACACGCACGTACATAAGGACATTATCCTCGTTGTAACTGGTACAATATATACATTGTGTGTAGCAGTGGTATCGAGTACTGTTGTAAATAGATCTGATGTCAGCAAACTTCCGTCTCTGCAGCTCCCTGAATGCTACGAAGGCTCACGTGTCCGGACTGGCCGGTTATTCTCCATGAGTGTCGGGAAGTACATGTAATTTGCATCCCACAGTTGTGTCTCCTACAATCGTAACTTTGTCTTGAAAGTGGAGACAAACTGGCAGAGTTCATTGATCAGTTGTTCTCTTCCCTAGGATTGGGCGTTCAGCTGATTGGGGTGCGTCGTGATGTAGAGTAGACATACAAAATCGCACATCCATAAGGGGTCAGCGAATGCCGGTACTTCTGCACCCTTCTTCTCCATGAATACACTTATCTCTAGTACACATGCGACCCAACCTAGCAAGGGCACTTCGGTTCAGCGCAGGAATTGTTTATGTTGCGCTTTCATCTCGGCCGGAAGGTGCTGGTCCTACCTGTGATGTAGACCACAGGTAGGTGGTCCTACCTGTGATGTAGACCATAAGTGCGAACATAGTTCACGGCCTTCACGATGACGTCCATTACGTTCTGCATTTACTAGACTTGCCATACAGGCTCTCGTGGTGGATGCTGGGTTGGGCCCTGGAGAGTCTTGCCCTGACAACTGTGTAGACTTACCATACAGGCTCTCGTGGTGGATGCTGGGTTGGGCCCTGGAGAGTCTTGCCCTGACAACTGTAGACTTGCCACACAGGCTCTCGTGGTGGATTCTGGGTTGGCCCTGGAGAGTCTTGCCCTGACAACTGTGTAGACTTGCCACACAGGCTCTCGTGGTGGATGATGGGTTGGGCCCTGGAGAGTCTTGCCCTGACAACTGTGTAGACTTGCCACACAGGCTCTCGTGGTGGATGATGGGTTGGGCCCTGGAGAGTCTTGCCCTGACACCTGTGTAGACTTGCCACACAGGCTCTTGTGGTGGACGCTGGGTTGGGCCCTGGAGAGTCTTGCCCTGACATCTGTGTAGACTTGCCACACAGGCTCTCATGGTGGATGCTGGGTTGGCCCTGGAGAGTCTTGCCCTGACAACTGTGTAGACTTGCCACACAGGCTCTCGTGGTGGATGCTGGGTTGGGCCCTGGAGAGTCTTGCCCTGGCACCTGTGTAGACTTGCCACACAGGCTCTCGTGGTGGATGCTGGGTTGGCCCTGGAGAGTCTTGCCCTGACACCTGTGTAGACTTGCCACACAGGTTCTCGTGGTGGATGATGGGTTGGGCCCTGGAGAGTCTTGCCCTGACACCTGTGTAGACTTGCCACACAGGCTCTCGTGGTGGATGATGGGTTGGGCCCTGGAGAGTCTTGCCCTGACACCTGTGTAGACTTGCCACACAGGCTCTCGTGGTGGATGCTGGGTTGGCCCTGGAGAGTCTTGCCCTGACACCTGTGTAGACTTGCCACACAGGCTCTCGTGGTGGATGATGGGTTGGGCCCTGGAGAGTCTTGCCCTGACACCTGTGTAGACTTGCCACACAGGCTCTCGTGGTGGATGCTGGGTTGGGCCCTGGAGAGTCTTGCCCTGACATCTGTGTAGACTTGCCACACAGGCTCTCGTGGTGGATGCTGGGTTGGCCCTGGAGAGTCTTGCCCTGACAACTGTGTAGACTTGCCACACAGGCTCTCGTGGTGGATGCTGGGTTGGGCCCTGGAGAGTCTTGCCCTGGCACCTGTGTAGACTTGCCACACAGGCTCTCGTGGTGGATGCTGGGTTGGCCCTGGAGAGTCTTGCCCTGACACCTGTGTAGACTTGCCACACAGGTTCTCGTGGTGGATGATGGGTTGGGCCCTGGAGAGTCTTGCCCTGACACCTGTGTAGACTTGCCACACAGGCTCTCGTGGTGGATGATGGGTTGGGCCCTGGAGAGTCTTGCCCTGACACCTGTGTAGACTTGCCACACAGGCTCTCGTGGTGGATGCTGGGTTGGGCCCTGGAGAGTCTTGCCCTGACACCTGTGTAGACTTGCCACACAGGCTCTCGTGGTGGATGCTGGGTTGGGCCCTGGAGAGTCTTGCCCTGACACCTGTGTAGACTTGCCACACAGGCTCTCGTGGTGGATGCTGGGTTGGCCCTGGAGAGTCTTGCCCTGACACCTGTGTATACTTGCCACACAGGCTCTCGTGGTGGATGCTGGGTTGGCCCTGGAGAGTCTTGCCCTGACACCTGTGTAGACTTGCCACACAGGCTCTCGTGGTGGATGCTGGGTTGGGCCCTGGAGAGTCTTGCCCTGACACCTGTGTAGACTTGCCACACAGGCTCTTGTGGTGGACGCTGGGTTGGGCCCTGGAGAGTCTTGCCCTGGCACCTGTGTAGACTTGCCACACAGGCTCTCGTGGTGGATGCTGGGTTGGCCCTGGAGAGTCTTGTCCTGGCATCTGTAGACTTGCCACACAGGCTCTCATGGTGGATGCTGGGTTGGGCCCTGGAGTCTTGCCCTGACACCTGTGTAGAATTGCCACACAGGCTCTTGTGGTGGATGCTGGGTTGGGCCCTGGAGAGTCTTGCCCTGGCACCTGTTTAGACTTGCCACACAGGCTCTCGTGGTGGATGCTGGGTTAGCCCTGGAGAGTCTTGTCCTGGCACCTGTGTAGATTTGCCACACAGGCTCTCATGGTGGATGCTGGGTTGGCCCTGGAGAGTCTTGCCCTGACACCTGCATTGGCTCGAACCTTTTCCACCAGCGGACAACTCTGTTTGCAAGTTAGCAGGCGACAAATGTTATTCAAAGCAACACATTATCACTCAAACACAAAAAGATAGTATTTCATGTCTGCATGTACGCAAAATTTAATTAATTAGTCTAAAGGAAGTGAGAAAACATTTTTTATATGTTTATCGCATGGAAATGGTTTTACCAAATTGCATTATGTGACATGTCTCGCCTAGACAAAAGTCTAGGCAAGACGTTTTTTATATTATAAATAATGCAGTCCGTGGAATAGAAATGGGTTAGGGTTAGGCCCGCAGGCCGCAGGTTGCCGACCCCTGGTTTAACACATACAAATGCAGAATATATTTTGGAATTACAATGATATGCCTTAATCATCCACCGATACTGTGTCAGAACTACAAGTTTCCAAGGTTTAATTTTTTCTTTCCCAAATTTAAGGCCTTTTTAAAACAAGAAGAATTTGATAGAAGCCGACTCTGTGCACATGGGCTTAGCTTTATGCTTGACAAAGGAGCCATTTACTCAATAACATACAAAATATATCTTCACTATCAATTTGTTACTTGGTCTGTAAGTAACAAACAGTAAGGCTTTAATAATAACACATCTAAAGAATGTCATCTCATCAGACAGGGGATATCACTGTGCCCTCATCAGACAGGTGATATCACTGTGCCCTCATTAGCAGAGCAGTTATGCAAACTTTCATGATCTTCTGCTAAAAAGCAATTCTCATACAACTGCTGCCATAACAGCAGCATCACTAGTAATATATAGTAAATGATCAATAGAAAACTTGTCTAAATAACAACACTGCTAGAAACAAGGAGCATCGGTCGGTTTTTCTGAACTTTGTTGCAGTCTGTTGCTGCTTGTTATTCTGTGTGATTTCACAGGTGAATGTTGGCTGTGCCAACTGTTGATCGCCAACAGTGGAAACAGATGGACACTGCAATAGTTTTTAAAATTGGAATTTGAGGATGCCACAAGCTGTAATTGATATCTCCTTGAGGGGACGGTCATTGATTGTCGTCTGTTCCTCCATGGCCTTGAGTGTCGCCGTTCCTTCAAGCACCTGGCTGCAGACAAGAAACAACTCATCCAGAATGTGGTTCACAGAAACACTCATCCAGAATGTGGTTCACAGAAACAACTCATCCAGAATGTGGTTCACAGAAACAACTCATCCAGAATGTGGTTCACAGAAACAACTCATCCAGAATGTGGTTCACAGAAACACTCATCCAGAATGTGGTTCACAGAAACAACTCATCCAGAATGTGGTTCACAGAAACAACTCATCCAGAATGTGATTCACAGAAATGAAACAACATTTTATGAAGACATCTTCACAGCCTTCGATGTCTTGTAATGAAAGACTCAGTGGCATAAAGTAATCGAGCTTTAGCTTCACAACAAGACACTGGAATTAACTGTAGTTACTGTAGCTGTGTGCCACAGCAACACTGGAATCAACCATAGTTACTATAGCTGCGTGCCACAGCAACACTGGAATCAACCGTAGTTATGGTAGCTGGTGCCACAGCAACACTGGAATCAACCATAGTAATGATAGCTGCGTGCCACAACAACACTGGAATCAACCGTAGTTACGGTAGCTGAGTGCAACAGCAACATTGGAATCAACCGTAGTTACGTTAGCTGCATGCCACAGCAACACTGGAATCAGCCGTAGTTACGATAGCTGCGTGCCACAGCAACACTGGAATCAACCGTAGTTACGGTACCTGCGTGCCACAGCAACACTGGAATCAACCGTAGTTATGGTAGCAGTGTGCCACAGCAACATTGGAATCAACTGTAGTTACGGGAGCTGCGTGCCACAGCAACATTGGAATCAACTGTAGTTACGGGAGCTGCGTGCCACAGCAACACTGGAATCAACCGTAGTTACGGTAGCTGCGTGTCACAGCAACACTGGAATCAACCGTAGTTGCGGTAGCTGCATGCCACAGGAACACTGGAATCAACCGTAGTTACGGTAGCTGCATGCCACAGGAACACTGGAATCAACCGTAGTTACGGTAGCTGCGTGCCACAGCAACACTGGAATCAACCGTAGTTACGGTAGATGCGTGCCACAGCAACACTGGAATCAACCGTAGTTACGGTAGCTGCGTGCCACAGGAACACTGGAATCAACCGTAGTTACGGTAGCTGCGTGCCACAGGAACACTGGAATCAACCGTAGTTACGGTAGCTGCATGCCACAGCAACACTGGAATCAACCATAATTACTGTAGCTGCGTGCCACAGCAACATTGGAATCAACTATACTTTCTCCACATCTGTCCACAATTCGCCTGAAGCAAAGATGCAAACATTTGAATACTGATTCAACTGTAGAACTCAACTGCCTTTTGAAATGATTTATTATAACGTAAATAATGCAACTAAAGCTGTGACTACAAGTACAAATGTTTGCTGTTTTCGGTCATTTCTTAAATGCATTGACTGGGCAATGCATTCGTATGAAAGAGGTCATGGTCCTGTGGTTATAGGGTGGGTGCAGCTTTAAATAAGGTTTATGTCTGCTACCAAATTTCTTTGAAAGTTGGTGGTGCGTCTTCATTCACAGTATTTATGGTACCCACCCAAATGCAACGTATTTCGTGTTCATCCACTTGCACTCCTGCAGGGTGATGTAGAACTGTGACGCATTTGTGTGACGCCCTTTGTTCGCCATTCCCACAATGCCTCTCTTGTTGTGCGGCACCGCAAAGTTCTCGTCTTTCCAGGAAATAATAATGTTATTTCATATAAAAGCTATTTTTGCATTGTGACAGACTGATGATGTCTTGTGAATGTTTCAGAGAAATATACATATTCCAAAGTTGTTTCAATGATAAGATAAACACAGCACAGCAATGTGTCATTTCAAAACTATTGATTTGGGGATAATGACTATAATATAATACTGTCACTGAAGTATACTTGGTTTGGAGTCACTTATAGTTTGTCTTAGCTGACCCCCATTATCACAGCAGTACTGCTGCAATAGTGAGACAGAACACAGACATTGAATTAAGGATCAATGAACTAAAACAGTTGATATTTACCTTCAAACACCTTGCCATACACTGACTCTCCACCATCTCCTTTCTTTATCCAAATGTCTGAAATTAACCATACACATTCCAATTAACTTCCATAATCACCTGCAATCATCAATTTTAATTAACCAAGAAAAAACCTGTTTTCATACCTGACACATCATATCTTTAGGGATTCTAAAAAAAAAATTTTTAATAGCAACACAGACACCTTCTTGTGAAGAGATGCTTCATTGGAATGACTACTGGGCAGGATTAAAAATTTTACCATGTAAGAAAATTATATTTAGGATTTTAGTAAAAGTTACACTTAACACAAAACTCATTTTTATTACTTGTGTGACACACTTGTGAATTTAATGTATTAAATCCTGCATAAATACACAACCTACTTCTAACACAGTATTACAGAGCCTTGGGCCATGAAAGTAATGCCATAACTTAAATGATGAGGGGACATCATCCTTTGTGACACCTACCTCCTCCCTGAATCCAGCCGTTCTTGACAACCCTGTGAAACATCGACCCCTCGTAGCAGAGCCTGAATTCTGTTTCCTTTGATTCCCCCCTCTCTCCCGTGCACAGGGCTCGGAAATTGTTGCAGGTCCGCGGGACAACGTGGGAAAATAACTGTAAATATGAAGTTCATGATGCACGATGGACAAATAGATTATCCCAAGATGTGAAACACAAAAGCAAAACAAAATAAATACAACAAAGACTTCTATTGTGCTATAATCCTCGGGAAACTGAAGCTCTGCAGCCCACCAAAACAAAGACTTCTATTGTGCTATAATCCTCGGGAAACTGAAGATCTGCAGCGCACCAAAACAAAGACTTCTATTGTGCTATAATCCTCGGGAAACTGAAGCTCTGCAGCGCACCAAAACAAAGACTTCTATTGTGCTATAATCCTCGGGAAACTGAAGCTCTGCAACGCACCAAAACAAAGACTTCTATTGTGCTATAATCCTCGGGAAACTGAAGCTCTGCAGCGCACCAAAACAAAGACTTCTATTGTGCTATAATCCTCGGGAAACTGAAGCTCTGCAGCGCACCAAAACAAAGACTTCTATTGTGCTATAATCCTCGGGAAACTGAAGCTCTGCAGCGCACCAAAACAAAGACTTCTATTGTGCTATAATCCTCGGGAAACTGAAGCTCTGCAGCGCACCAAAACAAAGACTTCTATTGTGCTATAATCCTCGGGAAACTGAAGCTCTGCAGCGCACCAAAACAAAGACTTCTATTGTGCTATAATCCTCGGGAAACTGAAGCTCTGCAGCGCACCAAAACAAAGACTTCTATTGTGCTATAATCCTCGGGAAACTGAAGCTCTGCAGCGCACCAAAACAAAGACTTCTATTGTGCTATAATCCTTGGGAAACTGAAGCTCTGCAGCGCACCAAAACAAAGACTTCTATTGTGCTATAATCCTCGGGAAACTGAAGCTCTGCAGCGCACCAAAACAAAGACTTCTATTGTGCTATAATCCTCGGGAAACTGAAGCTCTGCAGCCCACCAAAACAAAGACTTCTATTGTGCTATAATCCTTGGGAAACTGAAGCTCTGCAGCGCACCAAAACAAAGACTTCTATTGTGCTATAATCCTCGGGAAACTGAAGCTCTGCAGCGCACCAAAACAAAGACTTCTATTGTGCTATAATCCTCGGGAAACTGAAGCTCTGCAGCGCACCAAAACAAAGACTTCTATTGTGCTATAATCCTCGGGAAACTGAAGCTCTGCAGCCCACCAAAACAAAGACTTCTATTGTGCTATAATCCTTGGGAAACTGAAGCTCTACAGCCCACCAAAACAAAGACTTCTATTGTGCTATAATCCTTGGGAAACTGAAGCTCTGCAGCCCACCAAAACAAAGAATGAGGCAGTTTCTAAGCAATGCCAGATGTGAACAGCTGGATTGGTACACAGACTTTCACCAATCTTGTCAGGATGACTTCATTAGTACTACTGAGGACCTGGTGGGATGGTCTCATCTAAGACATGTGGAAGCTATCAACCAAGATGAATGGAACTACAAACTTCCACACAGTGACAATGACGTCATCATCATTAGCACTGATAAAGCCATCTTGACAAGATTGGCGAACGTAAATAATATGAATAAAAATTATATGATCATCTACCCAGTAGTTTAATAATGCAAACTAGCAAAATCATGACTACTACTGGACCAAGTTCCTAATTTGCCATCTAATATATTTTTGGTTATGTATAAACAAAAAAATTACAAACACTATAATAATTATATCAATTATCAATGTCATACTTCCCACTACAAAAAAATGTCACTACCGGGGGGCAGACAATTTCCGCAAAAATATTTATGATGTGAACTTGCAGCTAGAAAGACAACTAACTGCCCAAGTCAGTGCGCCAACACATCAGTGCTGAGTAGTTCAAGGCGATTCTCAAGACAACTACTTGCCCAAGTCAGTGCACCAACACATCAGTGCTGGGTAGTTCAATGCGACTCTCAAGTCAGTGCACCAACACATCAGTGCTGGGTAGTTCAATGCGATTCTCAAGACAACTAACTGGCCAAGTCAGTGCACCAACACATCAGTGCTGGGTAGTTCAATGCGACTCTCAAGACAACTAACTGCCCAAGTCAGTGCACCAACACATCAGTGCTGGGTAGTTCAATGCGACTCTCAAGACAACTAATTGTCCAAGTCAGTGCACCAACACATCAGTGATGGGTAGTTCAATGCGACTCTCAAGACAACTAACTGCCCAAGTCAGTGCACCAACACATCACTGCTGGGTAGTCCAAGGCGACTCTCGAGACAAATTTTTATTTATATTGATTAAGTTTAGCTATTTATATAAACAAAACATTTGATTGTGTGTTACTAGTGAACATTATTATTGTATGCAAACATATTATGATTTTATGCAAATACCTTTAATTGTACAGTGCCCCAGACCAACTATATGGATGATGCACACATTATATAAGAAATAAAAAATGTATTATTACTACACAGCATGTAGTACCTCAATGACAAGTCTGCCAGCAGGCGCCCCTCCAATAGCTACGTCCATGTAGACGTAGTCATGCTAAAACATAATATCACATTCTTAACAGGTTGAAACCTGAGAAAGTCATGGGAGTAGCTTCATAACTCTTCTTCCTAACTGATCCACTGTACTTACTGTACAGTGGCAATTACTTACTGTACTGTGGCAATTACTTACTGTACAGTGGCAATTACTTACTGTACAGTGGCAATTACTTACTGTACTGTGGCAATTACTTACTTAGTGGCATTCTCTCTTGTAGTTGAGGAAGGTCTTAGAGACGTACTCTCTTGTTGTTGGGGAAGGTCTTAGTGACTTACTCTCTTGCTGTTGGGGAAGGTCTTAGTGACTTACTATCTTGTTGTTGAGGAAGGTCTTAGTGACTTACTATCTTGTTGTTGAGGAAGGTTTTAGTGACTTACTCTCTTGTTGTCAAGGAAGGTCCTAGTGATTTACTCTCTTGTTTTTGAGGAAGGTCTTAGTGACTTACTCTCTTGTTGTTGAGGAAGGTCTTAGTGACTTACTCTCTTGTTGTTGAGGAAGGTCTTAGTGACTTACTCTCTTGTTGTTGAGGAAGGTCTTAGTGACTTAATCTCTTGTTGTTGAGGAATGTCCTAGTGACTTACTCTCTTGTTTTTGAGGAAGGTCTTAGTGACTTACTCTCTTGTTGTTGAGGAAGGTCTTAGTGACTTACTCTCTTGTTGTTGAAGAAGGTCCTAGTGACTTACTCTCTTGTTATTGAGGAAGGTCTTAGTGACTTAATCTCTTGTTGTTGAGGAATGTCCTAGTGACTTACTCTCTTGTTGTTGAGGAAGGTCTTAGTGACTTACTCTCTTGTTGTTGAGGAAGGTCCTAGTGACTTACTCTCTTGTTGTTGAGGAAGTTCTTGTATTCCTGCTCAGCGATTGTTGTGTAGAGTGCGACTGGACGGAAGTTCTCATAGCCGTGTTCCTCCTCTGCCCACTGGATGAACTCCTTGGGTCCCCCGATCAGCAGGTCATCCACATAAACCAGGGTGCTCTCGTTGAACTGCCACATGTCTCCCCGCAACTCCTGAAAGTGTAATCAATACTGGCCATGTCATGTCATGTCATGCGTGTTGTGTCACAACATTCTTCACAGTGGAATTTTAGGTAATACACAATGATGTTGAATGGTGTCTGTTTCACTCAATAGGTGGCATATTTGTCCCTCTGGGTAAAGCCATATGACTAGTGCTAAATAAAGTGTATTGATTACTGGCACTAACAGAAATAATGGTGATCAGTTACTGCATAATTTTATATTTTAATGAGTTATGAGCTAAGATTGTGTCATTTAGGAACTAAGCTTCAAGCTTGTCTCAGAATTCACACACAATAGCTGATTTCTGGAAAATGTAGCTGATTTCTGAAAAATCTAGTTGATTTCTGGAAATGGCAAAAAACTCATAAAGTAAGAGTATCTAACATTCACACATATATGCTATTTACCAACAATATAACATATCGAAGCAACAGTGTATATGTGCATATGTATGTACCCTTCTCTTTGTCTCCAGGAACAGGTTCCACTGAAACTCCAATAATCTGGAACACTTTGGAGCTGTAAACACTTCTGGGAATTTTCTACTGAGATCCTGCAACAAGGAGATGAATTTACACCACTTACAGGGTGTACCACTTCACTGTGCATGTGTCATTACACCACTTACAGGGTGTACCACTTCACTGTGCATGTGTCATTATACTACTTACAGAGTGTACCACTTCACTGTGCATGTGTCATTATACCACTTACAGAGTGTACCACTTCACTGTGCATGTGTCATTATACCACTTACAGAGTGTACCACTTTACTATGCATGCATGTATTTACACCACTTACACAGTGTACCACTTTACTGTGCATGTGTCTTTACACCGCTTACACAGTGTACCACTTTACTATGCATGTATCTTTACACCACAGATGAACAATTCAAGCACAAATTTGCATTAACAACAGAAGGAGTTGCTAACTTCTCTATAATACATTTCAATTGTCGAAGTTTAGCAAGTAACTTTAATAAGTTGAAAGACAGCACTAAAGCCTTGGGATTACAATTTGATGTAATTGCCATATCTGAGACCTGGCTGAGCGATAATGACAGTGATAATTTTAACATACATGGTTACACAACTTTTACATGCTCAAGAATTTATAAAAAGGGAGACGGAGTTGCATTATATATTAACAACTCACTGCAACACAAGTACCTACCAAATAAGTCTAAATGCATTGATAATTGTGCAGAGGCAGTATCTGTAGAAATCACTTTTTAAAATGGCAAAAAAAGTAATAATATGTTGTATATATCAGGCACCAAACACTGAACTGGTTCAATTGAGCGAATTCATAAATAACGTTTGTAGAAACATTCGTAATAAGACGGTCTACATGTGTGGCGATTTTAATGTTGATCTCCTACAGTATGATAAACACAATGCTACAAACAATTTCATTGACCAGTTGTACAGTCTTGGATTACACCCTTTGATAACAAGACCTACTAGGATCACAAGTCACTCGAAAACTCTGATAGATAATATATTCACAACAAACTTATCATCAATTATTAAGTGTGGTTTGATATGAGTGATCATTTGCCCATCTTCCAAATAACTGAATGCACCCATTTTAAATGCAGCAAGGTAGTTTACAACAAAAGGAGAATAGTGAATGACCAAAAGTTAAATGTGCTAATGAACGAGCTTAACAAAACTAACTGGAACAAAATACTGTGTAGTGAAGATGTAAATGATATGTATAATACTTTTACTGACAAGTTGACAAAGATATACAATACAGTATGTCCCATTGTTAAACAGAAAACCATTAACAAACGGACAGACAAGCCATGGATGACCAGTTCATTAAAACAAGCATGCAAAAACAAAAATCTGCTGTACAGACAGTTCTTGAAGAGAAGATCAACTGCTAGTGAAGAAAAATACAAAAGATATAAGAACAAATTGACAGGCATACTAAGGTATTGTGAGAAAAAACATTACACAGAACTGTTAGAAAAAAAACAAGGGAAACATCAAAGAAACATGGAAAATAATAAACAGTCTCATAAAAAAAAAACTAAGGGAACAACTTACCCTACAGAATTTAGAAGCAATGGAACCACAATTACTGGCAACAAAAAATATTGCAAATTGTTTCAACCATTTTTTTGTAAATATAGGGCCATCCTTGGCCAATAAGATCCCAAAGAAGCAACAATGTTATTACAAGATACTTATCTGATAAGGTTGATGACACATTGTTTTTAAAGCCTGTAACTAAAGAAGAAATCATAAATCTGGTGAAAAGCATAAAAAGCAAAAAATCTAAAGATCATGATGATATTGATATGTGCCTAGTTAAGAAAATATTACCTCACATAGTAACACCCCTAGAACATATATTTAATATCTCGTTACAGAAGGGTGTTTTCCCAGATGGTATGAATTTATGAAATTGGCTCAAGTTATACCACTATTTAAAAATGGTGAAATGAATGATTTTAGTAATTACAGGCCTATATCTATACTATCTCTTTTTTCAAAAATTCTAGAAAAGATCTTGGAGGAGCTACTATTGGTGTATTCATTGACTTGAAAAAGATGTTTGATACAGTTGACTACAGCATTCTTGTAAAAAAACTTGAGCATTGTGGAATAAGAGGACGTGCAAATATATGGATCTGCAGCTATCTTGAGAATAGAAGCCAGAATGTTTGTATTAATGACACACATTCTGAGTGCATGAATGTAACATGTGGAGTTCCGCAAGGATCTATACTGGGTCCTGCTTTGTTTATCCTATATATTAATGATATGTGCAATGTGTCTTCATTAATGAAATCAATTGTATATGCTGATGATACTAATTTATTCTATTCAGGAGACGATTTGACAGAAACATGTAATACAGTATCCAAAGAACTGGACAAATTATGCAGTTGGTTTCAAGTTAATAAGCTTTCTTGAAATATTGCCAAAACAAACTTTATGATATTCAGTAACAAAAAGTGTGATGGTAATCATTTGGTCAGTATAAATGGTGTGAACATTAATAGAGTGCATGTTACAAAATTTCTTGGGGTACACATTGACTGCCACTTGAATCAACCTCACCAAAAATAAAATTTCAAAGAATGTATATGTAATGTACAGAGTGAAACATATATTGAATAGTTCTGCTTTGTACTCATTATATTGTACTCTCATCATGCCATATTTAAATTACTGTTGTGAAATTTGGGGCAATACTTATAAGAGCCGAATACATCCTTTGCATATTATTCAGAAAAGAGCTATTACAATATGCCAACAAGCTGACTATATGTCTCACACTAAACCAATTTTTTATCAACTGAAAACTAGCAGTACAGGACATGGTGAATTTTAATAGCATGGTGTTTATGTACAAGGTATATAACAGTCTATTACCTGCTAACATTCTGCTGTACTTCCAGAAAGTTAATGCTAGTCACAATCAGAACATCTGTAAGAAAAATTGTAATTTTAAAATAAGGATTTAGTAGGACTACGAAAAAATCTGACTGTATTAGTGTAAAAGGACCAAAGATATGGAATGATCTGTGTGATGATATTAAGTTGTGCAATTCAATTTATCAATTCAAGAAAAATTATAAAGCTTTACTCTTGCTTAGGTATGAATAATATCTTGTTTTCATGTTGTGTATATATATATATTTCTTATTATTATATCTTATCGATATGCCAACTACCATTACTTTTGGGTAGTATAAGCTTAGCTTAGTTAAATCATTTGTCTTATATGTATGGAATCAGTGCAATATAGTAATTTTTAGGGGAATGCTATATACAGCAGCTGTATATATAAGTTTTTAACATCTTGCATTTCCTTTCAACATTTTCTAATTGTCTATCTATCTATGACATGTGCTCATTGTTCCACATTTGTGGTAGTTATGTTTACAACTATGTATAGTTGAAAATGTACATGTATCGATTATGTTGAATAAAATTCAATTCAATTCAAATCATTGGGCCGAGCTGTCTCGACGTCACCGGTCCTGGGCCGAGCTGTCTCGACACCGGTCCTGGGCCGAGTTGTCTCAAAATCGGAGCCGAGTTGTCCGAGCACCGCATACTTCGGTATATTTTAGCAGTCTAACGTGCATGGTATAATTTATGACATACTTGTGTTCATTATATATCCTCACCTGCGCGCAAAGCTCGGCCATGTGATAGGCGACATCACTTAACATGCCCGTCACATAAACAGTCACCAGTCCGTCGCTCGCCATGTTTGTTTTCCTTGGAAACACTTGACAGCGCCGCCTTACGACGACTAAACAAATAGTTATAAAACACGTCAGATGGCGACACCATTGTTCGGTTATCGACGAGTTTCGATCTATTCTTGCTGGAACCCGTCGATCTCGGCCCACGTCAATCTCGGCCCACCTATTTAGTTGTTAATATGGAATTAGGTAGTCGTGTTGGGTATATATGTGTAAAGAAATATGTATATGTGTAAATAAATTAAAATGTTACACGGATGTTTTGTTTACCCGTTTTTACTACCACGTCGATCTATGTGTATGTATGTATGTATGTATGTATGTATGTATGTATGTATGTATGTATGTATGTATGTATGTATGTATGCATGTATGCATGTATGTATCCATGTATGTATGTATGTATGTATGTATGTATGTATGTATGTATGTATGTATGTATGTATGTATGTATGTATGTATGTATGTAAGTATGTATGTATGTATGTAAGTATGCATGCATGCATGCATGCATGTATGTATGTATGTATGTATGTATGTATGTATGTATGTATGTATGTATGTATGTATGTATGTATGTATGTAAGTATGTATGTATGTATGTAAGTATGCATGCATGCATGCATGTATGTATGTATGTATGTATGTATGTATGTATGTATGTATGCATGCATGCATGCATGCATGTATGTATGTATGTATGTATGTATGTATGTATGTATGTATGTATGCATGTGTGTATGTATGTATGCATGTATGTATGTATGCATGCATGCATGCATGTATGTAAGTATGTATGTATGTATGTATGTATGTATGTATGTATGTATGCATGTATGCATGCATGTCTGTATGTATGTATGTATGTATGTATGTATGTATGTATGTATGTATGTATGTATGCAAGTATGTATGTATGTATGTATGTATGTATGTATGTATGTATGTAAGTATGTATGTATGTATGTATGTATGTATATATGTATGTATGTATGTATGTATGTATGTATGTATGTATGTATGTATGTATGTATGTATGTATGTATGCATGTATGTATGTATGTATGTATGTATGTATGTATATATGTATGTATGTATGTATGTAAGTATGTATGTATGTATGTAAGTATGTATGTATGTGTATCATCAACAGTACGTGTCTAATTTTTACATAGATGTTTCGATCACGTTGATCTCAGCCCACCAATTTAAGACTAGCTATTAGCGCTGCTACCAAGTCTATGCTACCATGTCTATGCTACCATGTCTATGCTACCAAGTATATGCTACCAAGTCTATGCTACCATGTCTATGCTACGCAATTTACGTATTATTACTATAATCACAATGTAATAATACCAAATTGTTTATTATACATAAAAACATGCAACATCTCAGTTGGACATCCATTCAACATATTAAAACAAATTATAAAATGCTGACCATTTTAATATATATTTCTTTTACCAGAACTGCTGCAGAAAGGCTACTCCAGGCAAGAACTTCTTCCTGGCGAACAGTCGCTGGGCAGTTCATAGTTTTGGACGTCAGGGAACACCGCCAGGTGGTGCAGTGTCCGTTGTGCCGCTTTACGGTGTACGAGTAGCCAACGGAGTCGAATAACTTGTTCATCCCTCTAACTGAAGTTTCTTTAACGATCTTATACGTGTCAACGTGTGCCACGGCCGTTACATCCTGTGGGTCGGGATCGGCGATTGATGACTCATACAAATCGTCGGGTCTCGGTGGTGCAGGATAATTGTCGTATGGACGCGGCGGACCGATCCCCTGGTGGTGGAGTGGCGAATGGCACGGTGTACGTAACGTTGAATGGCACGGTGTACGTAACGTTGAATGGCGGAGGTGGCGATCTGGGCGGAGTTGGCGATCGGAGTGGTGGCGTTGAAGGGCGTTCAGTCGGCGAGGACGGAGCTTCAACCAGCGTGGACGAAATCTCGGCCGACGCTGCTTTGCACAGATGTGTCTGTCTGTCTGTGTGTGCGTGCGTGCGTGCGTGCGTGCGTGCGTGCGTGCGTGCGTGCGTGCGTGCGTGCGTGCGTGCGTGCGTGCGTGCGTGCGTGCGTGCGTGCGTGCGTGCGTGCGTGCGTGCGTGCGTGCGTGCGTGCGTGCGTGCGTACCCGGTGAAATCGTGGAAAATGGTTAACCAATATTTCAGTGCGTGCGATAAATATCAGTTGTCAGCAGATGGATGGACGCTACGCAAATGAGTAGAGTAATTACTATGTTACTGTTCTAATAATTATTTTCAAAAATGCACAGTTTAGGGTTGTAACCGCTCCATTTCGTGTAGGCATTCCGTGTAGGTGCACTATAACCGCTCCATTTCGTGTAGGCGTTCCGTGTAGACGCACTGTAACCGCTCCATTTCGTGTAGGCGTTCCGTGTAGGCGCACTATAACCGCTCCATTTCGTGTAGGCGTTCCGTGTAGGCGCACTGTAACCGCTCCATTTCGTGTAGGCGTTCCGTGTAGACGCACTGTAACCGCTCCATTTCGTGTAGGCGTTCCGTGTAGGCGCACTATAACCGCTCCATTTCGTGTAGGCGTTCCGTGTAGACGCACTGTAACCGCTCCATTTCGTGTAGGCGTTCCGTGTAGACGCACTGTAACCGCTCCATTTCGTGTAGGCGTTCCGTGTAGACGCACTGCAACCGCTCCATTTCGTGTAGGCGTTCCGTGTAGACGCACTGTAACCGCTCCATTTCGTGTAGGCGTTCCGTGTAGACGCACTGTAACCGCTCCATTTCGTGTAGGCGTTCCGTGTAGGCGCACTATAACCGCTCCATTTCGTGTAGGCGTTCCGTGTAGACGCACTGTAACCGCTCCATTTCGTGCAGGCGTTCCGTGTAGACGCACTATAACCGCTCCATTTCGTGTAGGCGTTCCGTGTAGGCGCACTGTAACCGCTCCAATTCGTGTAGGCGTTCCGTGTAGACGCACTGTAACCGCTCCATTTCGTGCAGGCGTTCCGTGTAGGCGCACTGTAACCGCTCCATTTCGTGTAGGCGTTCCGTGTAGACGCACTGTAACCGCTCCATTTCGTGTAGGCGTTCCGTGTAGGCGCACTGTAACCGCTCCATTTCGTGTAGGCGTTCCGTGTAGACGCACTGTAACCGCTCCATTTCGTGTAGGCGTTCCGTGTAGGCGCACTGTAACCGCTCCATTTCGTGTAGGCGTTCCGTGTAGGCGCACTGTAACCGCTCCATTTCGTGTAGGCGTTCCGTGTAGGCGCAATGTAACCGCTCCATTTCGTGCAGGCGTTCCGTGTAGGCGCACTGTAACCGCTCCATTTCGTGCAGGCGTTCCGTGTAGGCGCACTGTAACCGCTCCATTTCGTGTAGGCGTTCCGTGTAGACGCACTGTAACCGCTCCATTTCGTGCAGGCGTTCCGTGTAGGCGCACTGTAACCGCTCCATTTCGTGTAGGCGTTCCGTGTAGGCGCACTGTAACCGCTCCATTTCGTGTAGGCGTTCCGTGTAGGCGCACTATAACCGCTCCATTTCGTGTAGGCGTTCCGTGTAGGCGCACTGTAACCGCTCCATTTCGTGTAGGCGTTCCGTGTAGGCGCACTGTAACCGCTCCATTTCGTGTAGGCGTTCCGTGTAGGCGCACTGTAACCGCTCCATTTCGTGTAGGCGTTCCGTGTAGGCGCACTATAACCGCTCCATTTCGTGTAGGCGTTCCGTGTAGGCGCACTGTAACCGCTCCATTTCGTGTAGGCGTTCCGTGTAGGCGCACTGTAACCGCTCCATTTCGTGTAGGCGTTCCGTGTAGGCGCACTGTAACCGCTCCATTTCGTGCAGGCGTTCCGTGTAGGCGCACTGTAACCGCTCCATTTCGTGTAGGCGTTCCGTGTAGGCGCACTGTAACCGCTCCATTTCGTTAAGGCGTTCCGTGTAGGCGCACTGTAACCGCTCCATTTCGTGTAGGCGTTCCGTGTAGGCGCACTGTAACCGCTCCATTTCGTGCAGGCGTTCCGTGTAGGCGCACTGTAACCGCTCCATTTCGTGTAGGCGTTCCGTGTAGGCGCACTGTAACCGCTCCATTTCGTGTAGGCGTTCCGTGTAGGCGCACTGTAACCGCTCCATTTCGTGTAGGCGTTCCGTGTAGGCGCACTATAACCGCTCCATTTCGTGTAGGCGTTCCGTGTAGGCGCACTGTAACCGCTCCATTTCGTGTAGGCGTTCCGTGTAGGCGCACTGTAACCGCTCCATTTCGTGTAGGCGTTCCTGAGCAGCGCCAGTAGCAAATTGGGACGGTCAGTGATTACGTGGTTTCCGTTGTCGCGTGGTTGCAATGGCGCTTGGAGGGTTTCAAACAAGTTCAACAAGATGGCGCAGATCTTAGACATACAGGACAATCACAGAGCTTTCCGTTGATGCTACATCAGGATAATCAAAATATCTTGTCAGCATCTTCGATAGCGGCCAACATTTTCATCGCCATATCTAACCTAATTTATTTCGACTCTGTGAGGTGGCACCACTGTTTGTCGTATACAGGATTTCCAGCGAGTCTAGATAATTCGGGAACGAAATTCAGCATGATTTTTTGTATAATCGAAAATAATCGATCATACAAGATTGTAATTGATCAGAAGCATGAACCAATCAATCATCAACAACATTTATTAATCGGAGCATCACTGTTATAAATTATTAATTTATTAATTTTATTATAATAATTACTTTGATCAATGCGATCAATGATCAATATTGTAACGATTCGAGTCGTCAAATTGTGGAATTTCACTCCGCGATTCCACAAGCATAAGAATTATATGACTATGAGTGTTTATGACTGTGTTCAACTACTTATAGTATGATGACATCAAAACATAATGATTCGTGGAAATCATTACATTATAATGATATATATGTGTCTAGACTCATAACGTTCTTTCTTGAACGGCAGAGCCAATCCCAACGCACTGTACACTCGCTGCCTGGAAGAGGACACAGTTTCCTCTCATTAGGGACAGCATCCCAGGCATCCTGAAGAAGGGAATCCAGACAGATGCAGAAAAGAAGGCACTCACCATGGAGTACATTCAGCAAACCTACCCCCATGACATCTGGACCCATGCCTACACAGACGGCTCAGCGGAAGAAGCAACCCGCAATTGAGGTGGAGGGTTTCTCTTGAATCTGAAGGATGGACGAAAGACCCAACAAGGCCATCCCTACAGGAAGATACTCCACAAATTACAAAGCTGAAGCCCAGGCCCTGAAGACAGCAGCTACGATGTTGGTAGAGAGAGGTCATACAAAATAAAGTCGTCATCTTCTCTGATGCACCGTCGGTGATGCAGGCAATATCCAACCCCAAAACAAGGAACACAACGTCCCTGCCAGTACCTTGTCTGTACTGCAGAACGCCACCGGACAGACAGTGCTCCAGTAGATCCCAGCACACGGCAATATCCTGGGAAACGAAGAAGTGGACATATTGGCAAAGGAGGGGGGAACGGGATCAAGAGGAGAGGGATATCACTTACAAAGAAGCAAAAACCATCGTGTATCACAAGGAAAAGAAGTGATGAATGAAACAACATCCCAGCTACAACAGTGAGGACAACTTTTACCAGCTGTTCAGAGAAGACCAGATGATAATGGTGCGCCTGAGAACTGGACATTGCAGACTCAGGCACCATTTGCACACAAAACTACACATTGGAGACACCTACATGTGTCCTTGTGGCATGGCTCCAATGAGAGTAGAACACCTCCTGCAAAATTGTACTACGCACCAAAACGTGGCCTACAGAAAACACTATTAAAAGAAAAGATCTTTGGCCTACTGGAGGATCTGCGGCGCACAGCGGCCTTCGTACGAAGAACCGGGGTCCCTGTCTGGGCCTTCGTACGAAGAACCGGGGTCCCTGTCTGGGCCTTCGTACGAGGAACCGGGGTCCCTGTCTGGGCCTTCGTACGAGGAACCGGGGTCCCTGTCTGGGCCTTCGTACAAAGAACCGGGGTCCCTGTCTGGGCCTTCGTACGAGGAACCGGGGTCCCTATCTGGGCCTTCGTACGAAGAACCGGGGTCCCTGTCTGGGCCTTCGTACGAAGAACCGGGGTCCCTGTCTGGGCCTTCGTACGAAGAACCGGGGTCCTTGTCTGGGCCTTCGTACGAAGAACCGGGGTCCCTGTCTGGGCCTTCCTACGAGGAACCGGGGTCCCTGTCTGGGCCTTCCTACGAGGAACCGGGGTCCCTGTCTGGGCCTTCGTACGAAGAACCGGGGTCCCTGTCTGGGCCTTTGTACGAAGAACCGGGGTCCCTGTCTGGGCCTTCGTACGAGGAACCGGGGTCCCTGTCTGGGCCTTCGTACGAAGAACCGGGGTCCCTGTCTGGGCCTTCGTACGAAGAACCGGGGTCCCTGTATGTGCCTTCGTACGAAGAACCGGGGTCCCTGTCTGGGCCTTCGTACGAGGAACCGGGATCCCTGTCTGGGCCTTCGTACGAAGAACCGGGGTCCCTGTCTGGGCCTTCGTACGAAGAACCGGGGTCCCTGTCTGGGCCTTCGTACGAAGAACCGGGGTCCCTGTCTGGGCCTTCGTACGAGGAACCGGGGTCCCTGTCTGGGCCTTCGTACGAAGAACCGGGGTCCCTGTCTGGGCCTTCGTACGAAGAACCGGGGTCCCTGTATGTGCCTTCGTACGAAGAACCGGGGTCCCTGTCTGGGCCTTCGTACGAGGAACCGGGGTCCCTGTCTGGGCCTTCGTACGAGGAACCGGGGTCCCTGTCTGGGCCTTCGTACGAGGAACCGGGGTCCCTCTCTGGGCGTTCGACGGAGAAGAAGAAGAAGAACAGCAGAGCCACTATTCACTACTAGCATTAGGCATACATATACACGTTCTCTTGAGACCGGGCATTACCACGACGTTATGGATACAGTCATGATTATGATAACATACAACGATTTCACCAAGCCTACCACTTCACTATTTATACATTTTAGCTTCGCTGTCCAGCCAACTGTAAAGTCATGTACCCCTCTAGGTATAGCATGGAGACAAATTGTGTGTAAACGGTTTAATGAAGACAAATAACTATGTACGTGAGGACACATAGGTCAGCCTCATAGAAAAATAACTATGTACGTGAGGACACATAGGTCAGCCTCATAGAAAACTAACTATGTACGTGAGGACACATAGGTCAGCCTCATAGAAAACTAACTATGTACGTGAGGACACATAGGTCAGCCTCATAGAAAACTAACTATGTACGTGAGGACACATAGGTCAGCCTCATAGAAAAATAACTATGTACGTGAGGACACATAGGTCAGCCTCATAGAAAACTAACTATGTACGTGAGGACACATAGGTCAGCCTCATAGAAAAATAACTATGTACGTGAGGACACATAGGTCAGCCTCATAGAAAACTAACTATGTACGTGAGGACACATAGGTCAGCCTCATAGAAAACTAACTATGTACGTGAGGACACATAGGTCAGCCTCATAGAAAAATAACTATGTACGTGAGGACACATAGGTCAGCCTCATAGAAAAATAACTATGTACGTGAGGACACATAGGTCAGCCTCATAGAAAACTAACTATGTACGTGAGGACACATAGGTCAGCCTCATAGAAAACTAACTATGTACGTGAGGACACATAGGTCAGCCTCATAGAAAACTAACTATGTACGTGAGGACACATAGGTCAGCCTCATAGAAAACTAACTATGTACGTGAGGACACATAGGTCAGCCTCATAGAAAAATAACTATGTACGTGAGGACACATAGGTCAGCCTCATAGGAAAATAACTATGTACGTGAGGACACATAGGTCAGCCTCATAGGAAAATAACTATGTACGTGAGGACACATAGGTCAGCCTCATAGGAAAGGCTGTATCAAATCAGACTGTCCCAGCAGAAAGATTACAGATATAGTAAAAGAATATCTAGATAGCGGACGGTACAGCTATATCTAGATAGCGGACGTAACAGCTATATTTAGATAGCGGACGGTACAGCTATATTAAACGGTGTACCCAAACTTGTTGTTCTAGAAGCGAACAGTATAGCTACATAAAAAAACATGGAATATTCCGTTGACCCATCCAGGGGAGAGTGTCCAGGTATAGAATTGTATGGGTTAGCCTAGGATGTCCAGAATAGTGGTTCATCGCGGAGATCACTCTGCTGATATATAAGGACATGCCTTCTCTTCTGGGAGGACTGATCATGACTGTGCCTCGCACAAGGAAGCGTATGAATGGTTGCCAAAAATACAGTTAGTTAGTTTTGGTGGAAGGGAGATCGAGGAGAGAAAATGTAGAAGTTAGTTAGAGAGAGAGAGAGAAATGGAGAAAGAGATAGGGAGAGAGAGAAGACAGAGAGAGAGGAGTGAGAGAGAAGACAGAGAGAGAGAAAGAGAGAGGGAGAGAGAGAGAGAGAGAGAGAGAGAGAGAGAGAGAGAAGAGATAGAGAGAGAGAGGAGAGAGAGAGAGAGAGAGAGAGAGGATATAGAGAGAGAGGGGGGAGAGAGAGAGAGAGAGGATATAGAGAGAGAGGGGGGGGAGAGAGAGCCAGAACATGTGAGTTAAATGTGTGTTTTTTATGTTTTTCGCTTTGTTGGTAATTGTTATTAATGTCTGCTAGTGTGTAAACTATCAACATTAATTAATTGTTGAAACGGGGCTAGTTGAGCCACCCAAGGCTCAAGGAAGGGTTAATTGAGCAGTGGTTAAAGAACGAAGACGAGTGTTTTTTACCCCAACATGCATCAAGGAATTCAGTTTTTCGCGCAAATTGAGACATATTAGCAGTTAGTTACACTGGTTGCGATTGGCCTATAAGTCTATTTTAATTAAGTGTGTCGACTTGTTAATTAAGCGCGTAGATTTGTCAAAGACGTGTTGTACCCACTGGGTAGATGTGTTGTACCCACTGGGTAGATGTGTGTACCCACTGGGTAGATGTGTTGGCTGAGTTGTTATGAATTGTTGGTACAAGGCCTACGTAAATTGTACAAATAAAGCACAACTTACGCTACACTGTGGCTCAACTTGCCCCACACCAAGTGTTAGTTGAGCCAGCTTACCAACACTGTTTGAATCAGCTATATATAATTATCTATGAATGCTATATATAGTATCTTGATATCAAATGGTCTATTAATAATCATATTTTATGTGAGTATAAACAGTTTTGACTTATGACTATGATTGCGCCCTAGATATCAAAAATAATGAAAAATGGCTCAACTAACACTGCCTTCCCCTACTTCCTGATATCCAATCTACACTGATCCTTTACTAATGTTACTTCATGTCCTCTAGTCTACTATCTTTCTTGAGTGAGAAAAAATATTTCTATCAATATTTTCATACCCAGTCAATATCTAAAACAATTCAATTTGATCTCCTCTTAACCTCTTTGTCTCTAGGGTTGTTAAACCACATTCTTTCAGTCGTTCTTCATAACTAAGGTCTCTCAGTTCTGGAATCATTATATTTGCTCTCCTCTGTATTCTTTCAAGCCTATCTATATCCTTCTTATGATGTGGTATCCAAGCTTGTATATAGTACTCTAAATGAGGTCTTTATACAGAGGTATAATTAGTAATATGCATTAGTGCCATCAATTTAGAAGCATAACAGTTTTAGACGACATTGCATTTGGGACATATGTGCATATTTTAAATTACTTAAGTGTGATGAATCCCTTAACAACAAATCATTTAATAGTTATGCTACTATAGAGAGACCTAGTACGACACATTTAATACCAACATGTTTAATGAGCAGTGCGTGGCAGTGGTCTCACCTCTCCCACCTCCCACCAATGGTAGGACCATGGCAGTGGTCCCACCTCTCCCATCTCCCACCAATGGTAGGACCATGGCAGTGGTCTCACCTCTCCCACCTCCCACCAATGGTAGGACCATGGCAGTGGTCCCACCTCTCCCACCTCCCATCATTGGTAGGACCATGGCAGTGGTCTCACCTCTCCCACCTCCCACCAATGGTAGGACCATGGCAGTGGTCTCACCTCTCCCACCTCCCACCAATGGTAGGACCATGGCAGTGGTCTCACCTCTCCCACCTCCCACCAATGGTAGGACCATGGCAGTGGTCCCACCTCTCCCACCTCCCACCAATGGTAGGACCATGGCAGTGGTCCCACCTCTCCCATCTCCCACCAATGGTAGGACCATGGCAGTGGTCCCACCTCTCCCACCTCCCACCAATGGTAGGACCATGGCAGTGGTCTCACCTCTCCCACCTCCCACCAATGGTAGGACCATGGCAGTGGTCCCACCTCTCCCACCTCCCACCAATGGTAGGACCATGGCAGTGGTCTCACCTCTCCCACCTCCCACCAATGGTAGGACCATGGCAGTGGTCCCACCTCGCCCACCTCCCACCAATGGTAGGACCATGGCAGTGGTCCCACCTCTCCCATCTCCCACCAATGGTAGGACCATGGCAGTGGTCCCACCTCTCCCACCTCCCACCAATGGTAGGACCATGGCAGTGGTCTCACCTCTCCCACCTCCCACCAATGGTAGGACCATGGCAGTGGTCCCACCTCTCCCACCTCCCACCATTGATAGGACCATGGCAGTGGTCCCACCTCTCCCATCTCCCACCAATGGTAGGACCATGGCAGTTGTCCCACCTCTCCCACCTCCCACCATTGATAGGACCATGGCAGTGGTCCCACCTCTCCCACCTCCCACCAACGGTAGGACTATTAATTAAATGTTCAACCTTTTTAAGCAATGCTTTCAATTTATAATTGTATCATACTGTGTGATTTTAGTTCAGGGTATTTACTTTGTCAGTTATAATTACTTAATGGTGACTTTGATTCATCAGCGATCCTTCGAAAGGAGGATGACATCTGATAGGGGCTGGTCGTGGGTCCTGAGATGACTTAGGAGCCCGATTTTTTAATTTGCAGATCTTATTGCAGCGGGGCAGGAGGTTCCGGGTGGAAGGAAGATAAGCAGGTGTCGAGACATCTCCCCTTTCTCCTCTGCCGCTTCTCCGCCTCGTGAAGTAGGCGGTCAGTCTCGATTCGGGCCGCTGCCTGGTGGATACTACGGCACTAAAGTAGACGGTCGGCAACCATGTCCTCCCAAGTGTTGATGTTAATATGACCCTTCTTCATGTAGTGTTTGGCAATGTCTTTAAATCTTTTTTTCTGCCCACCACGGGTTCTCAATCCATTAGTCAGCTAGGAGAATAGTACATGTCGGGGAAGGCGGGAGCCTGGCATTCAGACACAGTGGCCAGATTTCGGGAGGTCCTGCATTGATGCCTGGAGTAGGTTGATGGATAACCTTGGTTTCTCTGATGTTGATGGAAAGTCCTAGACTTTGGTAGGCTTCCGTAAAGAGGTCTAGGACAAGGTGCACAAGGATGGCACAGTCATACTGAAGGTCTTGAGACGATTCAGGTTGACTTTGATTACTAATTTAACAAGATTTAACAAGATTTGCCATCCAAGCCAAAGGCCCAGATGGCAAGTGGACAAGGAAGCCATTGGCTTATCGAGAGTCCAACAATGTTCACCTACTTATAACCCGCCCTCCTGAGATATGTGTCAACCTTGTTTTTAAACATATTCACGCTGCTAGCAGTTACACAATCTGTAGACAATTTGTTCCATTCATTTATTGTCCTCTGTGAGAACGAGTGCTTCCTGATGTCCAATCTACATTGATCCTTTACTAATTTTACCTCATGTCCTCTAGTTCTGCTATCCTTCTTGAATGAGAAAAACATATTTCTATCAATAATTTCATACCCATTCAATATCTTAAAAACTTCAATCTGATCTCCTCTTAACCTCCTTGTCTCTAGAGTTGTTAAACCACATTCTTTCAGGCGTTCTTCATAACTAAGGTCTCTAAGTTCTGGAATCATTTTAGTTGCTCTCCTTTGTATGCGTTCAAGCGTATCTATATCCTTCTTACGATATGGTCTCCATGCTTGTATACAGTATTCTAAATGAGGTCTAACTATTGCTTTATAAAGAGGTATAATTAACTTTTTTCCCTTGTATGTTATGTTTCTTCTAATCAATCCAAGAATTTGATTACCCTTTGAAGCTGCAATACCACACTGCTCTGAAACTTTCATATCAGCGCTTATTGTAACTCCTAAGTCCTTTTCTTTTACAGTAGTACCCAGAACAGTATCTCCCATTTTATAGTTTACATTCAAGTTCCCATGTCCTGTATGTAGGCATTTACATTTCCCAAAATTGAACAGCATCTGCCATTTCTCAGACCATTTCACTAATCTGTCTAGATCGTTTTGTAAATGTTGTTTATCACCATCAGTATTAACCTTTCTAAACAGTTTTGTGTCATCCGCAAATTTCAGTACGTTACTTGTTATACTGTCGTCCAAGTCATTGATATAAATTAAGAATAATATAGGTCCTAGTACTGACCCTTGAGGTACCCCACTCAAAACCGATTTCCAATTTGAAACTTCTCCATCTACTACAACTCGTTGTCTTCTGTCAGTCAGCCATTGTTCTATCCAGTCAGTTATGCTATCCCCGATACCATGGGCTTTTAATTTACGTAGCAATCTTTGATGTGGCACTTTGTCAAAAGCTTTCTGAAAATCTAAGTAGATAATATCTACTGGCGATCCCACGTCTATCCACTTAGTGATTTCTTCCAAAAAACATAACATATTTGTTAAGCATGACCTTGCTTTAAGGAATCCATGTTGAGATGAATTTAATAATTTATGCTTAACGAGGAAGTCCACCATATGGTCTTTAATTAACCTTTCTAATAATTTACAAATCACTGACGTTAAACTCACTGGTCTGTAATTCTCTGACTTATTTCTCGAACCCTTTTTAAATAATGGTATGATGTTTGCTTCTTTCCATTCAAACGGAACAACTCCCTCTTTTAATGACAAGTTGAATACTCTTGCAAGTGGTATACTGATTTGATCTACTGTTTCCATTAGTAATTTTGGAGGAATCCCATCCACTCCCGGTGATTTGTTATCCTTCATTGCCCTTATTTTCTTAGCTACCAATTCTGGAGTTACAACTAACGGTCCTAAATATTCAGATTTAGCCCCCTGAAATTTAGCATCATTAGTATTTCAGTAGTAAACATTATACAATGTTCATATATTATTTGTTTTATTTATTAAAACAATAAGTCTGTTTTACAGTTTATTTGTGTTTCGTATTTCTTATAAGATTATAGTTTTATCTTCTCTAAACTTAGCGGGCCGCGGGCTTGCGGGCCGCGGGCTTACCCGTCTTTGGCCCGCGGGTATGGGCCGGGTATGGACCTGAAACTTGCGGGCCGGGCGGAGCCTGGGTCAAACATTCACGGTCTGGGTCGGGCCTGGGTCAAACATTCACGGTCTGGGTTGGGCCTGGGCCTAAATTCTAGTTTGCAGGCCTGGGCCGGGCCTGACTTGAAAAATTCCTGCGGGCCTGGGCCGGGCCTGGACTCTAACTGCTAATTGCGGGCCGGGCTTGGGCTCAAATTATAGGCCCGCGTAGGGCAGTAGTAGTAGTGTTCAAGACTTGTTTGTCAACAACAGTACAATGACAGCTAGGTTAGTCAGGCCTTGGGCAATGTACATGTGAAATAGACAACATTGTTTATGCTATTAGGTTTTTTTACATGTTTTTACTCTAAAATTTAACATCCCTCTCTCGAGTACTCCTGCCGTCAATGTGGTGCGAAGTGTTTGAATGTTATGTTGACCTACGTCATCAACTGGAGAGCCACGCAACGCCATCTATTGATGAATACTCGGACAGATACGTTTGCGAGAGATGCGGACGTTTGTTCACGAGACGTGACAATCTACAGAGACACGCGAGAATGCGCGTGTCATCTTAACGAGTATACGTGTGAGAGATGCGGACCTGCGTTCAGTAGACGTGACAGTCTGACGAGACACGTCACACGTAGCAATGACGGAGAGCCGCCTGTACCGAAACGTTCGAAACTAACGACCGAAAGAATCCCACTGATGAAAGATACAGTACTGCCACCTAGTAGACTTCCGTTCTCCGACGACATATCGAGCGATCTGCAAGACGTCGTTAGCGAGCACTGGTCTATCACGCATCCAGCCGTCGTACGAGGACCCGCAAACCAGGTACAATCACCGACAACTCTAGACACGAACGAGTTACGGGACTCTTTGATTAGAATGTTTCAGGAGCGGACCACTGCATTCAAAATCAATCTAAGTTAAGGTTTCGTTCTGACGAACAAAGAGACGGGTCAGTATAGGTACTACTATTCTTCCTGTAACTGTTGCGGATGGAACCTGGACGAACCCAGTCTGATAACAAACCGTGTCGATTTCGACGCATTTCTAGAACGCATCCGAGAGACCGACGTGTTGCAGTGGGCCATCGCTCAAAGACTGGACTTGAGGTGGGTGTGTCAACTCACGACGAATGCCACCTTTTTTGTCAATCGTATCTTCGAACATCTGATCGGTTGAGTCGGCTTGACCCTTCCCGCCTACACCAAGAACAACAAAGTCATCATTGGTCTGAAAAAAGACCACAAACATTCCAAGAGGAAAACCAACAACCTGTGTCTCTCCCGGTGCCTGGCCCTGCAGCGGTTGGAACCGGCAGCGAAGACGCTGTACAAAACGTACGACGACACCGATAGGGTCCCATGCGAGATTTCACAAGGGTCTCGCTCAACGACCTCCATCGCGGAGACACCACGTTCAAAACGAACGTGTGCGGACGGCGATCCCGACAAGTTGGTGACCAACATGGTGTACTTGTACGATGACGACAACGATGCCGGGTCATCAAACGAAACAACAAGTTTATGTGCCTGTCGATGCATCAACTGAAATTCCTGGACATAACGCATTACATCGCTCCGGGATTAAGTTACAAGTACCTAAGCTTACGGACGCGACGTCACGAAAAGACATTTCCCGGACGACTACATGGACGGTTTGAACAAGCTCGACCGCATTGCGCTTCCACCGAAAGAGGCCTTCTTCAGTCGACAGAATAACGAGGGTATATCCGACGAGGAATACGCCAGCTGTCGTGCGGCGTGGCGCGACAACGGCATAACAACTTTGCGCGACTCCCTCGCCTGGTACAACAACAGAGACATGGTCCTGTTCCTGCAAGCCATCGAAAAACAGTTCGCCTTCTACGAGGAACGCGGAATAGACATATAGCTCAAAAACGGCGTAAACGTACCGGTCTGACCCTGATCTACCTGTTCAACGATCTAACAGAGAACACGTACTTTACGCTCTTCAACGAAACGAACAAATATCTACATCAGCTCGTGAAAGACAACATCGTCGGGGGCCGTCCTTGATCTTTACAAAATACCACCAGAATGGTATCACCAAGATACGTCAGACCGCATACGGAGAGGGCGCTCGACCGTGCCGATCGATCGTCCGGTACGTCGCCAACGCTCTATACCTGTGGTTTGTGATGCAAGACGACGGCATGGTACACGCGGCGTCGTGAGGTGAACGAGTTCCATCCTGAATCAGCGCAGCTCCACGGACAGATGATGGCCGTGGAATGGTTGACTTGGGAAGCCGAACGGACGGGACTGTCTATCCGACACCAGGTCAACGACAGAGTTCGACATAAGGTTGAATAAAAATAACAAAACCCAACTGGGGCCTTTAACCTGAAGAGGTTGCGGGCCTGGTTGAAGAATTGAAGGCCCAACTAGACGGCATATATATATATATATATATATATATATACATACATATATATATATATATACATATATATATATATATATATATATATATATATATATATATATATATATATATATATATATATATATATATATATATATGTATATATATATATACGTATATATATATATATATATATATATATACGTATATATATATATATATATATATATATATATATATATATATTTATATATATATATATATATATATATATGTATATGTATATGTATATGTATATGTATATGTATATGTATATGTATATGTATATGTATATGTATATATATATATATATATATATATATATATATATATATATATATATATATATATATAAATTATACACTAAATGATTCAACTCAAAGATCAATGAAATAGAATGCACTTCAAATCTTGGACGCCTGGACGGTTTATTGATCTTTCTAAACATCAGCACAAAGCACTGGTTCCTCGTCATCAGAAGAGTCTGACTGTTCACTGTCAGATTCTGACACTGATGCAACTGATGCTGCTGAAGTTTTTCGTCTCGTCTTCTGGAAGTTTTGGTTCGTCTTTGCTTGGAACTCAGCATTATAAGTGTTCGAGTCTGAAACGATGATACGATGAAATGTTTTAAATTGTTACGTAATCTATCAAATCGCCAAAGTCGATTTCTTTCAGCAACATAAATATTACTAAATATATCCAAAAATCAGGTTGGCCAACCGCGCCTTTGACTTGTGACAATTGCGTGCCCGACAGAAGATTCAAGGGCCCCGGGCCCATGGGCCCGCGTTAAGTTGAACACTGGTCAAAGTTCGAGAGAAGAGGATAGGTAAATATCGGGTGGACGGATGGTGCAGCGAAACATCCGTGCACAAGATGCAACCCGTGTTCAAGAGCGTCGATCTGACTCGTGACGATATCGGTCCATTCATGCTTCAGGTGCCGAAGTTCACAACATCATGACGCGACCACGATGCATCCTCGAGGGCAGTTTTCGTGGGGATAAGATCCTACTCGACACGCCCTTCATAAAAAGGTACCTAGACCAAGGACTCGATGTGACGCGCGTCGACCAGGTAATCGAGTACGATCCGGAACCGTGCTTCCGTCGATTCGGCTAATCGGTGTCCAAGACCCGACGCGAGGGAGACGCCTACACGCACAAAACCATCATCACTGACACGATGAAACTGCAAGGAAATTCGGAGTACGGGAAGTCCATCACCAAACGTGGATCGGCATTGCGACGTGAAATACTGCACGGAGGTTGGAGCGTCGAGCATGATCAAAGATCAAAGATCAAAGATCGCCGATTCCGTCAACTCGACGTCGTCGTCGACAACGCGCGCGAGATCGAGGTGAACAAGATATCCGTGGGGTACGCCTAAGATATCCGTGGGGTACGCCTAAGATATCCGTGGGGTACGCCTAAGCCATACACGTGGGATTTTTCGTTCTGCAGTACGCCAAATTGCAAATGTTGCAGTTCTAGTATGATTTCGTCGACAGGTGCCTAGAACGGTCTCTGTTCGAGTACTGCGAGATGAATACGGACAGCGCCTATTTTGCCTGTGCAGGCAGTTCCGTCGACGATCTCGTGACTCCGGAACTGTGAGAGCATTACTACCGACACCGTGCCGTATGGTTCCTGTCCGAGTGTTACACCGATCACGTGACCGAGTACGTGCGCTGTCGACTGACAGGTCGTCAGTGGTCTGGCTCCGAACCGTGCTCCGTCGCGCGCAAAGCCTACGACAAGAGGACGCCCGGCCTGTTCAAGGTGTAGTGGTGCGGCGACGGATTCGTCGGGTTGTGGAGCAAGACGTACTATTGCTTCGGAACCACCGACAAGTAGAGCACGAAAGATCTGAGTAAATCGACAAGGACGCGTTCATCGACGTGATCACCAATCGGAGCAGCGGTTGCGGAACGAATCGCGGGTTCCGCGTCAACTATTCGTCCGTGTTGAGGTACGTGCAGGAAAGAGCCGCGCTCAAGGACTTCTGCGCGAAGCGCGTGCTGCCCGAGGACGGGATGAGCATCGCTCCCGGAGACGTGTGAACAAAAAAGGAACGCGTCGATGGTCGCCTTCACTCTGTACCCTGGATGCGCGATGGAAGCATCCGTTTACGTGCGTCGTCGCTGGACCGACGGGGTGTGGCCTGAAAACGACGTGGTGTTACGGGGAATGGCTTTCTACTTACGCGACGATGAACCTACCCAATTGGTAGTTCGAGGAAGGCTTGCCGAACGCGTCATTGTTCGATCCGAAGACAGGAACCTCGTCGCATAGATGGCCTGATGGCGGAATCAGAAGGTCGGGTGACGACCTTGCTCACCAAAAAGAGTGATCACAGGATTACGTTCGTCCTTTACCTCGCGCAGAACCTGCTCCCTAAACAAACAAGGAGAGTTGCACCATCAGTCCGACCGCACACTACAAGGAATCCTCGCGACAAGTAGCAGATATCACACTTGGCGCGATATATCGTCGCGTGACGTTCGTGTACGTGTACGTGTAGTTCAACAACGCGACGACAGTACCGTACGGCTATCTGCTGATCGATCTGAAACAGGAGACGTCCGAGGATTTACGCTTACGTTCGACCATCTTTCCAGACGACGCCTTCAGTACGTCTAAATTCCCAAGGCATAAAAGATCGGATGAGACGCTCTAGTCTTCATTCGCACGATGTCCGCGCGCGTGAAAAGACACAAATTGTGCCGGCTGATGATGAACAGACACAAGAACATAAAACTACGCAAAACTATCATCGTCAACGCCAACGTTGATTTCCTGTGCTGTTTCGCCGAGTGCTTCTACAACATCATTCGCGGGAACGTTCCGTTTTCTTCGGCGCACAGGAAGAAACTTCAGAAGTATAAGACGTACGTGCGCGCAATGAGTAAGAAGTACAAGACGTACGTGCGCGCAATGAGTAAGAAGTACAAGACGTACGTGCGCGCAATGAGTAAGAAGTATAAGACGTACGTGCGCGCAATGAGTAAGAAGTACAAGACGTACGTGCGCGCAATGAGTAAGAAGTACAAGACGTACGTGCGCGCAATGAGTAAGAAGTACAAGACGTACGTGCGCGCAATGAGTAAGAAGAAGACGTTGGACAAGAAAAAACGAGATCGTACAGACCGGTTGCTTCCAGTCGGCCTTCCTACCTCCGTTGTCGAGTACGGTTATTGCTCCCTTGCACGGACAGCTCTTAAAGTAGACGTCATGGAGCACGCGCCTAAAATGGCCTTGGTGGATCCGCGGTTGCTGGACACCCATTGACCATCGCCGCCGCCGACGGGCGCGATCGGTCATACGAGGACTCGACGCCGACCTCCATCCTCGATCGAACCGATCCAAACGACGGGGAAAGGTGAAGTTGTACAATCAGGTTTTGCAGCGGTACAACGCCTTGTCCGACAGATGCGTCCACGACGTCGTCACCACATTTGCCAAGACCATGCAGACTAACGCCAAACGGTTGATGGAGAGTCTCAAAAAAGACGTAGAATGGACCGATCGTGGTGAATTGATGCACGACGGCGTGCCGGTTCCCGGAAGCAACATAACGGATCTCGTGAACGACCTGTCGAGAAAGAGGAAAAGGAGCGATCCTGTAGGATGGCAAATGTTTGCACAGCAGCTCAGACGCATCAACCTACCCATGGGGTTGATCGGTCACGTCGAAAGGCGACGCTACCTACGCCAGACGGCGGCGTCTCCACTGAAATGTTCAAAGATACCGCGTTGAATCCCTCTCGCTCGACGGCACATGGCACAGTCCAAACGCATCAAGGCACTGGACGATTGGGAGTCCTACTAAAAGAGTAGCACTATCGCGACGACGTCACCCTTTACCATGACCGCGGAGGCGTATCGCACTTTGGTCTTTTGCACTACGCTGTATACGACACTGACTTGATCGCTCATAGTCTGCTTGTACGACACTGACTTGATCGCTCATAGTCTGCTTGTACGACACTGACTTGATCGCTCATATCGCTGTATACGACACTGACTTGATCGCTCATAGTCTGCTTGTACGACACTGACTTGATCGCTCATATCGCTGTATACGACACTGACTTGATCGCTCATAGTCTGCTTGTACGACACTGACTTGATCGCTCATATCGCTGTATACGACACTGACTTGATCGCTCATAGTCTGCTTGTACGACACTGACTTGATCGCTCATATCGCTGTATACGACACTGACTTGATCGCTCATAGTCTGCTTGTACGACACTGACTTGATTGTTCATATCGCTGTATACGACACTGACTTGATCGCTCATAGTCTGCTTGTACGACACTGACTTGATCGCTCATATCGCTGTATACGACACTGACTTGATCGCTCATAGTCTGCTTGTACGACACTGACTTGATCGCTCATATCGCTGTATACGACACTGACTTGATCGCTCATAGTATGCTTGTACGACACTGACTTGATCGCTCATAGTCTGCTTGTACGACACTGACTTGATCGCTCATATCGCTGTATACGACACTGACTTGATCGCTCATAGTCTGCTTGTACGACACTGACTTGATCGCTCATAGTCTGCTTGTACGACACTGACTTGATCGCTCATATCGCTGTATACGACACTGACTTGATCGCTCATAGTCTGCTTGTACGACACTGACTTGATCGCTCATATCGCTGTATACGACACTGACTTGATCGCTCATAGTCTGCTTGTACGACACTGACTTGATCGCTCATATCGCTGTATACGACACTGACTTGATCGCTCATAGTCTGCTTGTACGACACTGACTTGATCGCTCATATCGCTGTATACGACACTGACTTGATCGCTCATAGTCTGCTTGTACGACACTGACTTGATCGCTCATATCGCTGTATACGACACTGACTTGATCGCTCATAGTCTGCTTGTACGACACTGACTTGATCGCTCATATCGCTGTATACGACACTGACTTGATCGCTCATAGTCTGCTTGTACGACACTGACTTGATCGCTCATATCGCTGTATACGACACTGACTTGATCGCTCATAGTCTGCTTGTACGACACTGACTTGATCGCTCATATCGCTGTATACGACACTGACTTGATCGCTCATAGTCTGCTTGTACGACACTGACTTGATCGCTCATATCGCTGTATACGACACTGACTTGATCGCTCATAGTCTGCTTGTACGACACTGACTTGATCGCTCATATCGCTGTATACGACACTGACTTGATCGCTCATAGTCTGCTTGTACGACACTGACTTGATCGCTCATATCGCTGTATACGACACTGACTTGATCGCTCATAGTCTGCTTGTACGACACTGACTTGATCGCTCATATCGCTGTATACGACACTGACTTGATCGCTCATAGTCTGCTTGTACGACACTGACTTGATCGCTCATAGTCTGCTTGTACGACACTGACTTGATCGCTCATATCGCTGTATACGACACTGACTTGATCGCTCATAGTCTGCTTGTACGACACTGACTTGATCGCTCATATCGCTGTATACGACACTGACTTGATCGCTCATAGTCTGCTTGTACGACACTGACTTGATCGCTCATATCGCTGTATACGACACTGACTTGATCGCTCATAGTCTGCTTGTACGACACTGACTTGATCGCTCATATCGCTGTATACGACACTGACTTGATCGCTCATAGTCTGCTTGTACGACACTGACTTGATCGCTCATATCGCTGTATACGACACTGACTTGATCGCTCATAGTCTGCTTGTACGACACTGACTTGATCGCTCATATCGCTGTATACGACACTGACTTGATCGCTCATAGTCTGCTTGTACGACACTGACTTGATCGCTCATATCGCTGTATACGACACTGACTTGATCGCTCATAGTCTGCTTGTACGACACTGACTTGATCGCTCATATCGCTGTATACGACACTGACTTGATCGCTCATAGTCTGCTTGTACGACACTGACTTGATCGCTCATAGTCTGCTTGTACGACACTGACTTGATCGCTCATAGTCTGCTTGTACGACACTGACTTGATCGCTCATAGTCTGCTTGTACGACACTGACTTGATCGCTCATAGTCTGCTTGTACGACACTGACTTGATCGCTCATATCGCTGTATACGACACTGACTTGATCGCTCATAGTCTGCTTGTACGACACTGACTTGATCGCTCATATCGCTGTATACGACACTGACTTGATCGCTCATAGTCTGCTTGTACGACACTGACTTGATCGCTCATATCGCTGTATACGACACTGACTTGATCGCTCATAGTCTGCTTGTACGACACCTCTTTCCACTACTTCGATGGAACATTCCCGCATCCTGCTAGGATTGATCGTCGTGGCCATCATACTCCTGTGCGTCGTCATCTGTTTCTCAGTCTGATCGGCACTAGACGTTACATCAGTTCGTCGTCCTGGTGCGCGGAGGACTCAACGCTACGACGGAATGGATCGTCTCAACTCAACCGCGTCTACTTCCAACCAACACTCTTCGGAAGTTACGCAGGAGTCCACGTGTTGAGGCGCGTTGCGGGCGCACCGAAAAAGGCCGTCGAACAATGATTGCCGGAACAGGATGCGTACATCCTGTACAAACCGGTGAGAAGACGTTACAAGAGACGATGCGTCATCGTGGGAGGTCGGAACCAGCAGTGCCAAGCCGATCTCGTCGACGTGTCGAATCTAAAAAAAAGACAACGACGGCACGAAGTTTCTACTCACGGTGATCGACGTCTTCTCGAACGTCGCCTGGTGCGTTCCGTTGAAGAACAAGTCTGCGTCGTCGTTGGTGGCGCCGATAAAGGACTCGAGTTACTGAATCGTTCCGTCTAGAATGTGTTGAAAAAGTACGGCATTCATCACTTCTACACTCACAATGAGCAGACCAGGGCGAGTATCGTCGTTCAATCGAACGTTGTAAACGCGCATGTAGCGATACTTTTGGGAACATCTGACGGTGCGGTACATCGACGTGCTTCAGGATTTGGTTCAGTCGTACAACGACACCTACCATTGCAGCATAGGCTGCGTCGCATGTGGACGAGACGAATCAAGGGCGGGTGTTGCAGCGCTTGTACGGTCACGACGTTCAGGGCGTACCAAAGTTTCGGTGGAGGATCGCGTACGCAGCAGCAAAGCGAAGCGTCATTTCAAGAAAGGGTACATTGCGAATTGAAGCGAGGAGCTCTTCATGACACACGAGGTTCATCCCTCCGATCCACCCTTGTACCAGTTGGACGACGGTCTTGGAGAGATGCTGGACGGTTCCTTCTACGAACCGGAACTACCGAGAGTAGCGGTACCGAAAGATAAACTGTACCGCGTTGAGTCGGTGCTGCAACGACGGAAGGTGGGCAAGGGAACGAAGGCTTTGGTGAAATGGTTGGGGCACCCCGCCAAGTTCAACAGCTGGATCGATGCCAAGGCGCTTCTTCTGTAGTCGCTCACCGATAGACGCATCATTCGAATGACGTCGGACGAGGCGACAGCTATATCCACTGTCAACGAAGAAGAAGACGTTACGGACACACAGAGCGACGACGTTTGCCAGCACTCGTTGGCATCTTTTCGGTATCGAGTGTCCCAAGGCGAAGATCGTTTCTCTGTGTCAGGTCCTCGTCTTGTACACGATCATCGTGGTCAGCATCTACACTCTGACGAACGGTCACGTCGATTCTACTCTGTGGATGGCGCTATTGAGTAGTTCGTTTGTTACCTGCTGCCCAATCCGACGTTGAAACGAAGAGACAGACAAAGAAGTCACAACTGTCGAGTCAACGGTGGCACAAGGACACGGCCGATCGCACGGAAGTCGTCGAGATCGCCGACGAGGACACGGCGAATCTAGTGGCTTGACGAGCGAACATCACGTAGGATCACGTCGTCGAGATGATGGGACGACTCCACGTGGACATGTTCCTGCAAGATCGATTCCTGGTCAATATCGTAGATGTCAAGATCGATTCCTGGTCAATATCGTAGATGTCAAGATACGACTGGTACGCAACAAGGAAGCGTTCGCGTTCATGGCAGATGGTGCATACCCTGCATACCAGGTCCAACATCGTCGACGCCACCTTGTTCGAGAAGAAAGCCACCCTGAGTTCGCCCGTACAGTTGGCGCACATCAAGGTTCCCGAGAAGAGACTGCAAAGTCGACTCCATCCCCACGGGAGCCCTGTCGCACGAGAACCTGTTCCTCGGCACCCTGCCGACACGCTTGGTGGTGTAATGCATCGATAACGACGCGTACAACGGTTCGTTCGCAAAGAACCCGTTTCACGCCAAACACAACGACATCAACTTCCTTGCCGTGTACATGGACAGACGACAGGTACCCGCCAAACCTCTCCAGCCGGTTTTCACCAACAACTGTTACGCTAGGAGCTACCTCAACCTGTTTGCCTCGACCGTTAAGATGTGGCAGGATGAAAGGAATGACCTGACTCGACGACCCCGTATATTTTTATACGACCCCCTGATGTTTTTTGAGACGATCCGATCGTGTGACATACAGGCCCCTTATCTTTTGGTACGACCCTTTCTACAGCCATTTGAAACAATACCTTGTTTTGATACGATCCCTTACTGAGTTTTCCCCAATGTCTATTTATAGTAACCGCAATTTTACCTCCTCTTTAGGGGGTATTAAATGGACACATATAGTACTTGTTTCAACCTTGTTTTTTTAAACATATTCACTCTGCTAGCAAATACACAATCTTTAGATAAGTTGTTCCATTGATTTATTGTCCTCTGTGAAAACGATTACTTCCTGATATCCAATCTACACTGATCCTTTACTAATGTTACCTCATGTCCTCTAGTTCTACTATCTTTCTTGATTGAAAAAATTCTATAAATATCCTCATACCTTTCAATATCTTCAAAACTTTAATTTAATAAACCTCTTAACCTCCTTATCTCTAGGGTTGTTAAACCACATTCTTTTAGGCGTTCTTCACAGCTAAGGTCTCTCAGTTCTAGAATCATTTTACTTGATCTCTGTATTTGTTCAAGCGTATATATGTCCTTCTTGCAATATAAGCTTACAGTATTATAAATGATGCCTAACTGTTGCTTTATAATCTATGACAACATAAGGGTTAGGGTTAATACGGTTTGAACCCAGGCGATGGTGCGTGCAACAAACGGTGGCAACAGTAGGTGGCTTTTCTGGCCGTCCAGGGAGTGACCCATCCAGTGAGTGATCTGACCGTTAGAGATTATTCCAGTACAGTTCACTACATATTATATTCAAATGCCACTGATGCGGTAAATCTTTAACGATGTGAAAAAAACCCATAGTCCGTTTTCCAGCTATTCAAGATAGAGCTGTCATTATGACAAAGATCATATGATGACAATGTAACAAATCATCTAACAATATCCTTTTATTAAACACAGACGAGGATATGTAGCTTTTACAAAAAAGATAATTTATTTCTCATTTTATACAAGCCATACAAGAAACGTCTACTAATTGCTGTGCTCTGAAAACAAGACACACTTAAGAAATGCAGTTACATCAGACATTGGACCAAGCACACATTACACATTGAGATGACCCACAACACAGAAAGTGACATATATTATTCACATTAAACATTCCCACCACCATTTCACACATTTAATCCACCCATGAAGGAAATCTTTAACAGATACCAGGAACAATCAAGAAACATTTATTGTGCAAAAGCTCGATTTGAATAAATACTTGACCAGCGCGTGGGCCCTTCCAGAGACAACAAAGTTAACAAAGGATTTGGTCACTAAAATTATTTAATTTCGGTAGAACAGGCTATCTTAATTAAAAAAACTAAACTGCTCTGTTTCAGGACCACTTGTTCTACATTTTGGAATAAAACCGTCCAGTTCTGCAGAAGGAAATAGTCATGTGTTCTGCTTACCTTAACTTACACATACATTGTAATTAACCATCTGTGCGGGAAAACACAAGCATTACGATAACACATTAGCATTGCAGTCCCTTCACTAGAACTACTATAGTTGACTGCTGAATATAGCATCCATAGAAATAAGAGTTAAACATGCAGCTTGAAATACTTCACTTACGATTTGTAAATTTACAACAAATTGTTGGACTCTTGATAAGCCAATGACTTCCTTGCCCACTTAATAAAAAATTGCCATCAGAGGTTTTAACTTTGGATGGCAATCTTGTTAAATATTCAGACTGCTGCATCATTGATGTGCTGTGCTCAGATACCTCTCTACAACATGGTTGTAATTACATGATGTGGTTGGGGTTATTATATTATGATGATGATGGTTAGTTGTTTATGTTAATTCAAGCAAACTTGCACTACCTCAAGTACTCCTGTCTCAATGTGTGCATGTACGCCTGTCTCAATGTGCGCATGTACTCCTGTCTCAATGGGTGCATGTACTCCTGTCTCAATGTGTGCATGTACGCCTGTCTCAATGTGTGCATGTACTCCTGTCTCAATGTGTGCATGTACGCCTGTCTCAATGTGTGCATGTACTCCTGTCTCAATGTGTGCATGTACGCCTGTCTCAATGTGTGCATGTACTCCTGTCTCAATGTGTGCATGTACTCCTCTCTCAAGTGTCAATGTGTGCATATACTCCTGTCTCAATGTGTGCATGTACTCCTCGCTCAAGTCTCAATGTGTGCATGTACTCCTGTCTCAATGTGTGCATGTACTCCTGTCTCAATGTGTGCATGTACTCCTGTCTCAATGTGTGCATGTACTCCTGTCTCAATGTGCGCATGTACGCCTGTCTCAATGTGTGCATGTACGCCTGTCTCAATGTGTGCATGTACGCCTGTCTCAATGTGTGCATGTACGCCTGTCTCAATGTGTGCATGTACTCCTGTCTCAATGTGTGCATGTACTCCTGTCTCAATGTGTGCATGTACTCGTCTCAAGTCTCAATGTGTGCATGTACTCCTGTCTCAATGTGTGCATGTACTCCTGTCTCAATGTGCGCATGTACGCCTGTCTCAATGTGCGCATGTACGCCTGTCTCAATGTGTGCATGTATTCCTGTATTTAATGTGCACATGTACGCCTGTCTCAAGTCTCAATGAGTGCATGGACTCCTGTCTCGAGTTTCAACGTGTGCATAGACATGTGCATGGACTCCTGTCTCTGTATTTTCCCATCATACACTTGATTTTGCTGTATTTCGCAGGTGGACACACTCTTACATACAATACATTTTTACTACCAGTTTAGTTGAAACATTGTGAATTACAATTATGTATAACTGCAAAAATAGAACATGCTTTATTGTTTCTGTAGTAGAGTATGATGAAAAAGAAATATTAACTTAGTGACTGTCTTCAGGATAATAGCGAAATATATGCAAATTAGGAACATTTAAAATATTTTCAGTTGTTGGACCATTTTAAATATGAGCAATTATACTGCCAACATATCAGAGGCACAACAAACACGTCGGAGGCACAACAAACACATCGGAGGCACAGCAAACACGTCAGAGGCACAACAAACACATCAGAGGCACAACAGACATTTGATAAACGTATTAAAACCCAACAGATTGCTATATAAATTAAAAATCCTTGTTGCTACATAAAATGATACGACAAGACAATAAATTTCATGTAATTATAAATTTGCCCATTGCATAAAATGTTTTTGTTTCCTATAAACAATGTGTATAACATTTGCTAAAAATAATTTCTCATCATAGATTACAAAGAAATTAAAATAAGTAAATTAATTGGAAACAGTGAAATTATTAATAAAATTGTTTTCATTTTTGTAATTCAGTCACATGGCATTACAGTAAGTGTCATTAATAATTACCATCATTACTTATTGCCATTTATTTCCTGAGACACTTGTATATAATTTGTCCCAGATATCTGGCTTTGTTTGACCATTGAAAAGATAACTTATCCTACATGACCATTATGGATAACAACAACCAAGTTAATGACCACATTCACCAACAAATAATAATTATATTCACTATTCTACACCACTATTCTACACCACTATTCTACACCACTATTCTACACCTGGCTAAGTATGTATTATTGTCTCACATCTAAAATCATTCATAACACACAGTACACTCATTAGGCTCAGAATTTATTTGTTAACAGGTAATTTACCTTTGGAAAAGCTTTGGGCAAGGTTTATTTTATGATGTATTGAGCATTTGTTTTTACAGAATCTTGTAATGTTTCTAAAGTGTACCCTTAGTCTAAAGTGTACCCTTAGTCTAAAGTGTACCCTTAGTCTAAAGTATACCCTTAGTCTAAAGTATACCCTTAGTCTAAAGTGTACCCTTAGTCTAAAATGTAAACAAATTGCTCAATACACCACAGACAAGGATATGTAACTTTTACAAAAAAAGATAATTTATTTCTCATTTTATACAAGCCATACAAGAAACGTCTACTAATTGCTGTGCATTGAAAACAACAGACACACTTTAGAAATGCAGTCACATCAGACGTTGGACCAAGTACACATTACACCTTGATATGACACACAACACAGAAAGTGACATATATTATTCACATTAAACATTTGCTGGTATATTTGAATGTTTTCTGCAGGAGAAATTAACTGACAAAATAAGTAATGTGTAAAATAAGTATAAATTGAGATTGGACACAAGAATACACATTGGCCAAGGTATAGCACACCTTCCCATATTTGGTCTGAATACACATTGGCCAAGGTATAGCACACCTTCCCATATTTGGTCTGAATACATTGGCCAAGGTATAGCACACCTTCCCATATTTGGTCTGAACACATTGGCCAAGGTATAGCACACCTTCCCATATTTGGTCTGAATACATTGGCCAAGGTATAGCACACCTTCCCATATTTGGTCTGAATACATTGGCCAAGGTATAGCACACCTTCCCATATTTGGTCTGAACACATTGGCCAAGGTATAGCACACCTTCCCATATTTGGTATGAACACATTGGCCAAGGTATAGCACACCTTCCCATATTTGGTCTGAATACATTGGCCAAGGTATAGCACACCTTCCCATATTTGGTCTGAACACATTGGCCAAGGTATAGCACACCTTCCCATATTTGGTCTGAACACATTGGCCAAGGTATAGCACACCTTCCCATATTTGGTCTGAACACATTGGCCAAGGTATAGCACACCTTCCCATATTTGGTCTGAATACATTGGCCAAGGTATAGCACACCTTCCCATATTTGGTCTGAATACATTGGCCAAGGTATAGCACACCTTCCCATATTTGGTCTGAATACATTGGCCAAGGTATAGCACACCTTCCCATATTTGGTATGAACACATTGGCCAAGGTATAGCACACCTTCCCATATTTGGTCTGAATACATTGGCCAAGGTATAGCACACCTTCCCATATTTGGTCTGAATACATTGGCCAAGGTATAGCACACCTTCCCATATTTGGTCTGAATACATTGGCCAAGGTATAGCACACCTTCCCATATTTGGTCTGAACACATTGGCCAAGGTATAGCACACCTTCCCATATTTGGTCTGAATACATTGGCCAAGGTATAGCACACCTTCCCATATTTGGTCTGAACACATTGGCCAAGGTATAGCACACCTTCCCATATTTGGTCTGAATACATTGGCCAAGGTATAGCACACCTTCCCATATTTGGTCTGAACACATTGGCCAAGGTATAGCACACCTTCCCATATTTGGTCTGAATAAACCGATTCTAGAAGCTGTGTCATTTCACTATTATTAACAGCTGCACAATTAGAACTCAAAACAACCAACATTGACTTTTACTTTTCACCTATTTATCTTAATTGCAACATTAAATGAAGTCTGCAAAGGAATAACCAATTGTCCTATATTTGATTCTCATAGAATTACCTGGTACCACAAACATCAACAACATTAAATGAAATGCAGCAGCAGAGCAGTTTATACTTTGCATCAGTTACCAGAGAAAAAACGCCTATTTCTACATAAGAAAAAAGTAATGTGTTTTTCAACTGACATTAACTAACACATGCTCTGTAGTAAGCCGTGTGTCTAAGAGCCAAATGATTCATTATAGCCCAGAGAAAATGTCCTCTTTCAAGCAAATGCAACATTCTTGCCAATTCATGTGAACATGACTTGGTATCACCTTTCTGAGCTGCATGGTATGGTCAATATGGCATGTTATGGTCAATATGGCATGCTTTACTGGAGCTTTCTAAGCTGCATAATATGGCAAATATAGCAAGATTTACTAATCTTTATGCAGTGAAATTTAGTAACATTTTGGTCAATATTCAAATAAATATATTCCTCAAAGCATCACTCCTTTCTCAAAACCTGCCATAAACAACCTTTCCCACACAAAGTGAAGTCATTGTGTCATGTGGCACAGTGAAGTCATTGTGTCATGTGGCACAGTGAAGTCTACAATATTGCCATTGCCTGTACAAAAAGCCGTAAAGCACATGTATATTTTTAATATTATGGTTCCGTATCCAATTTAATGAGAAGCTATAGCTTCTGTCCCACCACATATCCACCTCCCCCAGGACATATCCACCTCCTCCAGGACATAAGTGCAAAGAAGAACCACAGTCTGTCTCAGAAGTTACTCGTCATCCGAGGAGACACTGAGGTCCAATATAACCACAACATATCACTGAGGTCCAATATAACCACAACATCTCACTGAGGTCCAATATAACCACACCTTCTCATGGAATCAGGAAAGACAATAACAATGTATAAAAATAAATTGATAAATTACTGATCTCACAGAACACAGCAGCGGCATAGCACTAAACAGTTTCAAAAGATGTCGGCAGCAGTCATGACAAGTATTGCACAACGTCAATGCCTGTTACCATACACTGGTGATGATCACGCCCACGGCAACCAGCAGGTGATGATCACACCCATGGCAACCAGCAGGTGATGATCACACCCATGACAAATAGCAGGTGATGATCACACCCATGACAAATAGCAGGTGATGATCACATGCACGGCAACCAGCAGTTGATGATCACACCCATGGCAACCAGCAAGTGATGATCACATCCATGACAAATAGCAGGTGATGATCACATGCACAGCAACCAGCAGGTGATGATCACACGCACGGCAACCAGCAACTCCTCTTGCATCACTTCTTGATCAGTTGTTTTGCCACTGCCAATAGGGTGGTCAGTCAATAGGGTGGTCAGTCAATAGGGTGGTCAGTCAATATTCTTTTCATGTGTGACATCAAAAACTGGCAGCACGCTGGCAACATAAATCACTGTTTTACTGGGCCTTGTGTGATTACAATGACAAGCTTTCTGTCTCCATCACCGTGTTCAGTGTGACCAGACAATAACTCAGACTTCCAATCACTGGACTGAGAGAAAACAATGTGAACCTTCATTCAGATCAGGAACATCTGCCATTAAATGCAGACCCCTGCAAGCAATGTACATTCCTGGGAATGATGGAATCCTTGTCAGACTTCCTGCTCACAGGAAAAGGTAATCCTTGTCACACTTCCTGCTCACAGGAAAAGGTCATCTTCTGCACAAACTTTGTGAATGCCGCTACAACCGAGAGGCACATAATATTAAGGCAGTTATTGGTATTAACTGTGTCAGACACGGGGCAGTTTCATGAAGCATTCGTACAACACAGGAACTAATTCAGACACAAGGGGCAGTTTCATGTTCTGCAACTCTCTGATGTAAATAAATGCACTAGGGGAAAGTTGCATACAAACAATTAGGTAGAACAATGCAAACTGAACAGTACACAGGTACACAAACAAGCCTAAAACACCATATGATGTCAACATTGAAAAAAATTTTATTGTTAGAAATGTGTCCTATAGATTCTCTTTTTGTACAAGTGGTAAAAATACTTAACTTTGACTTAAATTCTTATTCAGTGTTTGAAGTCTTAAATTACTCATTTCAATAATAGTACAAAAACTTATATCGCGCCTAAATCCTTGGAAATGTGAGCTGAGAGGCATCAAAATGAAAAGGTTAGCCAATCTCAAAATCAATATATAATGTAACAATTATCTACAATATAAAAATTGTCAAGCCTTCAGATGTCACTATATAATGTGTTCTTCAAGTACTGAATAGGATAACCTGGCCATCTTACTCTTCGTTAATATGTCACAAACAGAATCTCAAGAGGCAAATTGAGAATTGCTACAGAAACATGTACACAAACAGTACACAACAGGTACATAAACCACACACAAACATGTACACAAAAAGTACACAACAGGTACACAAAACAGGACACAAACATGTACACAAACAGTGCACAAACATGTACACAAAACATACACAACAGGTACACAAAACAGGACACAAACATGTACACAAACAGTACACATACATGTACACAAAACAAGCACACAAACAGTACACAATCAGTACAAACAGTAAATAAACAGGTACACAAACAATACACAAACAGTACAGACAGTGCACAAACAGGTACACAAACATGTACACAAACAGTACACAAACATACACAAACAGTACAGACAGTGCACAAACATGTTCACAAACATGTACACACCGAGGTTTCTCTTGTAGACGTCCGGCTTGTTAGACCACACAATGCCAATGAGGTAGATGGGCACGCCGGATAGCAGCAGCACGATTGCCATGCCAACCTCCTGTGGACTTGTGTAGATGGGCAGGATGAGCAGGAAGACGCAGACGATGAGGAAGATCACTGGGATCACAATGGGAACCTGAGAAAACAAACCTGGGATCAAAATGGGAACCTGGGAAGACAGATCCCATATAAAGGTGAAGGCAAGTTCTTATAGAATTACACACCTATTTAATGCAACACCAACTTTCTTGGAAGCATTCAGCCACGCTGCAATCAATGCATGAAGACTATTCACATATCCACATGTCTACAGCCAGGTACTTTTATACAGCTGAGTAAACTGAGAAAACGTGGATTGAACGAAATTGCACAAGCTTCAAAAGTGCACAAGTTTTACATTATAACCAGTGACACCTAACAGTAACACCTCCATATTGTGTCCACTCTACCATGACTCCTAACAGTAACACCTCCATATTGTGTCCACTCTACCATGAATACTATGCCTCCTAACAGTAATACCTCCATATTGTGTCCACTCTACCATGAATACTATGCCTCCTAACAGTAACACCTCCATATTGTGTCCACTCTACCATGAATACTATGCCTCCTAACAGTAACACCTCCATATTGTGTCCACTCTACCATGAATAATATGCCTCCTAACAGTAACACCTCCATATTGTGTCCACTCTACCATGAATACTATGCCTCCTAACAGTAACACCTCCATATTGTGTCCACTCTACCATGAATACTATGCCTCCTAACAGTAACACCTCCATATTGTGTCCACTCTACCATGAATACTATGCCTCCTAACAGTAACACCTCCACAGTGTGTCCACTCTACCATGAATACTATGCCTCCTAACAGTAACACCTCCATATTGTGTCCACTCTACCATGAATACTATGCCTCCTAACAGTAACACCTCCACAGTGTGTCCACTCTACCATGAATACTATGCCTCCTAACAGTAACACCTCCATATTGTGTCCACTCTACCATGAATACTATGCCTCCTAACAGTAACACCTCCACAGTGTGTCCACTCTACCATGAATACTATGCCTCCTAACAGTAACACCTCCATATTGTGTCCACTCTACCATGAATACTATGCCTCCTAACAGTAACACCTCCACAGTGTGTCCACTCTACCATGAATACTATGCCTCCTAACAGTAAAACCTCCATATTGTGTCCACTCTACCATTAATACTATGCCTCCTAACAGTAACACCTCCACATTGTGTCCACTCTACCATGAATACTATGCCTCCTAACAGTAACACCTCCATATTGTGTCCACTCTACCATGAATAATATGCCTCCTAACAGTAACACCTCCATATTGTGTCCACTCTACCATGACTACTATGCCTCCTAACAGTAACACCTCCATATTGTGTCCACTCTACCTTGAATACTATGCCTCCTAACAGTAACACCTCCATATTGTGTCCACTCTACCATGAATACTATGCCTCCTAACAGTAACACCTCCATATTGTGTCCACTCTACCATGAATACTATGCCTCCTAACAGTAACACCTCCATATTGTGTCCACTCTACCATGAATACTATGCCTCCTAACAATAACACCCCCATATTGTGTCCACTCTACCATGAATACTATGCCTCCTAACAGTAACACCTCCATATTGTGTCCACTCTACCATGAATACTATGCCTCCTAACAGTAACACCTCCATATTGTGTCCACTCTACCATGAATACTATGCCTCCTAACAGTAACACCTCCACAGTGTGTCCACTCTACCATGAATACTATGCCTCCTAACAGTAACACCTCCATATTGTGTCCACTCTACTTTGAATACTATGCCTCCTAACAGTAACACTGTTGTGTCCGCTTTACTGTGGGATGCAGCAGCAGTTAGAATGTCGGGCTCTCAATCGAGAGAACCCGGGTTCAAATTCTCTTGCTACCGTTTCAAAACTTTGGCAATTTCGTTCACCCCACATTGCTACAATACCTGTAGAGGTGGATATGTGAACGAAGTCTTTATGCAGTAATTGCAGCATGGCTGAATGCTTCCAGTGGAAATGGCGCTGGAAAGAACAGGTTTGCCAGAGGCTGAAGTGTCCAGTTCCAGGGATTGGATATTGCACTACACAAGAACGCATCTCTTTCTACAACACGAAAATGTGCCCCCATTCAGTAACACCTCCATATTGTGTCCACTCTATAGCATGACCACTGTGCCCCCTTACAGCAACACCTCCATACTGTGTCCACTCTACAACATGAACACTGTGCCCCCATACATATTGTGTCCACTCAACAACACGACTAATATGTCCCCATGCAGTAACACCTCCATATTGTGTCCACTACACAACATGACTAATATGCCCCCATACAGCAACAAATCCATGTTGTATCCACTCTACAACACAACCAGCTAATTTTAGATAACATTGCATAATAAAGCATTGTGATTAATAAATGTTACAATAAAGTAATAACTACACGTCATTTAAATTTAAAATATCAGTGTACTTAGTTATATAACTTAGTTCACAACCAAAACCCTCTAGCCATTATAAGCAATACACTCTTTTAGAAAATGTCTTATTTCACCAAAATCTTGATTAACATTTCCTATGACAGCCGCCTACCTTGATGGAACGATGAACATTTGACAGACACCTACCTTGACGGGACGATGAACATTTGACAGACACCTACCTTGACGGGACGATGAACATTTGACAGACACCTACCTTGATGGAACGATGAACATTTGACAGACACCTACCTTGACGGGACGATGAACATTTGACAGACACCTACCTTGATGGAACGATGAACATTTGACAGACACCTACCTTGATGGTACGATGAACATTTGACATACACTTACCTTGATGGGATGATGAACATTTGACATACACTTACCTTGATGGGATGATGAACATTTGACAGACACCTACCTTGATGGGACGATGAACATTTGATAGACACCTACCTTGATGGGACGATGAACATTTGACAGACACCTACCTTGATGGGACGATGAACATTTGACAGACACCTACCTTGATGGGACGATGAACATTTGACAGACACCTACCTTGATGGGACGACGAACATTTGACAGACACCTACCTTGATGGGACGATGAACATTTAACAGACACCTACCTTGATGGAACGATGAACATTTGACAGACACCTACCTTGACGGGACGATGAACATTTTATAGACACCTACCTTGATGGAACGATGGACATTTGATAGACACCTACCTTGATGGGACGATGAACATTTGATAGACACCTACCTTGACGGGACGATGAACATTTGACAGACACCTACCTTGATGGGACGACGAACATTAGACAGACACCTACCTTGATGGAACGATGAACATTTGACAGACACCTACCTTGATGGAATGATGAACATTTGACAGACACTTACCTTGATGGGACGATGAACATTTGGTTTTCTCCATCGGAAATACAGCAAGACACAGACGCAGACAGCAAAGCACAAAGACTCAACAAATGTAACATAGTTGATCAGTGTGTACACATCACCCAGGAAAAGCATGGTAATTGAGATAACCGCCTGCAACAGATAGAAAATTCACATGCAAAATCGAAAGTACTGCCTATATTGGTTGGAACAAACTGTACAATAATGATATATTAGATGCACCATTTCTCGGTAGATGAGAGAAACAGACAACTGGTTCTCTGTTGTATCAGAACAGAGACATGGACCACGTCATGTCAGATCATACCACCCTGAACTATATAAAGTGTTGTATCCCACTGTATCACGTCATGTCAGATCATACCACCCTGAACTATATAAAGTGTTGTATCCCACTGTATCACGTCATGTCAGATCATACCACCCTGAACTATATAAAGTGTTGTATCCCACTGTATCACGTCATGTCAGATCATACCACCCTGAACTATATAAAGTGTTGTATCCCACTGTATCACGTCATGTCAGATCATACCACCCTGAACTATATAAAGTGTTGTATCCCACTGTATCACGTCATGTCAGATCATACCACCCTGAACTATATAAAGTGTTGTATCCCACTGTATCACGTCATGTCAGATCATACCACCCTGAACTATATAAAGTGTTGTATCCCACTGTATCACGCCATGTCAGATCATACCACCCTGAACTATATAAAGTGTTGTATCCCACTGTATCACGTCATGTCAGATCATACCACCCTGAACTATATAAAGTGTTGTATCCCACTGTATCACGTCATGTCAGATCATACCACCCTGAACTATATAAAGTGTTGTATCCCACTGTGCCATGTCATGTCAGATCATACCACCCTGAACTATATAAAGTGTTGTATCCCACTGTACCACGTCATGTCAGATCATACCACCCTGAACTATATAAAGTGTTGTATCCCACTGTACCACGTCATGTCAGATCATACCACCCTGAACTATATAAAGTGTTGTATCCCACTGTACCACGTCATGTCAGATCATACCACCCTGAACTATATAAAGTGTTGAATCCCACTGTACCACGTCATGTCAGATCATACCACCCTGAACTATATAAAGTGTTGTATCCCACTGTACCACGTCACGTCAGATCATACCACCCTGAACTATATAAAGTGATGTATCCCACTGTACCACGTCAAGTCAGATCATACCACCCTGAACTATATAAAGTGTTGTATCCCACTGTACAACGTCATGTCAGATCATACCACCCTGAACTATATAAAGTGTTGTATCCCACTGTACCACGTCATGTCAGGTCATACCACCCTGAACTATATAAAGTGATGTATCCCACTGTACCACGTCATGTCAGATCATACCACCCTGAACTATATAAAGTGTTGTATCCCACTGTACCACGTCATGTCAGATCATACCACCCTGAACTATATAAAGTGTTGTATCCCACTGTACCACGTCAAGTCAGATCATACCACCCTGAACTATATAAAGTGTTGTATCCCACTGTACCACGTCAAGTCAGATCATACCACCCTGAACTATATAAAGTGTTGTATCCCACTGTACCACGTCATGTCAGATCATACCACCCTGAACTATATAAAGTGTTGTATCCCACTGTACCACGTCAAGTCAGATCATACCACCCTGAACTATATAAAGTGTTGTATCCCACTGTACCACATCATGTCAGATCATACCACCCTGAACTATATAGTGTTGTATCCCACTGTACCACGTCATGTCAGATCATACCACTCTGAACTATATAAAGTGTTGTATCCCACTGTACCACGTCAAGTCAGATCATACCACCCTGAACTATATAAAGTGTTGTATCCCACTGTACCACGTCATGTCAGATCATACCACCCTGAACTATATAAAGTGTTGTATCCCACTGTACCATGTCATGTCAGATCATACCACCCTGAACTATATAAAGTGTTGTATCCCACTGTACCACGTCATGTCAGGTCATACCACCCTGAACTATATAAAGTGTTGTATCCCACTGTATCACGTCATGTCAGATCATACCACCCTGAACTATATAAAGTGTTGTATCCCACTGTATCACGTCATGTCAGATCATACCACCCTGAACTATATAAAGTGTTGTATCCCACTGTACCACATCATGTCAGATCATACCACCCTGAACTATATAAAGTGTTGAATCCCACTGTACCACGTCATGTCAGATCATACCACCCTGAACTATGGGTAAGTACCTATAGTGTTGTATCTGTATTCAAAGCACTTCATGCAAGTCTATAGCCAGGAACTCGTTTATAGAGCTGAGGAAACGTGGAATAAAAATGGCCCAAGTTTCAAAACGGCAGCAAGAGCATTGAAACCCCGGTCCTCTTTTGAAAGTCAGAAGTTTCTACTGTGTAACTAAGTTCGACTAACCTGTTCTACTGTCACATATCACCTGCCCCAATCACCCGCCCCAATCACCCACTGATGCGTAGTACAATGTGCAGAACAATGATGGCAGCACATGGATGTGGATGAGAGCCTAGTCTTTTTTTATTTATTTATTTTCCACTGGTACCACATATTTATTTTCACATGTATCTTTGGGTTAACCAAATTTGTAATGCAAAATAATTATTTGCTGTGTTTTTCATGATGTCATACCAATGGGAAAACTGGCCTGGATACGTCTCATTTCTAATTGGTATAACTGAATCATGGGCCAACATAGATATAACAGATGCTGAATTAGGACTGACAGGATATGTAATGTTTAGGAAAGATCGAATAGGAAGAAGGGGTGGGGGAGTTATTTGATATGTTAAAGAATCTATTCAGGCTTATGAAATAAAACTAGAAAGGGAAGCAGATTGCGATGAAGCTATTTGGTGCAAAATTGTTTCAGGAAATTCAAAATTAACTATTGGATTAGTTTACCGAAGTCCAAACATAAACGAAGAGGACAACACAAAAATAAAAACGCTATAAAGGAAGTTAGTAAAGAGGAATGTATCATAATGGGAGATTTTAACCATGGACACATACAATGGAATTCTCTAGAGAGCACAGGGATTGAGGACCAACAATTTCTATTTTTAATCCAGGATAGCTTTCTTACTCAGCACGTACTAGAACCAACCAGGGGAGAAAATGTATTAGATATAGTTTTGTCATCACAAAAAGAATTAGTGGACAATGTAAAAATATTTGAACCATTGGGTAATAGTGACCATAATCAAATACATTTTGACATCAATGTAAAATCAGAAAGTAAAAATAAGAAAACGTACAAGAGAAACTTCCACAAAGGTAACTACAAAGATATGAGAAAATACTTAGCAAAGCTAGATTGGAATAACATGCTGATGAATAAGACCGCAACTGAATGTTTGGAATATTCTAAAATATGAAATTGAGAGTATCATCGATAAATTTGTTCCCTTCCAAAAACAAGGAAAACGGTGTAGAAAGAAACACTTGTCAAAAGAGGCTATTAGAAAAATAATGCTAAAACAAACTATGTGGAGGGTTTATAGGCGTACCAGAAAGGAAGAAGACTATGCAAAATACAAAGAGGCACTTAATGCAGCTACAACTGAAATCAGACAATCTAAAAGAAGCTATGAGCAAAAACTAGCATGTAACATAAAAAATGACAGCAAGAGTTTTTATGCATATGTCAGGAGTAAACAAAACGTACAAGACAAGGTTGGACCTCTAGAAGACAGTGCTGGAAATATAATATCACAGGGGTTTTTAATGGCGGAAGACCTAAATGGTTACTTCAGTTCAGTGTTTACCAAAGAAGATATTAGTTCATTACCAGTTGCTGATGCTAAATTTCAGAGGGCTAAATCTGACTATTTAGGTCCGTTAGTTGTAACTCCAGAATTGGTAGCTAAGAAAATAAAGGCAATGAAGGATAACAAATCACCGGGAGTGGATGGGATTCCTCCAAAATTACTAATGGAAACAGTAGAACAAATCAGTATACCACTTGCAAGAGTATTCAACTTGTCATTAAAAGAGGGAGTTGTTCCGTTTGAATGGAAAGAAGCAAACATCATACCATTATTTAAAAAGGGTTCGAGAAATAAGTCAGAGAATTACAGACCAGTGAGTTTAACGTCAGTGATTTGTAAATTATTAGAAAGGTTAATTAAAGACCATATGGTGGACTTCCTCGTTAAGCATAAATTATTAAATTCATCTCAACATGGATTCTTTAAAGCGAGGTCATGCTTAACAAATATGTTATGTTTTTTGGAAGAAATCACTAAGTGGATAGACGTGGGATCGCCAGTAGATATTATCTACTTAGATTTTCAGAAAGCTTTTGACAAAGTGCCACATCAAAGATTACTACTTAAATTAAAAGCCCATGGTATCGGGGATAGCATAACTGACTGGATAGAACAATGGCTGACTGACAGAAGACAACGAGTTGTAGTAGATGGAGAAGTTTCAAATTGGAAATCGGTTTTGAGTGGGGTACCTCAAGGATCAGTATTAGGACATATATTATTCTTAATTTATATCAATGACTTGGACGACAGTATAACAAGTAACGTACTGAAATTTGTGGATGACACAAAACTGTTTAGAAAGGTTAATACTGATGGTGATAAACAACATTTACAAAACGATCTAGACAGATTAGTGAAATGGTCTGAGAAATGGCAGATGTTGTTCAATTTTGGGAAATGTAAATGCCTACATACAGGACATAGGAACTTGAATGTAAACTATAAAATGGGAGATACTGTTCTGGGTACTACTGTAAAAGAAAAGGACTTAGGAGTTACAATAAGCGCTGATATGAAAGTTTCAGAGCAGTGTGGTATTGCAGCTTCAAAGGGTAATCAAATTCTTGGATTGATTAGAAGAAACATAACATACAAGGGAAAAAAGTTAATTATACCTCTTTATAAAGCAATAGTTAGAATACTGTATACAAGCATGGAGACCATATCGTAAGAAGGATATAGATACGCTTGAACGCATACAAAGGAGAGCAACTAAAATGATTCCAGAACTGAGAGACCTTAGTTATGAAGAACGCCTGAAAGAATGTGGTTTAACAACTCTAGAGACAAGGAGGTTAAGAGGAGATCAGATTGAAGTTTTTAAGATATTGAATGGGTATGAAAATATTGATAGAAATATGTTTTTCTCACTCAAGAAGGATAGCAGAACTAGAGGACATGAGGTAAAATTAGTAAAGGATCAATGTAGATTGGACATCAGGAAGCACTCGTTCTCACAGAGGACAATAAATGAATGGAACAAATTGTCTACAGATTGTGTAACTGCTAGCAGCGTGAATATGTTTAAAAACAAGGTTGACACATATCTCAGGAGGGCGGGTTATAAGTAGATGAACATTGTTGGACTCTCGATAAGCCAATGGCTTCCTTGTCCACTTGCCATCTGGGCCTTTGGCTTGGATGGCAAATCTTGTTAAATCTTGTTAAAACCAAAAACAAGTTGTGGGTATGATAGTACCTCTTCACGATTATTAAAATTAGTTAAACCTGCGGTGATAAAATCATTAACACTAATTACAAACCAAATATTAGCTGCAGGTATCTTCCCTGATATACTTAAAATTGCAAAAATAACTCAAATTTTTGTTAAAGGTGACAATACCCAAGTTGGCAATTACAGGCCAACATCACTTTTACTAGTTATGTCAAAAGTAGTTGAAAAAAAATTATTTACACCAAGCTAGATTCCTTTTTTAAAATGCAAAATCTCTTGCTTGAAAATTTGCTTAATGGCACATATGGATAAAAATGAAATTCCAATAAATATTCATTTTGACCTTTCCAAAGCATTTGATACCCTGGATCATAAGATATTACTAGATAAATTAGAATTATATGGCGTAAAAGGAGTAGCTTTAAGTTTAACCAGATATTATCCAACAAATAGAAAACAATATGTTGAAATAGAGGATATCAAATCAGAAATGCTTAATATTTCAACAAGCATACCTCATGGTTCGATTCTAGGCCCAATATTGTTTATTACATACATTAATTCAATAGGCATATCTGATGGTTCGATTCTAGGCCCATTATTGTTTATTACATACATTAATTCAATAGGCATATCTCATGGTTCGATTCTAGGCCCATTATTGTTTATTACATACATTAATTCAATAGGCATATCTCATGGTTCGATTCTAGGCCCATTATTGTTTATTATATACATTAATTCAATAGGCATATCTCATGGTTCGATTCTAGGCCCAATATTGTTTATTACATACATTAATTCAATAGGCATATCTCATGGTTCGATTCTAGGTCCAATATTGTTTATTACATACATTAATTCAATAGGCATATCTCATGGTTCGATTCTAGGCCCAATATTGTTTATTACATACATTAATTCAATAGGCATATCTCATGGTTCGATTCTAGGCCCAATATTGTTTATTACATACATTAATTCAATAAGCATATCTCATGGTTTGATTCTAGGCCCAATATTGTTTATTATATACGTTAATGACTTTGCCAAGGCCAGTCAAAAGTTTAATTTCATAATGTATGCCGACGATACTACCCTTTCAAGTACCATCGACTCATTTTCCATGTATGAACAAAATAGAAACATAGAATTGGTTATAAATACAGAACTGAACAAAATCAGTGAATGGCTAAAACTAAACAAATTGTCTCTTAACCTAAACAAAACTAAGTGCATTTTTTTTAAAAGCTAGAAGAAAAAGTGTTAACTTCCCCATTAATAATCATAGCTAATACTACTATGTAAATCTGAATGAACAATTTAACTGGAAAAGCCACATTGAAAAACAGGTTTTCAAGGACGTTAGGTGTTCTAAATAGACTAAAACAGTTGTTACCTCTGAATATAAAGATCACTTTGTACTACACACTGATACTGCCACACTTAAACTATGGCGTAACCGCTTGGGGCTACAAATATGACAGAATTCAGAAACTTCAATACAAACTCGTCCAAATTATTAGTGTAAGCAAATATAATGCTCACACTGAACCACTGTTTGTCTTAAATGATTAAAAATAGAACACATTAAAATTACTAAAAAATAAAACAGTATTATAAGTTTTCACATAACAAACTTCCTGTTTACCTTCAAAATTGACCGCTTCGTTAGAACAACAGCATTAACAATTTTAACACACGTGGACAATACAACATACACACAATACAACATACACACAACACAACATACACACAATACAACATACACACAACACAACATACACACAATACAACATACACACAATACAACATACACACAATACAACATACACACAATACAACATACACACAACACAACATACACACAACACAACATACACACAATACAACATACACACAATACAACATACACACAACACAACATACACACAATACAACATACACACAATACAACATACACACAATACAACATACACACAACACAACATACACACAACACAACATACACACAATACAACATACACACAATACAACATACACACAATACAACATACACACAACACAACATACACACAATACAACATACACACAACACAACATACACACAATACAACATACACACAATACAACATACACACAATACAACATACACACAATACAACATACACACAATACAACATACACACAATACAACATACACACAATACAACATACACACAACACAACATACACACAATACAACATACACACAACACAACATACACACAATACAACATACACACAATACAACATACACACAATACAACATACACACAATACAACATACACACAATACAACATACACACAATACAACATACACACAATACAACATACACACAATACAACATACACACAATACAACATACACACAATACAACATACACACAATACAACATACACACAATACAACATACACACAATACAACATACACACAATACAACATACACACAATACAACATACACACAATACAACATACACACAATACAACATACACACAATACAACATACACACAATACAACATACACACAATCAGATCAACACGAATTTGCAAAACGGTCTCAGATACACGTTGCCACTTACAATCAATAATGCACCTGATTTAGAAAAAAATAAAATCTACACTCACAGCTTACACGGGTTTGCAATGTACGTAAAACGGTATTATTTGCACACTTACGTAGCTGTATGTACACTTATGTAGCTAGCTGTATGTACACTTATGTAGCTAGCTGTATGTACACTCCAAATCTGTTACATTTGTCATCATGAGTGAATAACCTATGAGAATAAGTTTTTATGTGTACCTCTTTGGATGAATAACCATTCAATGTGTAATCATGTGTAATGTCATGTTGTAAGCCTTGCCAGTCTGTAATCATGTATAATGTCATGTTGTAAGCCTTGCCAGTCTGTAATCATGTATAATGTCATGTTGTAAGCCTTGCCAGTCTGTAATCATGTATAATGTCATGTTGTAAGCCTTGCCAGTCTGTAATCATGTGTAATGTCATGTTGTAAGCCTTGCCAGTCTGTAATCATGTGTAATGTCATGTTGTAAGCCTTGCCAGTCTGTAATCATGTGTAATGTCATGTTGTAAGCCTTGCCAGTCTGTAATCATGTGTAATGTCATGTTGTAAGCCTTGCCAGTCTGTAATCATGTGTAATGTCATGTTGTAAGCCTTGCCAGTCTGTAATCATGTATAATGTCATGTTGTAAGCCTTGCCAGTCTGTAATCATGTATAATGTCATGTTGTAAGCCTTGCCAGTCTGTAATCATGTGTAATGTCATATTGTAAGCCAGTCTGTTTATTGATTTATGCTATTGCAGTAGTACCTGCCTTCAACAGACACTTCTGTATCCAAGTATAAGTGTCACTACATGGCAGGTGTCCCCTCATCGGAGAGACAGGCATGCTGGAGTGGAGGGCTGAAATAAGGCGCGTTAGGTGTTCCCATGTCTGCCACCAGGGTGCTACTAACCAACAGCGATCGCCGCCTGCTGCTCCAAGTCCAAGAACGCTGTCAAAGCCACAGTGTACTTGCAGCACTGTCTTATACGGCAATATGTAGTTTATAGAGCTTATTAAACGAGTCAACTACCATCAACGTGTATTATTTTAAAATGTCACACCCTGTTTAATCGTTAACTTAATAAAATACATGTACGTATACCATTATCGAACTATGATGACGATGTACTGGTATAATAGGCCTACGATTCGAAAATAATAATCTGGATTTGAGCAGCCGAAAACGTATATGAGTTGACACACGCAGTATGTAAGCTGATTAAACATAGAAAACGACAATAGGCAGAATTAATAATCATTTCACCTTGATTTTCAACTGATCTCGACCAAAGCATAAATTTATGATGCATGACTTAGCATCGATTCGTCGTTTCATATGCGGATGACGAATTCGTATTTTCGTGCACTGGTAGCGCCTTTCGCATGTTGGTTTCGCGTCGTTTAGATTGGAGGCATGCCATTTCACCCCAGTGTCATATTAGTACTGCATACTAAATTGCATTTAAGACTGTTTATCTGATTCTTATGCGAGGCGTATTTGTGAATCTCGATTGCAATTTCAAACTGCCTAAGCGAAGCCAACATCAGCGACTGATGTCAGCGGCAGCGCCAAACAAACAACTTGTTGACAGTCGTTCAATGTCGTTGACTTTGTTCACCTGTTTCTTGAGAATTGTCAAAGCAATTCTAAGTAGGTTTAAGCAGGCCCATTTGGCATTTCCCCCGGCGGCAGAAAATCAGGGTCCACGACCAACAGCCGTATATCCGAATTCGCGATATAACTTTGTTTTTCCCACTACACACTGTGCTGTTTGTCCGTTGCCATTTTGGACATAAAATATTTTGAAAAAATAATTACGAAAATAACGATTACTGTCCACCTTAGCAGGGACAGAAAACCAAAATATCTTGTCCGCTGTCCGCATTCACCAGGTGTCCCCTCATCAGAGGGACATTAACATGGTAAAACAGTCCGTACATTGAGAAAGTGTCCCGCCATAGCAGGTGTCTGCTCATCAGAGGGTCCGTTGAAGGCAGGTACTACTGTATTTATAATCTTCTATACACCAGGATTTGTCTTTAATTACACTTAAGTGGCTCATATGAGAGTGGCTTTTTAGATTTAGTGGGAGTCTCCCAGACCCTAACTTAATAATTGTATACTATATGTAATTATTATAATGTTGGTGAGAGCCTAGTCTTACCAGAACAATGACGGCAGGCACTGGAGTGAATGTGTGGATGTTGATGAGAGCCTAGTCTTACCAGAACAATGACGGCAGGCACTGGAGTGAATGTGTGGATGTTGATGAGAGCCTAGTCTTACCAGAACAATGACGGCAGGCACTGGAGTGAATGTGTGGATGTTGATGAGAGCCTAGTCTTACCAGAACAATGACGGCAGGCACTGGAGTGAATGTGTGGATGTTGATGAGAGCCATGGCGTCTGGCAGGTGGCCTCCTCTTGCACCCACAAAGAACAATCTGAAAGACATCAACAGACGTAGAAACATCAGTCAATTTGCTAAGACTGCAACAACAGTTATACAAATTGTTAACTTGTACTTTCATGTCTTCAACAAGAGGTTCATTCTCCAAGCAACAACTTCAAAACTGAAATCAAACAGTCAGAATCATCTTAGTAGCATAAAATGTACATGGTACATTAACCCTTTAACACTTTAATTGTCCTGGTGAAAACAGTTTCCTCCATTCACCCAGGCCTAGGAGTGCTCCGTGCTATCCCTCTGTAGCAGTTACTTTCAAAAATCATAACTTTACTAAAACTCATCGTAAAATTAATAATGTATAATTTTATTGCTAAAGAAATGCTTTATTATAATACTATGATAATAAATATATACCTGAATTTCACCAAAACAGAAAACAAAACAAAAAACATTTGTGTTTTTTCACCCACTACCAGATAATTACTCAGTGGCTATAATGTCCTATACCCAATGAGACAAATGTAGCCATGTTGCTTACTGTGTCAGAACCAGTTGCCACCGACAGTGCAAATCGCACAGCCAACTTGCTGAATGTTAATTTAAAAGATACAAAGTTATTCTAACTGTCTGAACTAATATAATAAAAAAATTCACTAATGATATCAGGCATTTTATCCAAATATCAACGCAGAAACTTCAAATAACTTTTTGCATCGTAAAAGTTTGAAGTGAGAGATGGCAAGATGGCCGACATATATTAACAAAACCTACACACGTTTTGTAACCATGGCTCTCATTCGCTGAGATCGGAGCCACATCATGTTTTGTAACCACGGCTCTCATTTGCTGCAGTCAAGTTATTCATGTTAATTTTTTCGAAAATGTCAATCACGGAGCTTTCCAATGGAATATATCTTTGAATGAATTCGTAAATTTATTATGCCGAGTGTAGTAAAATTGCAAAAATTGGGCACCAACTATATTCTCATTAGCTATCTTTGAATCCGGTCATGAATAACTAAGACAGAAAGAAGAATCAATCAGCTTTCGATTGATATATTTGTTCCTGTGTTAGAAACTAGTGATGGAAAGGAAAATTGTTATACAAAGTCGGTCCTGGCCACTATGCAAATGGCTGTTTTCAGCTGTCATGAGTAAATTTGGCAATGGCCGTTTTCAGCCGTTGAAAGTGTTAAAAAGACAAATTATAATGGCTATCTGATTTTAATGTTTCAGATTTGTATTTGCATTGCTATACAGATACAGTCTGAACCTGCTGAGTTCTATACACACAACATATTTACCTTCCAACACACATGATACATCCGTTCAAACTGCCAAATGTCGAGAATGCCACCAGGACTGGCATGATCCACGCCAGCACGCCATACTTCTTTAGAGCAAATGTCTACAAGAACAGGTGGAAAGGACATGAGATACACAAACTTCATTCATGCTGATGGTAGCACCCCCCCCCTCTCTTACAGGTCATGACTTCATGCTGGTGGTATCACCCCCCCCCCCTACAGGTCATGACTTCATGCTGGTGGTATCACCCCCCCCCCTCTTACAGGTCATGACTTCATGCTGGTGGTATCACCCCCCCTCTCATACAGGTCATGACTTCACGCTGGTGGTATCACCCACCCCTCTCTTACAGGTCATGACTTCATGCTGGTGGTATCACCCCCCCCTTACAGGTCATGACTTCATGCTGGTGGTATCACCCCCCCCTCTCTTACAGGTCATGACTTCATGCTGGTGGTATAACCCCCCTCTCATACAGGTCATGACTTCATGCTGGTGGTATCACCCCCCCCCTCTCTTACAGGTCATGACTTCACGCTGGTGGTAGCACCCCCCTCTCTTACAGGTCATGACTTCATGCTGGTGGTAGCACCCCCCTCTCTTACAGGTCATGACTTCATGCTGGTGGTAGCACCCCCCTCTCTTACAGGTCATGACTTCATGCTGGTGGTAGCACCCCTCCCTTTCTCATACAGGTTATGACTTCATGCTGGTGGTAGCACCCCCCCCCCCCCCCGCTCTTACAGGTCATGACTTCATGCTGGTGGTAGCACCCCTCCCTTTCTCATACAGGTCATGACTTCATGCTGGTGGTAGCACCCCCCTCTCTTACAGGTCATGACTTCATGCTGGTGGTAGGACCCCCCTCCCCCTCAGACAGGTTATGCCTTCATGCTGGTGGTAGCAGACCCCCCTCCCCAGTCTCATACTGGTGATGACTCCATGCTGGTGGTAGGACCCCTCCCTGTCTCATACAGGTTATGCCTTCATGCTGGTGGTAGCAGACCCCCCTCCCCAGTCTCATACTGGTGATGACTCCATGCTGGTGGTAGGACCCCTCCCTGTCTCATACAGGTTATGCCTTCATGCTGGTGGTAGCAGACCCCCCTCCCCAGTCTCATACTGGTGATGACTCCATGCTGGTGGTAGGACCCCTCCCTGTCTCATACAGGTCATGACTTCATTCTGGTGGTAGGACCCCCCTCCCCCTCAGACAGGTTATGCCTTCATGCTGGTGGTAGCAGACCCCCCTCCCCAGTCTCATACTGGTGATGACTCCATGCTGGTGGTAGGACCCCTCCCTGTCTCATACAGGTCATGACTTCATGCTGGTGGTAGGACCCCTCCCTGTCTCAGACAGGTTATGCCTTCATGCTGGTGGTAGCAGACCCCCCTCCCCAGTCTCATACTGGTGATGACTCCATGCTGGTAGTATCACATCAGGGCAACTTTCACACAACTCCATCATGGCATATGTTGTACATATTTGTAACATGCAAATTAAGTGGCTTTAGCCTAACATAACAATTTGGAGAGTGTAACTGGCTGCTATTATAACCATGTATAACAAAGTGATGGGATAGAATTTCAACCCTACTCTGCCCTACATGCTTCCAATGTCAAACTCACCACTGTATACAACAAATGTAGGTGTAGAATCAACAAATGTAGGGGTACCACCCACGCTACATGCTGTCCATGTCAAACTCACCACTGTAGACAACAAATGTAGGGGTAGGATCTCCCACCCTGCCCTACGTGTGCTGTCCATGTCAAACTCACCACTGAATACAACAAATGTAGGGGTAGAATATCCCACCCCACCCTACATGCTGTCCATGTCGAACTCACCACTATATACAACAAATGTAGGGGTAGAATCTCCCACCCTGCCCTACATGCTGTCCATGTCAAACTCACCACTGCCACAGCATCTGAATCGAGAACCTGATCTGGGCCAAGAACCGCAAAATATGCGACATTCGCAAGAACATAGATGACTGTGACTAGCGGCAGAGATATCAGGATCGCACGGGGAAGATTTCTACAAAAAGCAGACAAAGAATGAATGCACAGTGTGAATGGACACACTGTGCGTGTGTGCGTGCGTGCATCAGGCAGTGTGAATGCACACTGTGTGTCAGTGTGAATGCGCAGTATGGCAGTGTGGCGTACATCAATGATTATGTAGGAACATTGCTAAATAGTAACATGTTCTTGCTGACATAATTCTTACACAAATATCCCCTAAATTCTGCCACCTAGTGACTAACCAGCATACTTGCTGAAATAGGCACATCATAGTGTATGTATCTGATAATGTATGTATCTGATAATGTGTAAATAGTCTGGTGTGGTAAATACAATACGCCAAAAAATAAATATACACCGCTGCATTTCTTGTGAATGTGTAGAATTGAGAAATTCCATGAAATAGTAGACATGGCTGCCAAAATAAAAATTGTATAATTTGCAATATTTGATAAGTGAACTGGATGGTATATTTCAGTTACAGAAATAGTTGTGTCCCATCTTTATTGTTTGGTCAAATTTTATGTGAAAATTTTCAATAAAACGGAGGCTAAAAACCACAATTTCAACACAAAACTAAAAAGTTGGTTGCTATTTTTCTTCACCAGGTTCTTCATGTTGTGCATTTATTGAGGAAGCCAATGGAATGAATTTTGTAAACCAAAAAGAATTGAACTGTTTGTGTTAAGTAAAGAGCCAAAATGAACATAGATGTATGTTGCTAATATCATTATTCTCGTACTACTATGACTAGTAGTTGTTGTATTAGTTGACTTGAAACTTCCATTTGTGGATTTCAGTGAATCAGTAAATATTGTTGTGACAACATCTCAATAATTATGTGAAACTGATGTATGAATAAACCACTAGGTGGAGACACTCTTCTCTAACCTACATCTCTGAGCAGTTTATCTGTCATTGTGTGTTATTTTACCTAATATGTGAATAATGAACATATTGAAACATGCTTGCAGCAAGAGTAAGAATCATAACATGCCAAAGAAGACATAGTATTAATAAAATATTTATTCGCACATTAAAATGGCAATTGTACAATATTCAAAATACAGTAACTTCAGTAATGACATCATTAACATCATAACTAAAAATAAAAAATATTGAATGTTTTAAGATCATTTCTAATTTCTATCACGTCAGATAGAACACTCACGTGATATATTCTTTCATCGGACACGCCTGCCTACCACACGCGCCCAATAGCACTAGCAGACACGTTCTCATGCATGTTGTATTCATAACGTATATGACAGTAGTTACCACCACAATTCGACTATGGATTTTGAATTGATAATTTAGCAACACTGCTTATCACTGGAAACTTGTGGTTTAGAGCCTTATGAATAAAGTTCATGAAAATTTGCCTTAGGTTGACCAATAGTGGCAAACTATGAGACAACAACGAGACAACATCACCGTGTGTAAGAGGTGCCAGTCCCCACAATTGTCTGAGTGCCTTACGCCATGCGATACATATATTGCCAACACTTACTCTGGATATCTTATAGTGGAGCTCCGTAGTAAGAGCAGCTGTATTGTTTGAATAACTTGCACTTTACAGCAGTCTTTATATGACCAAAACCACCCATGAACATGTTATACCATCTCCAGAATGAACATGTTATACCCTCTCCAGAATGAACATGTTATACCCTCTCCAGAATGAACATGTTATACCCTCTCCAGAATGAACATGTTATACCATCTCCAGAATGAACATGTTATACCCTCTCCAGAATGAACATGTTATACCATCTCCAGAATGAACATGTTATACCCTCTCCAGAATGAACATGTTATACCCTCTCCAGAATGAACATGTTATACCATCTCCAGAATGAACATGTTATACCCTCTCCAGAATGAACATGTTATACCATCTCCAGAATGAACATGTTATACCCTCTCCAGAATGAACATGTTATACCCTCTCCAGAATGAACATGTTATACCCTCTCCAGAATGAACATGTTATACCATCTCCAGAATGAACATGTTATACCCTCTCCAGAATGAACATGTTATACCATCTCCAGAATGAACATGTTATACCCTCTCCAGAATGAACATGTTATACCCTCTCCAGAATGAACATGTTATACCCTCTCCAGAATGAACATGTTATACCCTCTCCAGAATGAACATGTTATACCCTCTCCAGAATGAACATGTTATACCATCTCCAGAATGAACATGTTATACCCTCTCCAGAATGAACATGTTATACCCTCTCCAGAATGAACATGTTATACCCTCTCCAGAATGAACATGTTATACCCTCTCCAGAATGAACATGTTATACCCTCTCCAGGATTTTGCAGTGCCATCGGTGACTAGGTTATCCTTGTAAATAGTGGATACATGGTGGCCCAGATGTACAGCATCCTGAACACTCTGCAACTCGGTGCCATTAAAAACAACTGTTCTGTTGTCGGGTTTACAACTCCAACCTCTAAACACAAGATACATATTCTTTGCACTATTAAACTTTACACAGTAATCATCTGCATATTGTTCACATATCTCGATTAATACCTTGAGTCGAGACCTTGTAGGTGTTAGCAGGGTCAGGTTATCTGCATATCCTATGCGACCCGTATAGTGGTTGCCCATGTGGCATCCCACACCACTCTAACCTTTCAAATAATCCATCCATATATGCAGAGAAAAGAATAGGAGAGGATTGCTCCCTGCTTGATTCCATTACAGGCGGTACACTGGGACAAGATTTAACAAGATTGCCATCCCAAACAACAAGTTCCAGATGGCAAGTGGACAAGGAAGCCATTGGCTTATCCAGAATCCAACAAGTTTCTTATCTATGTGTAGCCTGCCCTTATCAGATATCTGTAAATTCTATTTTTAAACATATTCACACTACTAGCATTAACACAATCATTTGGCAGTTTGTTCCATTCATTTATCACCCTCTGTGAGAAAGAGTACTTTCTCATGTCCAAGCTACACTGCTCCTTAACTAATGTTGCTTTGTGTCCTCTGGTTCTACTGCCTTCTTTAAGTTTGAAGAACATATTCCAATCAACATCCTCATAACCTTTCACTATTTTAAACACTTCTATTTGGTCTCCTCTTAGTCTCCTGGTCTCTAGTGTTGTCAAACCACATTGTAATAAGCGACTTTCATAACTAAGGTCTCTCAATTCTGGAATCATTTTAGTTGCTCTTCGTTGTATTCTTTCTAGCTTGTCTATGTCCTTTTTACGATACGGCCTCCATGCTTGAATACAATATTCCAAATGTGGTCTAACTATTGCTTTGTACAGGGATACAATTAGCTGTTTCTCCTTATACATGATAGTTCTCCTAATTAGCCCTAGAATTTGATTTCCTTTCGAAGCAGCAATCCCACATTGCTCTAAAACTTTCGTGTCAGCACTAAATGTTACTCCTAAGTCCTTTTCTTGTGTGGTTCTACCTAGTACAGCATCCCCCATTTTATATTCTTTGTCCATGTTTCCATGTCCTATGTGTATACGTTTACACTTCCCAAAATTGAATGACATTTGCCATTTTTCTGACCATTAAAATAATTTATCTAGATCATCCTGTAAACTTTGTTTATCTGCAACATTAGTAACTTTTCTGAATACTTTTGTGTCATCTGCAAATTTCAGTACTTTGCTACTAGATGTCATCTTCCAAATCATTTATATATATATATTAAAAACAGTATAGGGCCTAATACTGATCCCTGTGGTACCCTACTCAAAACAGATTTCCAGTTTGAAATCTCACCATCTACTATTATTACTATTATTCTTCTGTGTGTAAGCCACTCTTTTATCCAGTTGATTACATCATTACCTATACTATGGGCTTTTAGTTTAAGTAACAATCTTTGATGTAGCACTATTCCGAAAGCTTTCTGAAAATCTAAGTAGACAACATCCACTGGTGACCCGTCATCTACCCACTTTGTAATTTCTTCAAAAAAACATGCTTTTAGGAACCCATGTTGAGATGTATTTATTAATTTATGTTTTACAAGGAATGTTTCGAGTAATTTACATACAACTGATGTTAAACTCACTGGTCTGTAATTTTCTGGCTTGTACCGATCCCTTTTTAAATAGCGGCGTAATGTTTTCTTCTTTCCATTCTGAAGGAACTATTCCTTCTTCTAGTGACAAGTTAAACAATTTTGCAAGTGGTGTACTAATTTGCTCAACAATTTCCTTTAGGAGTTTTGGTGGTTCCCCATCAACTCCAGGTGATTTATTATCTTTCAACTTCTTAATTTTCTTTGCTATCATTTCAGGAGTTATAAATAACTGCCCTAAATGTTCTGATTTACTGCCCTCAAATTTAGTAAATGGAACTGGAAGTGAGCTGATATCTTCTGTGGTAAAAACTAAGCTGAAATACTCATTCAGGACCTCTGCCATTTGAAACCCGTCTGAAATTATGTTTCCACTGTTGTTTTCCAGTGGTCCGACCTTATCTCGAACTTTCTGTTTACTCCTTACATAAGCATAGAAACTCTTGCTGTCATTTTTTATATTACGTGCCAATTTTTTGTCAAAGGTTCTTTTAAATTTTCAGTTGTAGCTAGGTTAAATGTCTCTTTGTAATTTGCTTTCTGGTATGCCTATAAACCCCCCACATAGTTTGCTCTAAACACTAGCTTCTTTTGACAAGTGTTTCTTTCTAGAGCGTTTTCCTTGTTTTTTCAAGGGAACAAATTTATCGATGATACTCTCAATTTAATATTTTAGAATATTCCAACATTCAATTACGGTCTTATTCATCAGCATGTTATTCCAATTTAGCTTTGCTAAGTATTTTCTCATATTCCAAAGCAGTTACTCATGAGAAGTCGAGTCAACAACGTTTACTCACAACGTATGGAGTAAACGTCGATTTTTATTTCCCTTCATCTTCACCAATAATCCACAACACTTACAAAGGAGAGAAGGAGTCCACAGCATTTACGAGATATAGAGTCCACAGCATTGACTCCCAAGATATGGAACACACAGCATTTTCTCTTGTGAGATGGAATACACAGTATATACTCATGAGACATGGATTACGTAGCATATACTTTTGAGAGATGGAGTACGCGAGAATTCTTTATGAGAGATGGAACCCACAACATTTACCCATTAGAGATAGAGATAGCAACATTTTCACAAGAGAGGTGGGGTAAATAGCATTTATTCACGAGAGTTGGAGGCCACAACATTTACCTGTGAGAGATGGAGTCCACTGCATATATTCATGAGAGATGGCGTCAACAGCATTTTGTCATGACTTTTGCAGTCCAAATCGTTTACTCTCAAGAGATGGGTTCCACAGCTTTTATTGACGAGATATGGAGTACATATTATTTACTCTTGAAAGAAGGAGTCCACAGCATTTCCACATTATAGATGTTACTGTTGCTCTCCTCCTTTTCCCTGTAGCCCGTACACAGCATTTGCTCAGGAGCGATGGAGTCCACAATATATTCTCAAGAGAGATGACGTACATAACAATTACACATGAGAGATGGAGTCCACAGCATTTATTTTTGGTAGATGGATTACACAGCATTTATTCATGTGTGAAGGAGTACACGACATATATTCATGAGAGATGGGGGCACACATCATTTACTCATGTGATATGGAGTCCACTGCATTTACTGATGAGATATTGAGTACACAGTATTTAATCTTGAGAGATGGAGTACACAGCATTTACTCATGACAGATGGAGAATTCGGTATTTACTTATGAGAGATTGCATCCACAACATTTACTCTTGAGAGATGGAGTTCACAGCATTTACTCATCAGAGATGGTGTCCACAGCATATTCTCATGAGAGATGTAGCCAACAGAATTTACGAATGAGAGACGGAATCCACATCATTTACTCGTTAGAGATGGTATACACAGCATTTAATCTTGAGAGATGGAATAAACAGGCTACACTCATGAGAGATGGCCTCCACAGCATTTACTCTTGAGATATGTAGTACACAGCATTTATTAATGTGAGATTGAGAACATGATATTTACTTATGAGAGACGGAGTCCATAACATACACTCATGAGAAATTGAGTACACTGTATTTACCCCAAAGAGATCGAATACAAGATATTTTCTCATGAATGGTGGAGTCCTCAATATTTACTCTTAAATGATGAAGTACACAGCATTTATCCATTAACAGATGGAGTGCAAGGCATTTATTTATGACATATGGAGTCCATAGGATTTACAGTAGGGAGCGATAGAATCCACAGCATTTACTCTCTTGAGGTATCGATTGAACAACGTTTACTAGTAAAAAAATGTAGCCCACATAATTTATTTAATATAGATGGAGTCCACAGTATAGACACTCAAGATATGGATTCCACAGCTTTTTCTGAAGAGAGATGGAGTTCACAGCATTTACACATGAGAGATGCAATTGTTGCGCTCCTTTCTTTCCCTGCAGTCCGAGGTGAGGCTGGCAACGATACCGGTCATTGTTTTTTGTTTCCCATTCTTCTTCTTCACTAATTCACACCATTTACTAAGGAGAGACGGAGCCAATAACATTTACTCATGATAGAATGCGTCCACAGCATTTAATCTTGAGAGATGGAGTACATCATATTTACCCACAATAGTTGGAGTCCAAAGCATTTGTTCCCGACAGATGGCGTCCACAATATTCAATCTCAAGAGATGGAATCCAAAGCAGTTACTCTTGAGAAGTCGAGTCAACAACGTTTACTCACAACGTATGGAGTAAACGTCGATTTTTATTTCCCTTCATCTTCACCAATAATCCACAACACTTACAAAGGAGAGAAGGAGTCCACAGCATTTACGAGATATGGAGTCCACAGCATTGACTCCCAAGATATGGAACACACAGCATTTTCTCTTGTGAGATGGAATACACAGTATATACTCATGAGACATGGATTACGTAGCATATACTTTTGAGAGATGGAGTACGCGAGAATTCTTTATGAGAGATGGAACCCACAACATTTACCCATTAGAGATAGAGATAGCAACATTTTCACAAGAGAAGTGGGGAACATAGCAGTTATTCACGAGAGTTGGAGGCCACAACATTTACCCGTGAGAGATGGAGTCCACTGCATATATTCATGAGAGATGGCGTCAACAGCTTTTTGTCATGACTTTTGCAGTCCAAATCGTTTACTCTCAAGAGATGGGTTCCACAGCTTTTATTGACGAGATATGGAGTACATCAGACTATTGATGGTCTGACAGCAAGACAGAACTACACAATCTCACGCATTAGTCCACAAATGGGCTATATGTAGTTTACCACTTGAGACGACAGTACGCGCATCGATAAGTGCTGCCATATATTGGGACGATTTCGTAAGACTTTGGTCTTTCCATTCACCAGATGGTAGAACGTGGTGCACAGCATAATTACTTTGATATAAGAATGGTGCCAACATACTATACATTGTGAACTGGTGGCAGTAGAAGTATCAAGTATGGTCAGAAATAAAAATAAAATATATTACATATACGTGTTATATTTATAATAGTTATATGCATTGAGCACTCATTTGATGAAAGTTGCGGCACTGACCAATCTGTTTTCTCAGTGTAACAAAAAGTATGGGTCCACGGGGAGTCAACTGAAAACAGTTCTGTAGTGGATGAGAAAACCTATGCTCCCGGTTTCACTGTCAGAGTTTGGAGTTCAATAACTTGTCTTGTGCCGGCGCCATGACCAAACTATGCGGTCGTAATAAATACGTTTCAATACATCACATTTGGCGACGAGGATGAAAACTTCATGTCAGGAAGTACACTCTGATTCTCAGTGGTCATCACTGCACATAGAAGGTTAGAAAAAACGGAACCCAAAGCTACGCTGAGACTGACTGTAATCACAGTTTTCCCGCAAAATTCACGGAAAACTACAACGCGTCAAATCGGTGAATGAAAAAAAAACAACAACAGGCGCCAGCATTCAAAACATGTCACGGCACGGCAACTTGCCGAAGTTTACGGGGAAGGATTGGTCTTCCTACCAGGACAAGCTAGGGTTTTATTTTGAGGCCAATGACATTAACGACGCCGCCGAAAGCTAGCGTCGCGCAATACTTTTAACAGCCGTGGGTGCCGAAACTTATACTTTGCTCCGCAGCCTGGCATCGCCACGTACGCCGGCTGAACTGACGTACGTTGAACTGTGCCAGTTGCAACAAACGCATTATGAACCGAAACCAAACACAATTTTGCAACCGTACAACTTCTACAGGAAGAAGGAACATTCAATAGGTGACTTTGTAGCTGAACTGAAAAATCTGGCCAGAAACTGTGATTTTGGTCAAACGAAGGTTGGTGCGCAGCTGACTGCTCAGTTGATCCTGGAAGAAAATCTGAGGGACCGGATAGTTTGTAGAGTAGCAGATTCGGCCATTCAACGACGATTGTTGGGAGAAGCCGACCTTGATTTCAAAAAGGCTCTACAAATGGCACTTGCCATGGAATCAGCTGCTGTTAACACTGCTCAGTTAAACGCTGCTGCACACGACAGTACACCGTGTGTAAACAAAGTGACCGCCCGCAAGCATTCAACGAGAAAGTGGGAGAAGAAACCACCCGCTCAGAATCGTCAGAAACCATGTTTCAGATGTGGCAAAACGTCTCATTCGGCGGACGAGTGTCACTACAAGGATGCTCAATGCCGATATTGTCACAAAGATGGACACATCATGAGCAACTGTTTCGCAAAACAGAAAGCTGAAAAAGGGAAAAGAAACTGCACTCATCAGCTGACGGCACCGATACAAGACTGTGTCCCATCTGAACACACTGGAGTGACATACAACATGTTCAGTATGACGGGACCACGTCCAAATCCGATCGTTACCCAAATACAAGTAGATGGGAAGACGCTTCTTCATCAGCGAAGAAACGTTGCACAAACACTGGCGAAACTCGGCACGGCCTAACATGAGATCCACAAAGGACACGCTTCGCACGTATACAGGACAGTGTGTGAAGATCATGGGTGTCATCAACGTCATGGTAGAAGCTACAACTGGCGACCAACATCAGCTTCCGCTCATGGTCGTGCCTGGCAAAGGTCTAAGCTTACTTGGCCGGAACTGGCTGAGTAAACTCAAATTGGACTGGGCTGTGGTTCATCAATTAAATACATCACACCCAACACGGAAGCAGAAACCTCAACTGCAGGCTGTACTGGACAAGTACGCCATCGGGTTTACAGACTCGCACCAAGCAGTTAAAACAGACGCTGCCAAGATCTACGTAGACAATGAGGCAATCCCCAAGTACTACAAGTCGCGACCACTGCCCTATGTAATGCGAGACATGGTGGACAAGGAAATTGATCGACTCCTGGCTGCGCATATCATAGAGCCCGTCCAGTACTCGGACTGGGACGCCCCTGTGGTACCAGTAATGAAGGCAGACAAGAGTGTACGTCTCTGTGGTGACTACAAACTCACCGTGAAACAAGTAGCCAAACTGGACAGATATCCTATTCCCCGAATAGAGGATTTGTATGCACAACTTGGGAACGGCACCACGTACACGAAGCTCGACATGCGTCACGCGTATGAACAGATCCAGCTACATCCTGACAGTCGGAAGTACGTCACCATCAACACGCCGCGAGGTCTTTTCACATATAAGCGACTACCGTACGGAGTGTCATCAGCACCTGGCATATTCCAACGTGTCATGGACTCGCTCTTGAAGGGCATACCGAACACAATGGTGTATTTGGATGATGTGTTGGTGACAGGACCAACAGAAGATGAACATTTGCAGACACTTGATCGCGTGCTCAAACGACTGGTTCAAGCTGGGTTCCGCCTGAAAGAATCCAAGTGTCAATTCTTGAGTAACGAGGTTTTTTAACAAGACATTTAACAAGATTTGCCATCCAAGCCAAAGGCCCAGATGGCAAGTGGACAAGGAAGCCATTGGCTTATCGAGAGTCCAACAATGTTCATCTACTTATAACCCGCCCTCCTGAGATATGTGTCAACCTTGTTTTTAAACATATTCACGCTGCTAGCAGTTACACAATCTGTAGACAATTTGTTCCATTCATTTATTGTCCTCTGTGAGAACGAGTGCTTCCTGATGTCCAATCTACATTGATCCTTTACTAATTTTACCTCATGTCCTCTAGTTCTGCTATCCTTCTTGAGTGAGAAAAACATATTTCTATCAATATTTTCATACCCATTCAATATCTTAAAAACTTCAATCTGATCTCCTCTTAACCTCCTTGTCTGTAGAGTTGTTAAACCACATTCTTTCAGGCGTTCTTCATAACTAAGGTCTCTCAGTTCTGGAATCATTTTAGTTGCTCTCCTTTGTATGCGTTCAAGCGTATCTATATCCTTCTTACGATATGGTCTCCATGCTTGTATACAGTATTCTAAATGAGGTCTAACTATTGCTTTATAAAGAGGTATAATTCACTTTTTTCCCTTGTATGTTATGTTTCTTCTAATCAATCCAAGAATTTGATTACCCTTTGAAGCTGCAATACCACACTACTCTGAAACTGTCATATCAGCGCTTATTGTAACTCCTAAGTCCTTTTCTTTTACAGTAGTACCCAGAACAGTATCTCCCATTTTATAGTTTACATCCAAGTTCCCATGTCCTGTATGTAGGCATTTACATTTCCCAAAATTGAACAACATCTGCCATTTCTCAGACCATTTCACTAATCTGTCTAGATCGTTTTGTAAATGTCGTTTATCACTATCAGTATTAACCTTTCTAAACAGTTTTGTGTCATCCGCAAATTTCAGTACGTTACTTGTTATACTGTCGTCCAAGTCATTGATATATATTAAGAATAATATAGGTCCTAATACTGATCCTTGAGGTACCCCACTCAAAACCGATTTCCAATTTGAAACTTCTCCATCTACTACAACTCGTTGTCTTCTGTCAGTCAGCCATTGTTCTATCCAGTCAGTTATGCTATCCCCGATACCATGGGCTTTTAATTTAAGTAGTAATCTTTGATGTGGCACTTTGTCAAAAGCTTTCTGAAAATCTAAGTAGATAATATCTACTGGCGATCCCACGTCTATCCACTTAGTGATTTCTTCCAAAAAACATAACATATTTGTTAAGCATGACCTCGCTTTAAGGAATCCATGTTGAGATGAATTTAATAATTTATGCTTAACGAGGAAGTCCACCATATGGTCTTTAATTAACCTTTCTAATCATTTACAAATCACTGACGTTAAACTCACTGGTCTGTAATTCTCTGACTTATTTCTCGAACCCTTTTTAAATAATGGTATGATGTTTGCTACTTTCCATTCAAACGGAACAACTCCCTCTTTTAATGACAAGTTGAATACTCTTGCAAGTGGTATACTGATTTGTTCTACTGTTTCCATTAGTAACGGTCCTAAATAGTCAGATTTAGCCTCCTGAAATTTAGCATCAGCAACTGGTAATTAACTAATATCTTCTTTGGTAAACACTGAACTGAAGTAACCATTTAGGTCTTCCGCCATTAAAAACCCGTGATATTATATTTCCAGCACTGTCTTCTAGAGGTCCAACCTTGTCTTGTACGTTTTGTTTACTCCTGACATATGCATAAAAACTCTTGCTGTCATTTTTTATGTTACATGCTAGTTTTTGCTCATAGCTTCTTTTAGATTGTCTGATTTCAGTTGTAGCTGCAATAAGTGCCTCTTTGTATTTTGCATAGTCTTCGTCCTTTCTGGTACGCCTATAAACCCTCCACATAGTTTGTTTTAGCATTATTTTTCTAATAGCCTCTTTTGACAAGTGTTTTTTTCTACACCGTTTTCCTTGTTTTTGGAAGGGAACAAATTTATCGATGATACTCTCAATTTCATATTTTAGAATATTCCAACATTCAATTGCGGTCTTATTCATCAGCATGTTATTCCAATTTAGCTTTGCTAAGTATTTTCTCATATCTTTATCGTTACCTTTGTGGAAGTTTCTCCTGTATGTTTTTTATTTTTACTTTCTGATTTTACATTGATGTCAAAACGTATTTGATTGTGGTCACTATTACGCAATGGTTCAAATATTTTTACATTGTCCACTAATTCTTTTTGTGATGAAATAACTATATCTAATATATTCTCTCCCCTGGTTGGTTCTAGCACGAGCTGAGTAAGGAAGGTATCCTGAATTAAAAATAGAAATTGTTGGTCCTCACCCCCTGTACTCTCTAGAGATTTCCATTGTATGTGTCCATGGTAAAAATCTCTCATTATGATACATTCCCCTTTACTAACTTCCTTTATAGCATTTTGTATTTTTGTGTTATCCTCTTCGTTTATGTTTGGACTTCAGTAAACTAATCCAATAGTTAATTTTGAATTTCATGAAACTATTTTGCACCAAACAGCTTCATCGCAATCTGCTTGATTTTTTTATTTTGTTTCATAAGCCTGAATAGATTCTTTAACATATAAAAAACTCCCCCTCCCCTTCTTCCTTTTCGATCGCGCCTAAACATTACGTATCCTGTCAATCCTAATTCAGCATCTGTTATGTCTGTGTTGGCCTATGATTCAGTTATATCAATTATGTGAGGGTCAACATCTTCTACCATAATGTTTAATTCGTTTTTCGTATTCACAATACTCCTCGCATTTGAACACATGCATCTATAACCTGCTTCAGACCTGTTTTTAGGACATTTTGTTATTGGTTTGTCTGTACTAGTGGCCTCTTGTCCTGCTTGAGGCATCTCTAAGTAATCCCCCCATGCGCTTCTAGTTTAAATAATGTTTACTCCCAAAAATATTTGTTATCTTACCCATGCCACTGTCTATTGCTGCTGTGAGTCCATCCACAAATACTGCGGTCCCCTTTCCACTTACCAGGTAGATGAATCCCATCCTTCTTGTACATATCAGCCCTTCCAACAAAACTTCCCCACAAATCTAACTTCCTCTTCCTACATAGGTTCTGGACTAGCATGTTAATTGCTATCCCCGAGCTATTTCGATATCTGTGACCCCTCCTTCCTATTACTGGTAAAATCCCTGACAGTATTACCTGCTCAACCCGCGTCTGCTTTAGTGTTCTGACAAACTTCCTGTATTTCCTAACTATGGCAGTTGTACCCTCCCTCTCTACGTTATTTGTCCCTACATGTACTAAAACAGATCCACCCTTGTCCGAACCCACAATGTTTTCTACCCTCTCAGTTATCGCCTCTATTTTGGCCCCAGGCAAGCAAACTACTACGTCATCTCCCTTGTTTAAGACTATGTCAGTCTTCCTGACTATCGAGTCCCTCACAAACATCCTCGCTCTCTTTCTCACCCCCTCTATCACTGCCTCATAATAGCTCTTCCATTGGATCCCTTCCCTGTTATCAGTCTCTCTCTCACCCGTCAACCTGTCACCTTTCCCTCCCGTCTCCTGGCTAACTTGCGTTCCCATCGCCTTCCCTCCAGACACCTTACTTCCCGTCTCCCTCACTCCCTTCGCCTTAATTATCGTCTCCTCCCCCCGTCTCCTTCGCTACTGTCTCCCCCACTCCTCTCTCCTTCGATCCATTTGTCTTCTCTCCCATTTCTTTCCTTCCCGTCTCCTTTCATCCTGTCTCCTTACATTGTCTCCCTACGACCTGTCACCTTACCTCCTCTCAGCCTCCTCCCAGACTGAGGTGAGCTTTCCCTAGCATCTCTCTCATCGTCTTCCCCCACTTTATCATCTATTGTCCCCCTACCGGAACCACTGGCACAACCCACCTGCTCCCTTCCCACCACTGCCACAACGAGCAGCCTCAGTTGTTCCAAATCTTCCTCAAGTTCCTTCATCTTCGTACATCCCCTACACTCAAAACTAAAACTATCCACCTGAACTTCAGTCCAGGACTTCTCACACCCGGAAGTCCACCAGTTGCTGCAACTGCTGCATATTAAATGCCTGGTGGCCTTTACATGCCGTTTGTATGACACCATCACAAAATTTAATCTCAATTTGATTGCTACGTTAGCCTTGAATAAGGCTGTTTTTGTGTTCAAAAGAACACTTTAGGCTAATATACTTGCTAACTATGTCTTTTCTACTAAGCTCACACGAGCAAATAAAAAGTCTGCCACCTAGCGAATACGGAGAACACTGTGTAAGCAAAACAACAAAGTCAGTGTATACCAACTTACGCTAAAATCCTGCTGTTATTTCCTTTTTACCAAAAACATTTACTACAACTATTTCAGATATTACGTATGTAATTTATGTAAATGTATCACTTTATCTAATATATATTTAACAATGTAAATGATAATTTGGTACACCAGTTTAATCCACAACCTATAAACAAACTCCCTTTTATCACTCGTTGAATTTGAGTTTGGGAAAAATACTGCCTCTGTTAACAAAAACAGTTTCTTAATATGTCTATAAGAAGTTTGTACAATATATGTGTAATAGTAATACTTATTCTAACCAATATTCCACTGTTTCTGACTATTCACTACGCTATCTCAATTTTCGAATGGTAAACAACTCTATTAACGCTCACTGACTTCAATGGAACTAACTTACTCTAAAATACTGCCTCTGACTAATAATTAACAAAACCTGTTTCCTAATATATGTCTACAATACGTTTATGTATAATACATATGCAATAGTAATACTTATTCTATTCGATATTCCACGTTTTTCTGTAAATTCTCTGCACCAAACTCAAGTCACTGCTGCACCAATATTTCGGAAGTAGTCAATTTGAAAGACTACATATTTAGATGCGAAAGATGCAGAACCTTTGAGATGAGCGACTAGAAGGAAACCCTAATGCCACAGGAGATGCTGTCAAGACCATGGGAGAAGGTTGGAACAGATCTGTTCTCACTCGAGGGAATGGATTATTTGATCACGTTTTTGATCACCTGTCCAATTTCTGGGAGGTTGACAGATTGTATGATACAAAGTCTACAACTGTCATTCACAAGCTCAAGTCTCACTCTGCCAGGAACGGCATTCCAAACACTGTTGTAAGTGACAGTGGTGCACAACATGTGTCAGCTAAGTTCCAGAAGTTTGCATGAGACTGGGATTTTGAACATGTAGTCAGCTCTCCACACCACCAAAATGCCAACGGAAAAGCTGAAGCAGTTGTCAAGATGGCCAAGAGGACAATGAAAAAATGCAAGGAAGGAAATAGTGACATCTACAATGCCTTCCTGGAGCTAAGAAACACACCGAGTCAGGGAGTGGGAAGCAGTCCTGCACAACGCCTGCTAGGAAGACGATCATTCCTTCCAACAACTTCAAACTTGTTAAGACAAAGAGATGCAGAAATAATCGCCAAAGCGAAGGAAAAGATGGAGTGACACCAGGACAAAGAGAACCAGAACTACAACAAAACAGCAAAGGACCTCGCTGTGTTCAATGAAGGTGATACAGGGAGGATGAAATCATTTCAGCCTGGAGAGAAGAGATGGGGAAAGGTTATAATCAACAGAAGGCTTGACTAGCGTTCATATGAAGTTGAAACAGCAAGTGGGATATTCCGACTTGAGAAAAGCGAACGAAGCAATGCAAACAACAGCAGAACAATGAAGGAGTGCTCCAACAATGACAGAACAATGAAGGAGTGCTCCAACAATGACAGAACAATGAAGGAGTGCTCCAACAATGACAGAACAATGAAGGAGTGCTCCAACAATGACAGAACAATCAAGGAGTGCTCCAACAATGACAGGACAATCAAGGAGTGCTCCAACAATGACAGAACAATCAAGGAGTACTCCAACAATGACAGAACAATCAAGGAGTGCTCCAACAATGACAACAATCAAGGAGTGCTCCAACAATGACAGGACAATGAAGGAGTACTCCAACAATGACAGGACAATGAAGGAGTGCTCCAACAATGACAGAACAATCAAGGAGTGCTCCAACAATGACAGAACAATGAAGGAGTGCTCCAACAATGACAGAACAATCAAGGAGTGCTCCAACAATGACAGAACAATGAAGGAGTGCTCCAACAATGACAGAACAATCAAGGAGTGCTCCAACAATGACAGAACAATCAAGGAGTGCTCCAACAATGACAGGACAATGAAGGAGTGCTCCAACAATGACAGAACAATCAAGGAGTGCTCCAACAATGACAGAACAATCAAGGAGTGCTCCAACAATGACAGAACAATCAAGGAGTGCTCCAACAATTACAGAACAATCAAGGAGTGCTCCAACAATGACAGAACAATCAAGGAGTGCTCCAACAATGACAGGACAATGAAGGAGTGCTCCAACAATGACAGAACAATGAAGGAGTGCTCCAACAATGACAGAACAATCAAGGAGTGCTCCAACAATGACAGAACAATCAAGGAGTGCTCCAACAATGACAGAACAATCAAGGAGTGCTCCAACAATGACAGAACAATCAAGGAGTGCTCCAACAATGACAGAACAATCAAGGAGTGCTCCAACAATGACAGGACAATGAAGGAGTGCTCCAACAATGACAGGACAATCAAGGAGTGCTCCAACAATGACAGAACAATCAAGGAGTGCTCCAACAATGACAGAACAATCAAGGAGTGCTCCAACAATTACAGAACAATCAAGGAGTGCTCCAACAATGACAGAACAATCAAGGAGTGCTCCAACAATGACAGGACAATGAAGGAGTGCTCCAACAATGACAGAACAATCAAGGAGTGCTCCAACAATGACAGAACAATCAAGGAGTGCTCCAACAATGACAACAATCAAGGAGTGCTCCAACAATGACAGAACAATGAAGGAGCGCTCCAACAATGACAGAACAATGAAGGAGTGTTCCAACAATGACAGAACAATCAAGGAGTGCTCCAACAATGACAGAACAATCAAGGAGTGCTCCAACAATGACAACAATCAAGGAGTGCTCCAACAATGACAGGACAATGAAGGAGTGCTCCAACAATGACAGAACAATGAAGGAGTGCTCCAACAATGACAGAACAATCAAGGAGTGCTCCAACAATGACAGGACAATGAAGGAGTACTCCAACAATGAGAGGACAATGAAGGAGTGCTCCAACAATGACAGAACAATGAAGGAGTGCTCCAACAATGACAGGACAATCAAGGAGTGCTCCAACAATGACAGAACAATCAAGGAGTGCTCCAACAATGACAGAACAATGAAGGAGTGCTCCAACAATGACAGGACAATGAAGGAGTGCTCCAACAATGACAGGACAATGAAGGAGTGCTCCAACAATGACAGAACAATCAAGGAGTGCTCCAACAATGACAGAACAATCAAGGAGTGCTCCAACAATGACAGAACAATCAAGGAGTACTCCAACAATGACAGAACAATCAAGGAGAGTTCCAACAATGACAGAACAATCAAGGAGTGCTCCAACAATGACAGGACAATGAAGGAGTACTCCAACAATGAGAGGACAATGAAGGAGTGCTCCAACAATGACAGAACAATGAAGGAGTGCTCCAACAATGACAGAACAATGGAGGAGTGCTCCAACAATGACAGGACAATCAAGGAGTGCTCCAACAATGACAGAACAATCAAGGAGTACTCCAACAATGACAGGACAATCAAGGAGTGCTCCAACAATGACAGAACAATCAAGGAGTGCTCCAACAATGACAGGACAATGAAGGAGTACTCCAACAATGACAGAACAATCAAGGAGTGCTCCAACAATGACAGAACAATCAAGGAGTGCTCCAACAATGACAGAACAATCAAGGAGTGCTCCGACAGTGACAACAATCAAGGAGTGCTCCAACAATGACAGGACAATCAAGGAGTGCTCCAACAATGACAGGACAATGAAGGAGTGCTCCAACAATGACAGAACAATCAAGGAGTGCTCCAACAATGACAGGACAATGAAGGAGTGCTCAAACAATGACAGGACAATGAAGGAGTGCTCCAACAATGACAGAACAATCAAGGAGTGCTCCAACAATGACAGAACAATCAAGGAGTGCTCCAACAATGACAGAACAATCAAGGAGTGCTCCAACAATGACAGAACAATCAAGGAGTGCTCCAACAATGACAGAACAATCAAGGAGTGCTCCGACAATGACAACAATCAAGGAGTGCTCCAACAATGACAGGACAATCAAGGAGTGCTCCAACAATGACAGGACAATGAAGGAGTGCTCCAACAATGACAGAACAATCAAGGAGTGCTCCAACAATGACAGGACAATGAAGGAGTGCTCCAACAATGACAGGACAATGAAGGAGTGCTCCAACAATGACAGAACAATCAAGGAGTGCTCCAACAATGACAGAACAATCAAGGAGTGCTCCAACAATGACAGAACAATCAAGGAGTGTTCCAACAATGACAACAATGAAGGAGTGCTCCAACAATGACAGGACAATGAAGGAGTGCTCCAACAATGACAGAACAATGAAGGAGTGCTCCAACAATGACAGAACAATCAAGGAGTGCTCCAACAATGACAGGACAATGAAGGAGTACTCCAACAATGACAGGACAATCAAGGAGTGCTCCAACAATGACAGGACAATGAAGGAGTGCTCCAACAATGACAGAACAATGAAGGAGTGCTCCAACAATGACAGAACAATCAAGGAGTGCTCCAACAATGACAGAACAATCAAGGAGTGCTCCAACAATGACAGAACAATCAAGGAGAGTTCCAACAATGACAGAACAATCAAGGAGTGCTCCAACAATGACAGGACAATGAAGGAGTGCTCCAACAATGACAGGACAATGAAGGTTTGCTCCAACAATGACAGAACAATCAAGGAGTGCTCCAACAATGACAGAACAATCAAGGAGTGCTCCATCAATGACAGAACAATGAAGGAGTGCTCCAACAATGACAGAACAATCAAGGAGTGCTCCAACAATGACAGAACAATCAAGGAGTGCTCCAACAATGACAGAACAATCAAGGAGTGCTCCAACAATGACAGAACAATGAAGGAATGCTCCAACAATGACAGGACAATGAAGGTTTGCTCCAACAATGACAGAACAATCAAGGAGTGCTCCAACAATGACAGAACAATCAAGGAGTGCTCCATCAATGACAGAACAATGAAGGAATGCTCCAACAATGACAGGACAATGAAGGTTTGCTCCAACAATGACAGAACAATCAAGGAGTGCTCCAACAATGACAGAACAATCAAGGAGTGCTCCAACAATGACAGAACAATCAAGGAGTGCTCCAGCAATGACAGGACAATGAAGGAGTGCTCCAACAATGACAGGACAATGAAGGAGTGCTCCAACAATGACAGAACAATCACGGAGTGCTCCATCAATGACAGAACAATCAAGGAGTGTTCCAACAATGACAGAAAAATCAAGGAGTGTTCCAACAATGACAGAACAATCAAGGAGTGCTCCATCAATGACAGGACAATCAAGGAGTGCTCCAACAATGACAGAACAATCAAGGAGTGCTCCAACAATGACAGAACAATCAAGGAGTGCTCCAACAATGAGAGGACAATGAAGGAGTGCTCCAACAATGAGAGGACAATGAAGGAGTGCTCCAACAATGACAGAACAATGAAGGAGTGCTCCAACAATGACAGGACAATCAAGGAGTGCTCCAACAATGACAGAACAATCAAGGAGTGCTCCAACAATGACAGGACAATGAAGGAGTGCTCCAACAATGACAGAACAATCAAGGAGTGCTCCATCAATGACAGAACAATGAAGGAGTGCTCCAACAATGACAGGACAATGAAGGAGTGCTCCAACAATGACAGAGCAATCAAGGAGAGTTCCAACAATGACAGAACAATCAAGGAGTGCTCCACCAATGACAGAACAATCAAGGAGTGCTCCAACAATGACAGGACAATGAAGGAGTGCTCCAACAATGACAGAGCAATCAAGGAGAGTTCCAACAATGACAGAACAATCAAGGAGTGCTCCATCAATGACAGAACAATCAAGGAGTGCTCCAACAATGAGAGGACAATCAAGGAGTGCTCCAACAATGACAGGACAATCAAGGAGTGCTCCAACAATGACAGAACAATCAAGGAGTGCTCCAACAATGACAGAACAATCAAGGAGTGCTCCAACAATGACAGGACAATGAAGGAGTGCTCCATCAATGACAGGACAATGAAGGAGTGCTCCAACAATGACAGAACAATCAAGGAGTGCTCCAACAATGACAGGACAATGAAGGAGTACTCCAACAATGACAGAACAATCAAGGAGTGCTCCAACAATGACAGAACAATCAAGGAGTGCTCCAACAATGACAGAACAATCAAGGAGTGCTCCAACAATGACAACAATCAAGGAGTGCTCCAACAATGACAGGACAATCAAGGAGTGCTCCAACAATGACAGGACAATGAAGGAGTGCTCCAACAATGACAGAACAATCAAGGAGTGCTCCAACAATGACAGGACAATGAAGGAGTGCTCCAACAATGACAGGACAATGAAGGAGTGCTCCAACAATGACAGAACAATCAAGGAGTGCTCCAACAATGACAGAACAATCAAGGAGTGCTCCAACAATGACAGAACAATCAAGGAGTGTTCCAACAATGACAACAATGAAGGAGTGCTCCAACAATGACAGGACAATGAAGGAGTGCTCCAACAATGACAGAACAATGAAGGAGTGCTCCAACAATGACAGAACAATCAAGGAGTGCTCCAACAATGACAGAACAATCAAGGAGTGCTCCGACAATGACAACAATCAAGGAGTGCTCCAACAATGACAGGACAATCAAGGAGTGCTCCAACAATGACAGGACAATGAAGGAGTGCTCCAACAATGACAGAACAATCAAGGAGTGCTCCAACAATGACAGGACAATGAAGGAGTGCTCCAACAATGACAGGACAATGAAGGAGTGCTCCAACAATGACAGAACAATCAAGGAGTGCTCCAACAATGACAGAACAATCAAGGAGTGCTCCAACAATGACAGAACAATCAAGGAGTGTTCCAACAATGACAACAATGAAGGAGTGCTCCAACAATGACAGGACAATGAAGGAGTGCTCCAACAATGACAGAACAATGAAGGAGTGCTCCAACAATGACAGAACAATCAAGGAGTGCTCCAACAATGACAGGACAATGAAGGAGTACTCCAACAATGACAGGACAATCAAGGAGTGCTCCAACAATGACAGGACAATGAAGGAGTGCTCCAACAATGACAGAACAATGAAGGAGTGCTCCAACAATGACAGAACAATCAAGGAGTGCTCCAACAATGACAGAACAATCAAGGAGTGCTCCAACAATGACAGAACAATCAAGGAGAGTTCCAACAATGACAGAACAATCAAGGAGTGCTCCAACAATGACAGGACAATGAAGGAGTGCTCCAACAATGACAGGACAATGAAGGTTTGCTCCAACAATGACAGAACAATCAAGGAGTGCTCCAACAATGACAGAACAATCAAGGAGTGCTCCATCAATGACAGAACAATGAAGGAGTGCTCCAACAATGACAGAACAATCAAGGAGTGCTCCAACAATGACAGAACAATCAAGGAGTGCTCCAACAATGACAGAACAATCAAGGAGTGCTCCAACAATGACAGAACAATGAAGGAATGCTCCAACAATGACAGGACAATGAAGGTTTGCTCCAACAATGACAGAACAATCAAGGAGTGCTCCAACAATGACAGAACAATCAAGGAGTGCTCCATCAATGACAGAACAATGAAGGAATGCTCCAACAATGACAGGACAATGAAGGTTTGCTCCAACAATGACAGAACAATCAAGGAGTGCTCCAACAATGACAGAACAATCAAGGAGTGCTCCAACAATGACAGAACAATCAAGGAGTGCTCCAGCAATGACAGGACAATGAAGGAGTGCTCCAACAATGACAGGACAATGAAGGAGTGCTCCAACAATGACAGAACAATCACGGAGTGCTCCATCAATGACAGAACAATCAAGGAGTGTTCCAACAATGACAGAAAAATCAAGGAGTGTTCCAACAATGACAGAACAATCAAGGAGTGCTCCATCAATGACAGGACAATCAAGGAGTGCTCCAACAATGACAGAACAATCAAGGAGTGCTCCAACAATGACAGAACAATCAAGGAGTGCTCCAACAATGAGAGGACAATGAAGGAGTGCTCCAACAATGAGAGGACAATGAAGGAGTGCTCCAACAATGACAGAACAATGAAGGAGTGCTCCAACAATGACAGGACAATCAAGGAGTGCTCCAACAATGACAGAACAATCAAGGAGTGCTCCAACAATGACAGGACAATGAAGGAGTGCTCCAACAATGACAGAACAATCAAGGAGTGCTCCATCAATGACAGAACAATGAAGGAGTGCTCCAACAATGACAGGACAATGAAGGAGTGCTCCAACAATGACAGAGCAATCAAGGAGAGTTCCAACAATGACAGAACAATCAAGGAGTGCTCCACCAATGACAGAACAATGAAGGAGTGCTCCAACAATGACAGGACAATGAAGGAGTGCTCCAACAATGACAGAGCAATCAAGGAGAGTTCCAACAATGACAGAACAATCAAGGAGTGCTCCATCAATGACAGAACAATCAAGGAGTGCTCCAACAATGAGAGGACAATCAAGGAGTGCTCCAACAATGACAGGACAATCAAGGAGTGCTCCAACAATGACAGAACAATCAAGGAGTGCTCCAACAATGACAGAACAATCAAGGAGTGCTCCAACAATGACAGGACAATGAAGGAGTGCTCCATCAATGACAGGACAATGAAGGAGTGCTCCAACAATGACAGAACAATCAAGGAGTGCTCCAACAATGACAGGACAATCAAGGAGTGCTCCATCAATGACAGGACAATGAAGGAGTGCTCCAACAATGACAGGACAATCAAGGAGTGCTCCAACAATGACAGAGCAATCAAGGAGAGTTCCAACAATGACAGAACAATGAAGGAGTGCTCCATCAATGACAGAACAATGAAGGAGTGCTCCAACAATGAGAGGACAATCAAGGAGTGCTCCAACAATGACAGGACAATCAAGGAGTGCTCCAACAATGACAGAACAATCAAGGAGTGCTCCAACAATGACAGGACAATGAAGGAGTGCTCCATCAATGACAGGACAATGAAGGAGTGCTCCAACAATGACAGGACAATGAAGGAGTGCTCCAACAATGACAGAACAATGAAGGAGTGCTCCAACAATGACAGAACAATCAAGGAGTGCTCCAATAATGACAGAACAATCAAGGAGTGCTCCATCAATGACAGGACAATGAAGGAGTGCTCCAACAATGACAGAACAATCAAGGAGTGCTCCAACAATGACAGAACAATGAAGGTTTGCTCCAACAATGACAGAACAATCAAGGAGTGCTCCATCAATGACAGGACAATGAAGGAGTGCTCCAACAATGACAGAACAATCAAGGAGTGCTCCAACAATGACAGAACAATCAAGGAGTGCTCCAACAATGACAGAACAATCAAGGAGTGCTCCAACAATGACAGAACAATCAAGGAGTGCTCCATCAATGACAGGACAATGAAGGAGTGCTCCAACAATGACAGAACAATCAAGGAGTGCTCCAACAATGACAGAACAATGAAGGTTTGCCCCAACAATGACAGAACAATCAAGGAGTGCTCCATCAATGACAGGACAATGAAGGAGTGCTCCAACAATGACAGAACAATCAAGGAGTGCTCCAACAATGAAAGGACAATCAAGGAGTGCTCCAACAATGACAGAACAATCAATGAGTGCTCCAACAATGACAGGACAATGAAGGTTTGCTCCAACAATGACAGAACAATCAAGGAGTGCTCCAACAATGACAGAACAATCAAGGAGTGCTCCAACAATGACAGCACAATCAAGGAGTGCTCCAACAATGACAGAACAATCAAGGAGTGCTCCAACAATGACAGAACAATCAAGGAGTGCTCCAACAATGACAGAACAATCAAGGAGTGCTCCAACAATGACAGGAAGTGGTGAGAAGGATCGTGAAGAAATGAAAAAACCTGAAACACAGAAGGAAATGACATCACCAACAAGCCTGCCAAAGAGAAAGCCGGCACAGATGATGGAAAACATCAGAACAAGATCAGGAAGAAAAGTGAAAGCTCCAAAATGGTTCGGTGATTATGTTCAGTAGATAAAGGGCATAATAATCCCTCTACTGAAGTGGTTCAGGGTAGGTCCCCTGACCAAGTATGCTCAACAGTGAACATTGATTTGAGCTAAATTAACACTATGAAACGTGATAATTTGATGTTTCATCACAAGCTAAAGACTACTGACTTTAAAGACAATTAGTGACACTTTGGACATGTTCACATATTGTAAGCTGATGTGACAGTGTCAAAGAAAACTCTATAGCACGCTTATTTACCCTTAAGGTTCACGATGTCATCAAAAGGAAAAGGATGTGACAATATCTCTATATGTGAAACTGATGTATGAATAAACCACTAGGTGGAAACACTCTTCTCTAACCTACATCTCTGAGCAGTTTATCTATGTCGTTGTGTGAATTATTTTACCTAATAATATGTGACCCGTCACAGCAAAATGAGTCGGAATGCGCACAGTCTGATTTCGAGCTATACGCAAAACCAATGAAATGCGTCACCAGGTCAAAATCTACATTTTCGCAAAAATGGGTTCCTAAATACATAATCTTTGAATACATTAAACTGAAATAGCAATAACAGATATTAATTAACCTTAACTGCGTGGTTTACAAAGGGTCCTGTGTTCAGAGAGGAGGCCTTTCGTTTTAAAATGTCGAAGAAATGGCCATTTTATCGGCGGGCAACTTGCCATGTGGGCAATGCCCAGCCTGTGTATCTTGGTACCAAAATGAAGCACGTCATTTCTACTTTCTAAATATGACTACGGATTTCCCAGATGATCTCACTCACAGCCAATAAAATGAAGTGTTCTGCCGCGCCATGCATTATGGGAAGATGGCAGTGCCCTACGCTGACAATCCGGGATTTGTTTATCATGTTATTTTGTAGTTAATGCATCTATACAAGGCTTTTAATGCCAGTGTTTTTTTTTGTAGTAGAAAGCATTAAAAATTAATGGAAACATCGCAGAGAGTGACAAATCGGTTTTAGCGGTCATAAAGGCACTGGAGAACGCAAATCTTCTGGGAGCTGTTGACAGCAATGAATTCCTACAGCTTGTCATTGACTATTTTGAGGACTATCTGATTGACTACGACAGGAACTGATGAAAGTGACACGGAGGAGGTTCTCCCTCTTGTTGATCATGTTGATGATGACATCGAAGGTCTGCTAAATGCAGATTACATTGTGCATGACGGTGTAAATGATGTAGGCCTACATAGTGACACGGACAGTGATGGTGAGGCTGTGGCCTAGGTTGACTCAGGCCTACCATACTTTGATGACACAGATAATGTAAGCCTACACAGAGACACGGACAGTGATGGTGAGGCTGTGGCAGAGGTTGACTCAGGCCTACCATGCTTTGATGACACAGATGATGTAGGCCTACACAGAGACACGGACAGTGATGGTGAGGCTGTGGCAGAGGTTGACTCAGGCCTACCATACTTTGATGACACAGATAATGTAGGCCTACACAGAGACACGGACAGTGATGGTGAGGCTGTGGCAGAGGTTGACTCAGGCCTACCATACTTTGATGACACAGATGATGTAGGCCTACACAGAGACACGGACAGTGATGGTGAGGCTGTGGCAGAGGTTGACTCAGGCCTACCATACTTTGATGACACGGATGCAGCCACGGACCGTGTTGCGGATCTAGTTATCAATCCAGATGAGGCAGTGGAAATACAAAAACTATCTGTGTACATGTGCTGCATTCGAAAAGGGACTTTGCATAACAAACGTTAGCCCCAAAACGTGTGTATAGTCTGCGGGATGACATGCAAGGGCTCTCAGACTTCGAGAAAAACCTCATCATCATACTCTACAATGAATCGATCGACAATGATGGAGGGAACAAAACAGGGACACCAGAAAGTCTCTACTCACCAACACACCACCTACTTCATTGAAGGAAGACGAGTTTGTCGTGATGCATTTAAATTCATCCATTGGTAAGCTCAGGTTTAATTCAAATCTTTAAACATACACTGATGAATGTACTGTACTGTAATACCGGCATGTGTGTTGTTTTAAAACGGCAATACAAATTTAATCATTATATAGTCTTATTTGATTCAATATCCTGGTTTCTATTTAATGATAATAATAATTGTTTTATTATTTCAGTCAAATTAAAAATAATATGGAATTTTATATTGCTAACTGTTATCCCGTGAATACTTTCATGTGTCTTGACTCACTAGCATTTCTTTAGCTACACAAATTTTACATTTTGTTTATAATTTTCCAGTCGAGATATTGTTTCAAACAATGAACTGCATTATTATTTTCAAAGCTTTTTTCAGCAAAGCACTGATGATCCCTGTTAATGGCTGTCCTCCGATGACAGGATTCTTGTCCTGCACATTTTAAAATCATGTGCAATGAAAAAAACATCATCAAGGAATTTGATCAGTTATTCTAAAAAAAACTAGTCTTGACATTGACCAGGTCATTTGTGTTTTAACTTCAGTATGTCCCAGAACCGTCTCACTGGATGCATTGAATGGTACAAGATGCACGGTCTCACACCGAAAGTGAAGAAATCTGGAGGAAGGAGGAGACACCCCCCATTTCTTAACACAGGGGGTGGTGAAATTCATCAGCAACCATGCCAAGGATAATGCGATCATTCTGCCAGGTCGAATCCCAGGATTTAAAGACTTCCAGATGACACTTCTACTGTCCTGTACCACCAAGTCATCTGTGTTTAGACTTTACAGAACTGCAACGAATGATTCCACAACCAGGATTAACACCTTACAGGCAGTGATATCTGTAAAAAAAATTGTGAGTTCTGCAGTGAGGAGACACGTGATGTAACATGCCCACGACCGACTGTTGACAAGCCAAGGGCCCTTGATCAACAGGAGCACGATGCAACGGAAGAGAATGAGGAGACACGTGATGTAACATGCCCACGACCGACTGTTGACAAGCCAAGGGCCCTTGATCAACAGGAGCACGATGCAACGGAAGAGAATGAGGAGACACGTGATGTAACATGCCCACGACCGACTGTTGACAAGCCAAGGGCCCTTGATCAACAGGAGCACGATGCAACGGAAGAGAATGAGGAGACACGTGATGTAACATGCCCACGACCGACTGTTGACAAGCCAAGGGCCCTTGATCAACAGGAGCACGATGCAACGGAAGAGACTGAGGAGACCAATCACTTGGATGCAGCTCCTGCTTCTCACATTGCTGGTAGTAGGTGAACTGTTCGTGGGGGTCGAGGTCGGGGAAATCATGGTAGACGAGGTCACGATGGACAAGGACGGGCTCGCAACACAGATGCGAGTAGATGTGATGAGGCAACACCAGCCAGGCATGAACGTGAATGTTTGCAGTGACATGGGTGAGCTAGAAATGTTGTACCCAGGAGTGATTTGCTACTAACTAGCGAGTAAAATTCATCAGGCAACTCTCTGGGGACTGTTGCTTCTCATTCACTAGAAAATCACTGATATGTTTGATGTTACTTTTTGTAAAATAAATGCAAATAATATAGACATTGATAGCATTTTCTTATATGTGATGGCTTGATGTGTACCCCAAAAAAAAAATTGGTGATGATCAGATTTTAGGGTATGGTTGCTAAGCACGTTTGCCTTGGTATATTCTGAAACTCCTGTGATAACTTTATCTTGAATTTACTCAAAACCAACAATACCCCATCTGGCAACTTCAAAGTGACATATCTCGGTCATTTCTTGTTGCATTTTGATAAATCATATATCAATTTCAAAGTATTTCAATGCAGAATATGAACATCCCCAAACCAACATTTTTTATGATTTTGTCATTGCGACTCATTTTGCTGTGAAGGGTCACATATGTGAATAATCAGCATATTGAAACAATTGTAACGTCTGTCACGTGTAACATCAGTCACGACAGAACCTAATAGTACGTAACATCAGTCACAGTGGCTAACAGACGCACAGCAGCTTGTAAAGTATGCCCTACTTTGGATAATAGGTGGAAGCACCACCTCAATAGTCAACTTGTTTAACTTGTGTCACCAGAATAGATATCTGCAACAAGCTCTGTAAAAACATAGTACCATATTAACTGCTAGCAGCGTGAATATGTTTAAAAACAAGGTTGACACATATCTCAGGAGGGCGGGTTATAAGTAGATGAACATTGTTGGACTCTCGATAAGCCAATGGCTTCCTTGTCCACTTGCCATCTGGGCCTTTGGATGGCAAATCTTGTTAAATCTTGTTAAATTAGTGAAGTCAAAGATTCAGATATGATCTGATAGTCATATCATAATATAGGTTTATCAATGTACCAATATTAAAGCTGCCATCACACTATGTAATGTCAGTTAGGCCCCTTGTAAGCTGCCATCACACTATGTAATGTCAGTTAGGCCCCTTGTAAGCTGCCATCACACTATGTAATGTCAGTTAGGCCCCTTGTAAGCTGCCATCACACTATGTAATGTCAGTTAGGCCCCCTTGTAAGCTGCCATCACACTATGTAATGTCAGTTAGGCCCCTTGTAAGCTGCCATCACACTATGTAATGTCAGTTAGGCCCCTTGTAAGCTGCCATCACACTATGTAATGTCAGTTAGGCCCCTTGTAAGCTGCCATCACACTATGTAATGTCAGTTAGGCCCCTTGTAAGCTGCCATCACACTATGTAATGTCAGTTAGGCCCCTTGTAAGCTGCCATCACACTATGTAATGTCAGTTAGGCCCCCTTGTAAGCTGCCATCACACTATGTAATGTCAGTTAGGCCCCTTGTAAGCTGCCATCACACTATGTAATGTCAGTTAGGCCCCCTTGTAAGCTGCCATCACACTATGTAATGTCAGTTAGGCCCCTTGTAAGCTGCCATCACACTATGTAATGTCAGTTAGGCCCCCTTGTAAGCTGCCATCACACTATGTAATGTCAGTTAGGCCCCTTGTAAGCTGCCATCACACTATGTAATGTCAGTTAGGCCCCCTTGTAAGCTGCCATCACACTATGTAATGTCAGTTAGGCCCCTTGTAAGCTGCCATCACACTATGTAATGTCAGTTAGGCCCCTTGTAAGCTGCCATCACACTATGTAATGTCAGTTAGGCCCCCTTGTAAGCTGCCATCACACTATGTAATGTCAGTTAGGCCCCTTGTAAGCTGCCATCACACTATGTAATGTCAGTTAGGCCCCTTGTAAGCTGCCATCACACTATGTAATGTCAGTTAGGCCCCCTTGTAAGCTGCCATCACACTATGTAATGTCAGTTAGGCCCCTTGTAAGCTGCCATCACACTATGTAATGTCAGTTAGGCCCCTTGTAAGCTGCCATCACACTATGTAATGTCAGTTAGGCCCCTTGTAAGCTGCCATCACACTATGTAATGTCAGTTAGGCCCCTTGTAAGCTGCCATCACACTATGTAATGTCAGTTAGGCCCCTTGTAAGCAGCTGCCATCACACTATGTAATGTCAGTTAGGCCCCTTGTAAGCTGCCATCACACTATGTAATGTCAGTTAGGCCCCCTTGTAAGCTGCCATCACACTATGTAATGTCAGTTAGGCCTCTTGTAAGCTGCCATCACACTATGTAATGTCAGTTAGGCCCCTTGTAAGCTGCCATCACACTATGTAATGTCAGTTAGGCCCCTTGTAAGCTGCCATCACACTATGTAATGTCAGTTAGGCCCCTTGTAAGCTGCCATCACACTATGTAATGTCAGTTAGGCCCCTTGTAAGCTGCCATCACACTATGTAATGTCAGTTAGGCCCCTTTGTAAGCTGCCATCACACTATGTAATGTCAGTTAGGCCCCTTGTAAGCTGCCATCACACTATGTAATGTCAGTTAGGCCCCTTGTAAGCTGCCATCACACTATGTAATGTCAGTTAGGCCCCTTGTAAGCATTTTCCATTTTGTTCCTGCTGTTTTCAATAAATATATGAAAATGTTGTCCCATATGTATTTGTTAGTGTCAAGCCTCTAATGTATGACTAAAGGGTCATGTATTTGTTAGTGTCAAGCCTCTAATGTATGACTAAAGGGTCATGTATTTGTTAGTGTCAAGCCTCTAATGTATGACTAAAGGGTCATGTATTTGTTAGTGTCAAGCCTCTAATGTATGACTAAAGGGTCATGTATTTGTTAGTGTCAAGCCTCTAATGTATGACTAAAGGGTCATGTATTTGTTAGTGTTAAGCCTCTAATGTTTGACTAAAGGATCATCGCATAAGTTGTCCAAGTCCAAGAAAAGCGTATAGTGTTTAGTATTTGTTCAGACCCCAGCCCCCCAATACTTGGAGTGGGACATAATAGTGAATGTGTATTTTGCAAATCAAAAAGCACAGCCAACAGCCTCCTATCCATATTCAACCATGAATATAAACCTTAACAAGATGTTTAAATATTTATTCATAAATTTATTCAAACATTAAAATATAATTATATAAAAAAAACATAAGAAACACCAGAAAAGCAAACAAAATGTCAATAATACTGTTTTCGCCTTTTAAAATAATTATAAAAAAAACTGTTTTTAAAAAATGTGTACAGCCAAGCTTCACTGTGAATTACTATCCATTTCACTCTTTAGGTGGCGCCACTGCTGCCGAGATTCACTTGTCCCACAAAATGTGGGACGACCAAACCCCACTCAACAAGATTTAATGCTACACATTTTTGGTACTTTAACAACTTATGTGACGACCCCTAAGTTTGAGTAGAACGTTGAAAGAAAATTCAATCAAATCTTTCTACATGACCTTTTTGCATAACGTCAGTCATGATTCATTAAGCATCTACTACTAATTGCCGGCAAAAGCAATGGACCAATATTGCTGCACTAAAATTGAACCATTTGAAACAATATCTTATGGAAGCAAATCTAAATTGTTTTGCATAATAATGTAATGTCAGTCATTGTGGAACTGACCAGCTATAGTTTAGAAAGCTCACTTGTATGGGCTTACTTACTTGTATGGGCTTACTTACTTGTATGGGCTTACTTACTTGTATGGGCTTACTTACTTTTTTAACAAGATTGCCATCTAAGGCAAATGCCCAGATGGCAATCTGGGCATTTGATGGACAAGGAAGCCATTGGTTTATCGAGAGTCCAACATTTTTTTATCTATGTGTAAGCCCTCCTGAGATATGTGTCAACTTTGTTTTTAAACATATTCATGCTGCTAGCAGTTACACAATCTGTAGCTAATTTGTTCCATTCATTGATTGTCCTATGTAAGAACGAGTACTTCCTGATATCCAATCTACACTGATCCTTTACTAATGTTACTTCATGTCTTCTAGTTCTACTATCTTTCTTGAATGAGAAAAAAATATTTCTATCAATATTTTCATACCCAGTCAATATCTAAAAAAATTTAATTTTATCTCCTCTTAACCTCTTTGTCTCTAGGGTTGTTAAACCACATTATCTCAGTCGTTCTTCATAACTAAGGTCTCTCAGTTCTGAAATCATTTTAGTTGCTCTCCTCTGTATTCTTTCAAGCGTATCTATATCCTTCTTACGATATGGTTTCCATGCTTGTATACAGTATTGTAAATGAGGCATAACTATTACTTTATACAGAGGTATAATTAGCTGTTTCCTTGTATGTTATATTTCTCCTAATCAACCCAAGAATTTGATTACCCTTTGAAGCTGCAATACAACACTGCTCTGAAACTTTCATATCAACACTTACTGTTACTCCTACTTACTAAGTCCTTTTCTTTTATGGTAGTACCTAGAACAGTATCTCCCATTGTGACATTATGACTGCCTTTTAGGCTGGTGCTGCCCTGACCCTGAGATGTGGTATCACTGCGTATGTGTACTTTGCCATGCCTGGATGTCCCACATCAATAAAGCTGTCTTGTTAACTATGTGTTTTCTGGATACTTACAACATGCTACATCCATTGTGTAGTTTCTTGTATCATAATCACTGTTAACCTTTCTAAACACTTTTGTGTCATCCGCGAATTTCAGTACGTTGCTTGTTATATTATCTTCCAAGTCACGGATATATATTAAGAATAATAAAGGTTCTAATACTGATCCACTCCAGTCTGAAACCTCCCCATCTTCTACAACACGCTGTCTTCTGTCAGCCATTGCTCTATCCTGTCAATTATGCCATCCCTGTTACCATGTGCTTTCAATTTAAGTAGTAACGTTTGATGTGGCAATTTGTTGAAAGCTTTCTGAAGATCTAAGTAGATAATATCTACTGGTGATCCATCATCTATCCACTTAATAATTTCTTCCAAAACACAACATATTTGTTAAGCATGACCTCGCTTTTTGCAGGGGCTTACTTACTTGTAGGGGCTTACTTACTTGTAGGGGCTTACTTACTTGTAGGGGCTTTTAAGTTCTTCCGTCAGGAAATTGAGAGCATCCCTAAAACACAACAATCAAAAGAATGTTTTCTAACGTTTCTAACAGATGCAGCAGTTGTGAGACAAACAAACACTATTTTAGGAACATTATATCTCTGTGTATCTGTTACACATCACTCATCTGTTACATTAATACACATCACTCATCTGTTACATTAATACACATCACTCATCTGACAAATAACCTTTATGTACTGCAATGCAATTTATGAAACCATGTTACATGATACAGCACAAAGGTCTACTTGACATGTTTCAACATGTTTCAACATGTTTCAACATGCACGTTTAGCATCTGAAGTATTGGTAAATACAAACATCCACATGAGTACCTAACCTACACATGAGTACCTAACCTACCCATGAGTACCTAACCTACACATGAGTACCTAACCTAAACCTAAACATGAGTACCTAACCTACACATGAGTACCTAACCTAAACCTAAACATGAATACCTAACCTAAACCTATACATGAGTACCTAACCTACCCATGAGTACCTAACCTACACATGAGTACCTAACCTACCCATGAGTACCTAACCTACACATGAATACCTAACCTACACATGAGTACCTAACCTAAACCTAAACATGAGTACCTAACCTAAACCTATACATGAGTACCTAACCTACACATGAGTACCTAACCTACATATGAGTACCTAACCTATACATGAGTACCTAACCTATACATGAGTACCTAACCTATACATGAGTACCTAACCTACACATGAGTACCTAACCTATACATGAGTACCTAACCTATACATGAGTACCTAACCTATACATGAGTACCTAACCTACACATGAGTACCTAACCTATACATGAGTACCTAACCTACACTTGGGCAATTCCGTATTGGAGAGCCCAGACTGCTAAATATTAAATCTTGTTGAACAGTGCCAAAGTTTCACTACTTCTGTAAAGAAATTGTAGAATTTGGACTAAAGTAAAATGTTTAATCAATCGGTTCATTTTCTTGAAAAATAGCATTTCTAATGAGGTGTATTTTTAGCATTACAGCCAATGAAAAAGCAATACTTCAGAAACTTCTCCCATCTTCCCATTAACTCTCAACTTATTTACTTTTATTTTGTTGATTATTTAGGTTAATATACTCTAAATTCAAAATGCAGAAAGCAGTACGTACTGCACATCTCATACTATGAACAGGATGGTGATACATTTTCATACATTTTGTCCGTAATTCCGTTACCAAAACAGTCATAAAAGTTTTCCTGAGAACTAACTATTGATTGAAATTAAAAGTTACTTGAAATTCTCTTATCAGATACACACAGTAAAAGTATCTTCTCTGATCTTGTGTAAAACTTGGTAACGGAATTACATTTTGGTAACGGAATTACAGTATTTTCTCTTGTAGTGTAGGAATCCAGGAACGGAAACCAACTCATATTTTTGTCTGACAATAACACAATGTCTTCCTGTTCCTGTTTCCAGAACGGTCCATGTCAAACTGAGTCCCTGAGATGACAACCTGAATTTAAATCTCACAACATCCTGTAAAAATGTGAGTAGACATACCAGTACTTACAGTAATTGTTTAACAGAACTATTATATATTAATTGTTTGATTACTAGATAACTAATTTGTTACCTTGTATTGCTAGCTTTTCATATGTATCACAATCATATGTAGTTTTCTTATTGCATGATGAGAATGGAAAATAAACAATCAGTCCACCTAATTGTGATTTCTTACTTTTACTTTTGTACATTTTACAGCTAACATTCCCCTCACAGCCAAGGAGAAGATGCAGCTCTACCATCAGGTATGGGTTCAAGTACTCAAGTACTTATGTACTTAAGTACAGCAAGTACTCTACTTGAACTTGTACTTGCCATTTTGGTGAGTGCAGTACTTGAACTTGACTGTCAAAGTACTTGTACGTTTTACTCTATCTCAAAAATTGGGAAAGATGACCGTGTATTTACTGTTGTTTTTCTTTCTCACAAAGCGTCATGCCATGAAACATAAATGGTGCAAAAGATAATTGCAATGAAAATGACCGTATGTTTGTTGCTATTTTGCACACTGCTTCATGACATGAAACATAAATGCTGGTGCAATGTTTACAATAACAAGTGGTAATAATACATAGTTAATACACTGTAATGATGACCATATTAATTGATCACACTGTTCATGTTATGTCTGTCAATGAATAGCTAAGGGCAGTGCTGGATGTTGATTGGTTTATATGAAACCTTCCTGGAGTTTTTTAATGTACAACTATTTTTTTAATACTTTGTTATTTCTTATTGATTACCCCCCTTACCATCCCTAAATATAGTACACCCCCATTCTCCAATAACCATGACTATGATACCCCAAAAAAGGCAACAGGCAGCATCTTTTCCCAGTCAGAAATACCACATTAAGCAAACAGTTATAGGCTACCAGTTGAGGCCATAATCTGTTTGTTTAATTAAGACACTAGGATGTCCATAAAGGGCCATTCATCAGTTGACCCACCAGCTAGCCATTAAATGCCTTTGATGCAGTCAGGACACCATACCACTTGGCACTGGCTGACAGTGCTAACTGCTAAGAACTGCCAGCTGAGGCTTCCTCTGTAGAAGTAAGGTGACTCAAGTCAGACTGCCTCCTACACCAGTATAATCTGGTGCCAGCAGTCTGGCTAGAAGGGGATTCTGAGCCTGTTGTAGTGGCACATTCTAACCCTCTCAACAAAGTCAGACTGCCTCCTACACCAGTATAATCTGGTGCCAGCAGTCTGGCTAGAAGGGGATTCTGAGCCTGTTGTAGTGGCACGTTCTAACCCTCTCAACAAAGCAGAAAATATAAATTGCAAACTTCTAATATGAACAGATTACAAATTGCAACACTGCCTTTGTGCACCAAAACAAGACAAACTGAACTGATGTAAATTGGTCTCATGTGGTCTTTATTGAACGCAAGGACAAACAAACTGTTCAAATTGCCACTCATCCCCTTTGTTCCAATTTGGACAAATCTTCTCACCTCTTTCTTCAAGTATAAATAACATATTATATATATTGCAGTAAGCCATAATTATATTGTATGGGTCTTAGTGCCCTGCGCGGGCCTAGAATTTGATCCCAAGCCCGGCCCGCAATTAGCAGTTAGAGTCCAGGCCCGGCCCAGGCCCGCAGCAATTTTTCAAGACCCAGGCCCACAAACTAGAATTTAGGCCCAGGCCCGATCAAGACCGTGAATGTTTGGCCCAGGCCCGGCCCGCAAGTTTCAGGCCCAGGCCCGGCCCATACCCGCGGGCCAAAGATGGGTCAGCCCGCGGCCCGCAAGCCCACGGCCCGCTAAGTTTAGAGAAGATAAACCTATAATCTTATAACAAAGAAGAAAAACAAATAAACTGTAAAACAGACTTATTGTTTTATTAAATAAAAAAACATCCTTAGCTCTTAGTGGAGTACTACTCTTATGCTGATGTTCCATAGTGTGCTGGATGAGTTCTAAAAATCCAGCACTACCAACTTCTTCAAACTTACGAATATCCTGAAGAAAAATAAAGAAAAACTTCTTAGTGTCATTACTATTAAATATGATAACATTTGTTATATTTGGCTTTAATGTATTGGCTTACGGTTAGGGTTGGAGATTTGTTTATCTAACCCTGACTTAACCCATATGCAAGCCATAACCCCAATTCATATTGTTAATTGAATTAGCCCAACTAAGTTAACATAATTTGATATGATATTTCAATTAAATGTTACCCACTGGCACTGACACCCAGTGGCATTTCCAGCAGGCCTGCAGTCACTAGCCTGAGACAGACAGGTTCAGACATGTGTGAATTAGTACAAGTGTGAATGAATTAAGACTGGGGAGAAATACCAGTTACCACTTGGCAGTGGGCAGGTCATTCAGGTAGGCAATGTTTGGAGGGAAGACCTAGACAATAGAATGTCCACTGGTAGGGTCAAAGGGTGATAAGTTGATGGTTAATCATGGCTTGATTGCCTCTGCAAATATTTCTAAAGTAAACATTTGGGGCTGGCTACTTCCAGCCAAGTGAACTTATGGGGCCATTAGATTCTATGCAAGTTTGCAAATATATAATGCTAAAGAAATAATTTTAAGCATTCATTAACCGGAATTACAATTTATAATAATTTTTTTATTAAAAAATAAAGTAATAATCGGTGTTTTGTATGAATATTTTTATTATGTCCAGGCCCAGCCCAGCCCGCTCACAATAGGCCCAGGCCCGGCCCAAGCCCGTTGTGTTTAAATTATTTTCAGCCCAGGCCCGGCCCGGGCCCGCAGTATGTAGGCCCAGCCCGCAAAATTATGTAGAGGCCCGGCCCGGCCCGCAGGCTGTGGGCCGGGCTTGGACCCAAAGCCCGGCCCGCGCAGGGCACTAATGGGTCTACAGAGAACTTCCCTACTTTACAGTCTGTTACAACTATTGGAAATATTTTCCTAAAAGAAAAAAATGCAACAAAATATCTGACAGTGATTCATTTAAGATGATCCTTATTTAACTAATTCATTACACCATATCCACTGTCCAGATGTGGAGGACTCCTAACTGACCCTTGATTGTAACTGCTAACAATTACTCAAATGCTTCATAACAATGAACTCAGTGTGTGATCAATGAAGACTTGCAGCATATCTCATGAAGCCATGACACATGCTAGCCTGGGTCTGAGAGAACAGGGACTGAGGGAGCAGGCTGGCTAACTTGCACTCCCGTCATCTTTCCTCCTGACACCTCCCATCTCCCTCACTCCCATCTCCTTCGCCCCCACTCCCCTCTCCTTGGCTCCGGTTGTCTTCCTCATATTTCTTTCCTTCCCGTCTCCTTATGTCCTGTCTCCCTACGACCTGTCACCTTACCTCCTCTCAGCCTCCTCCCAGGCTGAGGTGCGCTCTCCCTAGCATCTCTCTCATCGTCTCCCCCACTTTATCATCTACTGTCCCCCCACTGGAACCACTGGCACAACCCACCTGCTCCCTTCCCTCCATTGCCACAACAAGCAGCCTCAGCTGTTCCAACTCCACCTCTAGTTCCTTCATCTTCGCACACCCCCTACACTCAAAACTAAAACTATCCACCTGAACCTCAGCCCAGGACTTCTCACACTCGGACTTGACGAAGTCCACCCAGTTGCTGCAAATGTTGCTTATTAATTGCCTGGTGGCCTTTACTTGCTGTTTGCATGGCGTCATCACAGAATTTAGTCTTAATTTGATTGCTATACTAGCTTTGAATAAGGCTGTTTTTATGTTCAAAAGAACACTTCAGGCTGGGTTATTTAGGATTTAATATCAAATTGACAGTAATATACTTGCTACCTATGTCTTTTCTACTAACCTGGCATCAAAATAAAAAATTATGCATCAAATAAAAACTTAATATCTGCTCTTTCCAACGATATAGATAACTCAATATTTTCAAATTTGCACGTTATTCATTTTGTTAGGACTCGACACATATTTGTATTTGATCAAGTGTATTTGTATTTGAAATGTGTTAATAGAGCATACTTGTATTTGAAAGTTTAAAAAGGAATGTATTTATATTTGGTAAAAATGTATTTGACCCATCACTCTGATGTGAAGTGTTTGATAAACAAATCATATTTCACCTAGTGCTTACAAAGTAGAAGTGCTGCCTTATAAATAAAATCTTACTGTCATGCCTCTTGACTTCTGATGACTATTAAATTTTTTTCTATAGATCACCAGATTGTGCACAGACCTGACAACCACAGATGTATGCTATCAAAACCGGACTGAACCAGTCCAAAGTGACAACTTACTGTCACATCACATGATGTTTATCTGGCACTTCAAACCATCTACTTTAAAAGCCACAAAGCTGAACACACAAACATATTTAACTCAGATAAATATCAACCAGCAACACATGAACAATGAATGAGCAGTATACCTTTGATAGGGTTTCTCAAGTATATCCTTGATAGGGTTTCTCAAGCATATCCTTAATAGGGTTTCTCAAGTATATCCTTGATAGGGTTTCTCAAGTATACCTTTGATAGGGTTTCTCAAGTATATCCTTGATAGGGTTTCTCAAGTATATCCTTGATAGGGTTTCTCAAGTATACCTTTGATAGGGTTTCTCAAGTATATCCTTGATAGGGTTTCTCAAGTATATCCTTGATAGGGTTTCTCAAGTATATCCTTGATAGGGTTTCTCAAGTATATCCTTGATATGGTTTCTCAAGTATACCTTTGATAGGGTTTCTCAAGTATATCCTTGATAGGGTTTCTCAAGTATATCCTTGATAGGGTTTCTCAAGTATATCCTTGATAGGGTTTCTCAAGTATATCCTTGATAGGGTTTCTCAAGTATATCCTTGATAGGGTTTCTCAAGTATATCCTTGATATGGTTTCTCAAGTATATCCTTGATAGGGTTTCTCAAGTATATCCTTGATAGGGTTTCTCAAGTATACCTTTGATAGGATTTTTCAAGTATATCCTTGATAGGGTTTCTCAAGTATACCTTTGATAGGGTTTCTCAAGTATATCCTTGATATGGTTTCTCAAGTATATCCTTGATATGGTTTCTCAAGTATATCCTTGATAGGGTTTCTCAAGTATATCCTTGATAGGGTTTCTCAAGTATATCCTTGATAGGGTTTCTCAAGTATACCTTTGATAGGGTTTCTCACGTATATCCTTGATATGGTTTCTCAAGTATATCCTTGATATGGTTTCTCAAGTATATCCTTGATAGGGTTTCTCAAGTATACCTTTGATAGGGTTTCTCAAGTATATCCTTGATATGGTTTCTCAAGTATATCCTTGATAGGGTTTCTCAAGTATATCCTTGATAGGGTTTCTCAAGTATATCCTTGATAGGGTTTCACAAGTATATCCTTGATAGGGTTTCTCAAGTATATCCTTGATAGGGTTTCTCAAGTATACCTTTGATAGGGTTTCTCAAGTATATCCTTGATAGGGTTTCTCAAGTATATCCTTGATAGGGTTTCTCAAGTATATCCTTGATAGGGTTTCTCAAGTATATCCTTGATAGGGTTTCTCAAGTATATCCTTGATATGGTTTCTCAAGTATATCCTTGATAGGGTTTCTCAAGTATATCCTTGATAGGGTTTCTCAAGTATACCTTTGATAGGATTTTTCAAGTATATCCTTGATAGGGTTTCTCAAGTATATCCTTGATAGGGTTTCTCAAGTATACCTTTGATAGGGTTTCTCAAGTATATCCTTGATATGGTTTCTCAAGTATATCCTTGATATGGTTTCTCAAGTATATCCTTGATAGGGTTTCTCAAGTATATCCTTGATAGGGTTTCTCAAGTATACCTTTGATAGGGTTTCTCACGTATATCCTTGATATGGTTTCTCAAGTATATCCTTTATAGGGTTTCTCAAGTATATCCTTGATAGGGTTTCTCAAGTATACCTTTGATAGGGTTTCTCAAGTATATCCTTGATATGGTTTCTCAAGTATATCCTTGATAGGGTTTCTCAAGTATATCCTTGATAGGGTTTCTCAAGTATATCCTTGATAGGGTTTCTCAAGTATATCCTTGATAGGGTTTCTCAAGTATACCTTTGATAGGGTTTCTCAAGTATATCCTTGATAGGGTTTCTCAAGTATATCCTTGATAGGGTTTCTCAAGTATATCCTTGATAGGGTTTCTCAAGTATATCCTTGATAGGGTTTCTCAAGTATATCCTTGATATGGTTTCTCAAGTATATCCTTGATAGGGTTTCTCAAGTATATCCTTGATAGGGTTTCTCAAGTATACCTTTGATAGGATTTTTCAAGTATATCCTTGATAGGGTTTCTCAAGTATATCCTTGATAGGGTTTCTCAAGTATACCTTTGATAGGGTTTCTCAAGTATATCCTTGATATGGTTTCTCAAGTATATCCTTGATATGGTTTCTCAAGTATATCCTTGATAGGGTTTCTCAAGTATATCCTTGATAGGGTTTCTCAAGTATACCTTTGATAGGGTTTCTCACGTATATCCTTGATATGGTTTCTCAAGTATATCCTTTATAGGGTTTCTCAAGTATATCCTTGATAGGGTTTCTCAAGTATACCTTTGATAGGGTTTCTCAAGTATATCCTTGATATGGTTTCTCAAGTATATCCTTGATAGGGTTTCTCAAGTATATCCTTGATAGGGTTTCTCAAGTATATCCTTGATAGGGTTTCTCAAGTATATCCTTGATAGGGTTTCTCAAGTATACCTTTGATAGGGTTTCTCAAGTATATCCTTGATAGGGTTTCTCAAGTATATCCTTGATAGGGTTTCTCAAGTATATCCTTGATAGGGTTTCTCAAGTATATCCTTGATATGGTTTCTCAAGTATATCCTTGATAGGGTTTCTCAAGTATACCTTTGATAGGGTTTCTCAAGTATATCCTTGATATGGTTTCTCAAGTATATCCTTGATAGGGTTTCTCAAGTATATCCTTGATATGGTTTCTCAAGTATATCCTTGATAGGGTTTCTCAAGTATATCCTTGATAGGGTTTCTCAAGTATATCCTTGATAGGGTTTCTCAAGTATATCCTTGATAGGGTTTCTCAAGTATACCTTTGATGTGTTTTCTCAAGAACACAAAATTAACTTTTATGGTGTTGAATGAATCATCTGGCAAGGCAACACCAAGTGATCCAGAATTGAATCATCTGGCAAGGCAACACCAAGTGATCCAGAAATTAATCAACTGGCAAGGCAACCCCAAATGATCCAGAAATGAATCATCTGGCAAGGCAACACCAAGTGATCAAGAATTGAATCATCTGGCAAGGCAACACCAAATGATCAAGAATTGAATCATCTGGCAAGGCAACACCAAGTGATCCTGAATTGAATCATCTGGCAAGGCAACACCAAGTGATCCAGAAATGAATCTCTGGCAAGGCAACACCAAGTGATCCAGAATTGAATCATCTGGCAAGGCAACACCAAGTGATCCAGAATTGAATCAACTGGCAAGGCAACACCAAGTGATCCAGAATTGAATCATCTGGCAAGCCAACACCAAGTGATCCAGAAATGAATCTCTGGCAAGCCAACACCAAGTGATCCAGATTTAATCATCTGGCAAGGCAACACCAAGTGATCCAGAATTGAATCATCTGGCAAGGCAACACCAAATGATGAAGAATTGAATCATCTGGCAAGGCAACACCAAGTGATCCAGAATTGAATCATCTGGCAAGGCAACACCAAGTGATCCAGAATTGAATCAACTGGCAAGGCAACACCAAGTGATCCAGAATTGAATCAACTGGCAAGGCAACCCCAAATGATCCAGAAATGAATCATCTGGCAAGGCAACACCAAGTGATCAAGAATTGAATCATCTGGCAAGGCAACACCAAATGATCAAGAATTGAATCATCTGGCAAGGCAACACCAAGTGATCCTGAATTGAATCATCTGGCAAGGCAACACCAAGTGATCCAGAAATGAATCTCTGGCAAGGCAACACCAAGTGATCCAGAATTGAATCATCTGGCAAGGCAACACCAAGTGATCCAGAATTGAATCAACTGGCAAGGCAACACCAAGTGATCCAGAATTGAATCATCTGGCAAGCCAACACCAAGTGATCCAGAAATGAATCTCTGGCAAGCCAACACCAAGTGATCCAGATTTAATCATCTGGCAAGGCAACACCAAGTGATCCAGAATTGAATCAACTGGCAAGGCAACACCAAGTGATCCAGAATTGAATCATCTGGCAAGCCAACACCAAGTGATCCAGAAATGAATCTCTGGCAAGGCAACACAAAGTGATCCAGAATTGAATCATCTGGCAAGGCAACACCAAGTGATCAAGAATTTAATCATCTGGCAAGGCAACACCAAATGATGAAGAATTGACTCAACTGGCAAAGCAACACCAAGTGATCCAGAATTGAATCATCTGGCAAGGCAACACCAAATGATGAAGAATTGAATCATCTGGCAAGGCAACACCAAGTGATCCAGAATTGAATCATCTGGCAAGGCAACACCAAGTGATCCAGAATTGAATCAACTGGCAAGGCAACACCAAGTGATCCAGAATTGAATCAACTGGCAAGGCAACACCAAATGATCAAGAATTGAATCATCTGGCAAGGCAACACCAAGTGATCCAGAATTGAATCATCTGGCAAGGCAACACCAAGTGATCCAGAATTGAATCAACTGGCAAGGCAACACCAAGTGATCCAGAATTGAATCATCTGGCAAGACAACACCAAGTGATCCAGAATTGAATCATCTGGCAAGGCAACACCAAGTGATCCAGAATTGAATCAACTGGCAAGGCAACACCAAGTGATCCACAATTGAATCAACTGGCAAGGCAACATCAAGTGATCCACAATTGAATCAACTGGCAAGGCAACACCAAGTGATCCAGAATTGAATCATCTGGCAAGGCAACACCAAATGATCAAGAATTGAATCATCTGGCACGGCAACACCAAGTGATCCAGAAATGAATCTCTGGCAAGCCAACACAAAGTGATCCAGAAATGAATCTCTGGCAAGCCAACACCAAGTGATCAAGAATTGAATCATCTGGCAAGGCAACACCAAGTGATCAAGAATTGAATCATCTGGCAAGCCAACACCAAGTGATCCAGAATTGAATCATCTGGCAAGCCTACACCAAGTGATCCAGAAATGAATCTCTGGCAAGCCAACACCAATTGATCAAGAATTGAATCATCTGGCAAGCCAACACCAAGTGATCCAGAATTGAATCATCTGGCAAGGCAACACCAAGTGATCCAGAAATGAAACATAGTAAGAAAGAATATCACCAGGTTAATGCAAAATCAATAAAAACAGACATATCAACATCCTCCAACAACAAGTTGACATCAATCGATGAGTAAAAAGAATCAAATTTTCATATATTTTAAAATGAAACAAAATGTATGGTTTGTGAGCAGTGAACCTAGAGTTAATAAAACTAATCATTTGTAACTACAATCAAGAATATCACGCTAGGGCTTTTCTCAGATTGTGTTCTAAAAGAGATTCTGGTCAAATCTCAATTATACTGGGTGACCAATAAACAGGCGAAATTTAAGTAAACAAAGACCAAAATATGTTGCATAAGTTGAGTTTTAGATTTTCATATGATGTGCAAATATCACCAGATTACATGCACTCGTGACCTAGGGTTATCTAACAGTATGGCGTGGCCCATGAATTTAAGATGTTGTGTGTTCAACAAGTTTTTCTTAGTAAACCACTGGCATGATATTCTTTATTGTAGGTACAAATGGTTATGTGCATAGGCCCAAAACCATGAATTGTTTCACTTTAACAAAATCAGTAAATCAACAATGAAAGATCATTTGACACTGCCTCGTTTTAGATGCAACTCAAGTCAGAGGACATTGACTTGCATTCATTTGATACAGGCAAGTCATACGACAGACAGTGTATCACATGATGTCATGTGACAGCATACAGTCAAGCCATACAATACACAGTGTATCATTTGATGTCACATGATAGCTGTTGTACCCACCAGCCAGCATAAGAGAAGAGTCCGGAGTAGAAGGCTATAGCAATCTTCCCTGGCTTTGTGGTCGACTCAGCAAATGCATCCGCGAAGTTGGTGTAACCTCCTACAAGTGGAAAACTGTGACATCATTCGAGTCTAGAAAGATGATCAGACTGTAATTTTAATTGATTACAGTAACTGATTGTGGTTTCAAAATTATGTCTCATTGTAACTGATTTATTTGATCTAATTGCAGCAGTGACAATTATGATTAATTACAGTACATTTTCATGTCACAAACTTTACCTGATCAAACCTATCAGAAGTGCTGTTGTCTCACACAGTTTTATCAATCGTATACAAAATATAATTAATACAGAATAAACAAACACACACGCACGCACGCATGCATGCACGCACACCATTATAAATATAATTAATACAGAATAAACACATACACACCAACATACACACCATTATAATTAATACAGAATAAACACATATACACCAACATACACACCATTATAATTAATACAGAATAAACACATATACACCAACACACACACCATTATAATTAATACAGAATAAACACATATACATCAACACACACACCATTATAATTAATACAGAATAAACATTTGGAATAAACAGATTTCCACACAAAGCATCTGCAATTGCAATTGAAATGGTATAATTGATTTGAATTTTTTAAGTGCATTTATAATGACAAATAATTTATTCGATTTTGTGTAATTTTGTGTAACTGGTGTGAGCCCTGGATGCTATTGGGTGCAACATGACAACGTCCTTGATTTATGTCAAATAGAACTTTGCTAAAATGCATCCACAATGATTGTCAATGGGCAGATGTGGTCAGTAAACAGGGGGCGGTGATAAACGTGTGCCATTTGAGGATGGACCTCAGTCCTGTAAGTTATGTTTATAGACTACAGGTACTGGCACAATCTCACTCAATGTGCTGTCTTGTGCCCTTTGAGGATGGACCTCAGTCCTGTAGGTTATGTTTACAGACTACAGGTACTGGCACAATCTCACTCAATGTGCTGTCTTGTGCCCTTTGAGGATGGACCTCAGTCCTGTAGGTTATGCTTACAGACTACAGGTACTGGCACAATCTCACTCAATGTGCTGTCTTGTGCCCTTTGAGGATGGACCTCAGTCCTGTAGGTTATGCTTACAGACTACAGGTACTGGCACAATCTCACTCAATGTGCTGTCTTGTGCCCTTTGAGGATGGACCTCAGTCCTGTAGGTTATGCTTACAGACTACAGGTACTGGCACAATCTCACTCAATGTGCTGTCTTGTGCCCTTTGAGGATGGACCTCAGTCCTGTAGGTTATGCTTACAGACTACAGGTACTGGCACAATCTCACTCAATGTGCTGTCTTCTGCCCTTTGAGGATGGACCTCAGTCCTGTAGGTTATGCTTACAGACTACAGGTACTGGCACAATCTCACTCAATGTGCTGTCTTGTGCCCTTTGAGGATGGACCTCAGTCCTGTAGGTTATGCTTACAGACTACAGGTACTGGCACAATCTCACTCAATGTGCTGTCTTGTGCCCTTTGAGGATGGACCTCAGTCCTGTAGGTTATGCTTACAGACTACAGGTACTGGCACAATCTCACTCAATGTGCTGTCTTGTGCCCTTTGAGGATGGACCTCAGTCCTGTAGGTTATGCTTACAGACTACAGGTACTGGCACAATCTCACTCAATGTGCTGTCTTGTGCCCTTTGAGGATGGACCTCAGTCCTATAGGTAATGCTTACAGACTACAGGTACTGGCACAATCTCACTCAATGTGCTGTCTTGTGCCCTTTGAGGATGGACCTCAGTCCTGTAGGTTATGCTTACAGACTACAGGTACAATCTCACTCAATGTGCTGTCTTGTGCCCTTTGAGGATGGACCTCAGTCCTGTAGGTTATGCTTACAGACTACAGGTACTGGCACAATCTCACTCAATGTGCTGTATTGTGCCCTTTGAGGATGGACCTCAGTCCTGTAGGTTATGCTTACAGACTACAGGTACTGGCACAATCTCACTCAATGTGCTGTATTGTGCCCTTTGAGGATGGACCTCAGTCCTGTAGGTTATGCTTACAGACTACAGGTACTGGCACAATCTCACTCAATGTGCTGTATTGTGCCCTTTGAGGATGGACCTCAGTCCTGTAGGTTATGCTTACAGACTACAGGTACTGGCACAATCTCACTCAATGTGCTGTCTTGTGCCCTTTGAGGATGGACCTCAGTCCTGTAGGTTATGCTTACAGACTACAGGTACTGGCACAATCTCACTCAATGTGCTGTCTTGTGCCCTTTGAGGATGGACCTCAGTCCTGTAGGTTATGCTTACAGACTACAGGTACTGGCACAATCTCACTCAATGTGCTGTCTTGTGCCCTTTGAGGATGGACCTCAGTCCTGTAGGTTATGCTTACAGACTACAGGTACTGGCACAATCTCACTCAATGTGCTGTCTTGTGCCCTTTGAGGATGGACCTCAGTCCTGTAGGTTATGCTTACAGACTACAGGTACTGGCACAATCTCACTCAATGTGCTGTCTTGTGCCCTTTGAGGATGGACCTCAGTCCTGTAGGTTATGCTTACAGACTACAGGTACTGGCACAATCTCACTCAATGTGCTGTCTTGTGCCCTTTGAGGATGGACCTCAGTCCTGTAGGTTATGCTTACAGACTACAGGTACTGGCACAATCTCACTCAATGTGCTGTCTTGTGCCCTTTGAGGATGGACCTCAGTCCTGTAGGTTATGCTTACAGACTACAGGTACTGGCACAATCTCACTCAATGTGCTGTCTTGTGCCCTTTGAGGATGGACCTCAGTCCTGTAGGTTATGCTTACAGACTACAGGTACTGGCACAATCTCACTCAATGTGCTGTCTTGTGCCCTTTGAGGATGGACCTCAGTCCTGTAGGTTATGCTTACAGACTACAGGTACTGGCACAATCTCACTCAATGTGCTGTCTTGTGCCCTTTGAGGATGGACCTCAGTCCTGTAGGTTATGCTTACAGACTACAGGTACTGGCACAATCTCACTCAATGTGCTGTCTTGTGCCCTTTGAGGATGGACCTCAGTCCTGTAGGTTATGCTTACAGACTACAGGTACTGGCACAATCTCACTCAATGTCCTGTCTTGTGCCCTTTGAGGATGGACCTCAGTCCTGTAGGTTATGCTTACAGACTACAGGTACTGGCACAATCTCACTCAATGTGCTGTCTTGTGCCCTTTGAGGATGGACCTCAGTCCTGTAGGTTATGCTTACAGACTACAGGTACTGGCACAATCTCACTCAATGTGCTGTCTTGTGCCCTTTGAGGATGGACCTCAGTCCTGTAGGTTATGCTTACAGACTACAGGTACTGGCACAATCTCACTCAATGTGCTGTCTTGTGCCCTTTGAGGATGGACCTCAGTCCTGTAGGTTATGCTTACAGACTACAGGTACTGGCACAATCTCACTCAATGTGCTGTCTTGTGCCCTTTGAGGATGGACCTCAGTCCTGTAGGTTATGCTTACAGACTACAGGTACTGGCACAATCTCACTCAATGTGCGGTCTTGTGCCCTTTGAGGATGGACCTCAGTCCTGTAGGTTATGTTTACAGACTACAGGTACTGGCACAATCTCACTCAATGTGCGGTCTTGTGCCCTTTGAAGCGATCATGCCCCTGGATCCCTAGCGTGCTAAGGTTGGAAACCAGTCAAATTTTTTGCCTGGATTCAGCCCTGGTAAATGTCCAATGTTAGGACCAAGATGTATAATATTTGTCTTGTTATGGAATTTATGGTTCTGCATAAGAAATAATTAGAAATCCGAGATTGATATTTAGATAAAATATGAAAGTAAATTGTAAAATAAGAGTGCATATTTTTGTTGAAATCATCAAACGAATTGCCTTTGCTCATTAGATCAGGTAACTTGTGAAACTGTGCCTTATGTTATAACTTATAGTATTATGATCTTGTTATAGTATAATTTATGTTATAGTATATCTTATGTTATAGTATATTTTATGTTATAGCATATCTAGAAGCAGAACAACTTGTGAAACTGTGCCTTATGTTATAGTATATCTTATGTTAGAGTATATCTAGAAATAGAACTTGTAAAACTGTGCCTTATGTTATAGTATATCTTATGTTATAGTATATCTTATGTTATAGCATATCTAGAAGCATAACAACTTGTGAAACTGTGCCTTATGTTATAACTTATGGTATTATGATCTTATGTTATAGTATAATTTATGTTATAGTATATCTAGAAGCAGAACAACTTGTGAAACTGTGCCTTATGTTATAGTATATCTTATGTTAGAGTATATCTAGAAATAGAACTTGTAAAACTGTGCCTTATGTTATAGTATATCTTATGTTATAGTATATCTTATGTTATAGCATATCTAGAAGCATAACAACTTGTGAAACTGTGCCTTATGTTATAACTTATGGTATTATGATCTTATGTTATAGTATAATTTATGTTATAGTATATCTAGAAGCAGAACAACTTGTGAAACTGTGCCTTATGTTATAGTATATCTTATGTTAGAGTATATCTAGAAATAGAACTTGTAAAACTGTGCCTTATGTTATAGTATATCTTATGTTATAGTATATCTTATGTTATAGCATATCTAGAAGCATAACAACTTGTGAAACTGTGCCTTATGTTATAACTTATGGTATTATGATCTTATGTTATAGTATAATTTATGTTATAGTATATCTAGAAGCATAACAACTTGTGAAACTGTGCCTTATGTTATAACTTATGGTATTATGATCTTATGTTATAGTATAATTTATGTTATAGTATATCTAGAAGCAGAACAACTTGTGAAACTGTGCCTTATGTTATAGTATATCTTATGTTAGAGTATATCTAGAAATAGAACTTGTAAAACTGTGCCTTATGTTATAGTATATCTTATGTTATAGTATATCTTATGTTATAGCATATCTAGAAGCATAACAACTTGTGAAACTGTGCCTTATGTTATAACTTATGGTATTATGATCTTATGTTATAGTATAATTTATGTTATAGTATATCTAGAAGCAGAACAACTTGTGAAACTGTGCCTTATGTTATAGTATATCTTATGTTAGAGTATATCTAGAAATAGAACTTGTAAAACTGTGCCTTATGTTATAGTATATCTTATGTTAGAGTATATCTAGAAATAGAACTTGTAAAACTGTGCCTTATGTTATAGTATATCTAGAAGCAGAATAACTTTTGCCATGTTTTGCTGATTTCATCAAAACTAACTAACACATTTGCCCTAACGAGCTAGCATGTCATAATCAATATTAGAGATTAGAATTTTCGCGATAAGTGAAAAACATTATTTGAGCAGGAACGTTTAAATGGGTTTCATTATAAATGCATTTTCTGGTGTGTGCTGCCCTGGCAGAGAGAGTTGAATGACAAACCTTGAGCTAGGACAACAATGCCAGTGATAATGATAAGGACGAGGGCCAATACTTTGATGACAGTGAAGACGCCTTGTATTCGAGCAGCCCATATCACACTATAGCCATTTATAAATGACAGCAACACTGAAACAAAACATTGCGCACAATAAAAACACAGGGTCAGAGTTGAACAAAACAACGAGAATTAATAACTAGATACAACATTCAAGTGACAATGATGTGGTAACTGGATGATACTGGTGTTGTGTGGTAACTGGATGATACTGGTGTTGTGTGGTAACTGGATTATACTGGTGTTGTGTGGTAACTGGATGATACTGGTGTTGTGTGGTAACTGGATGATACTGGTGTTGTGTGGTAACTGGATTATACTGGTGTTGTGTGGTAACTGGATGATACTGGTGTTGTGTGGTAACTGGATGATACTGGTGTTGTGTGGTAACTGGATGATACTGGTGTGGTGTGGTAACTGGATGATGTGCTAGTGTTGTGGGGGTAAGTGGATGATGTGCTGGTGTAGTGTGGTAACTGGATGATGTGCTGGTGTTGTGGGGGTAACTGGATGATGTGCTGGTGTTGTGGGGGTAAGTGGATGATGTGCTGGTGTTGTGGGGGTAAGTGGATGATGTGCTGGTGTTGTTTGGGTAAGAGGGTGATGTGCTGGTGTTGTGTGGGTAAGTGGATGATGTGCTGGAGTTGTGTGGGTAAGTGGATAATATGCTGGTGTTGTGTGGGTAAGTGGGTGACGTGCTGGTGTTGTGTGGGTAAGTGGATGATGTGCAGGTGTCGTGTGGATAAGTGGATGATGTCCTGGTGTTGTGGGGGTAACTGGATGATGTGCTAGTGTTGTGGGGGTAAGTGGATGATGTGTTGGTGTTGTGTGGGTAAGTGGGTGATATGCTGGTGTTGTGTGGGTAAATGGATGATGTGCTGGTGTTGTGTGGGTAAGTGGATGATGTGCTGGTGTTGTGTGGGTAACTGGATGATGTGCTGGTGTTGCTGGGGTTAAGTTGATGATGTGCTGGTGTTGCGGGGGGTAAGCTTGGGGTGCAGTGGATATTGTTAGTAAGTGATTAATTTATTAGATCAAAAATGCACACGCATTAAATAATAATAATATATCATATAATTGTGCGTAATAAAATATTTCTGTATACAGAGAGGATCATGGAGACTCCCACAGACTTATTAAAAGTCGCTACCATAGGAGCCACCCGTCGTATTCTTTTGTTTTAGTTTCTGAGTAAAGCAAAGAATATAGATATAAAGTTATCAACATTAAAATGTAGTAAAGTCCACTGTCAATGAAAACCTGGATTGTTGTTTTATTATGCTGCTGTGGTGTATGTCATAGCAAGTAAGTGAGGTGAGAAAGTGAGAATGTATTTATAGTGTTTGAGTGTAGCTAACATCATTGAAGTTGATTGCACATATATGTAGTATGTACAGGTATAACAGTTGATGATTGTGCACGTTTTCATAAATCTGAATGATATGATACTTTGCATAATTTATGAAACCCTGTAAACTGTGTGTATAAAGTTTGTCTTTCACACTTTGAGAGGTATTGTTGATAGTATTTGGTAAACTGTATTTAAGACATTATTTTGCAAAAGTATGCTTTGTACCATAAATGTGAATTTTATTTTGGTTTCATGTATTATGACCATGTATCTTGGAGTTTGTTGCTATCTGCCAATGTTGTAGGTATGTAGGTAATTTATTATGTATAAATTTATAAATTTTTTATTTTTGAAGGGCTATCATATCACTTACTTTTAGTAAGTTTAATTTTTTAAATAGCGGGTCAGTATGTGAATTGAAATTACTCAACGTTATTGTTCGTATTGCCCGTTTCTGAAGTTGATTAATTCTTTGACATTGGAACCCCCAAGTCATTAAACAATAATTTATATGTGGTAACGTGTTATATAGCATAATTTTAATTCTCATAGGCAGTATTAGTTTAAGCCTATTTAGTGTACCGATTATTCTAGAACATTTGTTTGATATAGTTTCGGAGTGTTTTTTCCAATTTAGTTTGGTATCCAAAGTTAATCCCAAGAAATTAAAATTGTCAGCCTTTGTTATTATTATATTATTTATTTTAGGAACAGGTGTTTTGAATTTTTTTTGGCATGTGGTAAACCATGAATTTTGTAACGTTAAGGGACAGTTGATTTATTTCTAGCCATTAATTAATTTTGTAGTTCTTAATTTATTAGTATATCAGCATCATCATTATGTGCACTTGTGAAATTGCTCATTGTACTTAACAAAGTGGTATCTTCTGCATAGGATATGTTGAAATAAGTTGAAAATTTGGCTGGCATGTGAAAAATCATTTATATAAATAATAAAGAGAATTGGTCCAAGATTGGAGCCCTGGGGTACACCAGTTGCTATTGATAAGGTTTCTGATTTTACATCAGCAAATTCTACATATTATGTTATATTTGATAAATAGCTTTCATATAGTTTCAGAGGTACCCCTTCAATACCATAATGATTTAATTTACATAGTAATATGTTATGGTTCGGTTGTTATTCTGTCTAATAGTTCTAAGGCTGCGAATTCAGTCAAGTGACCAGAGCGGAAGCCATAATGATTTTTTTTAAAGTTTCTTACTTTCGAAATAGGAAGATAGTTGATTGCCCATGATTTTTTTTAATACTTTTGATATGGCTGGTAGAAGGGAAATTGGTCTGTACTTGTTAATTATTGTCGGGTCGCCCTTTTTAAACAGTGCAATCTTGTTGCTGTTTCAAAGCTAGTGTAATTTAATTCATTCTATGTTATCTCAGTTCGTGCAGTAGTTGTGGTGTGGGTGATTGCTTCCCAGAAAAATCAAGTTGGTGTCTGCCAGAGGGTGAAGTGTAAAGGAACAGGTCTGCCATGGGGTGAAGTGTAAAGGAACAGGTCTGCCAGGGGGTGAAGTGTAAAGGAACAAGTTTGCCAGGGGGTGACATGTAAAGGAACAGGTCTGCCAGGGGTGAAGTGTAAAGGAACAGGTTTGCCAGGGGGTGAAGTGTAAAGGAACAAGTATGCCAGGGGGTGAAGTGTAAAGGAACAGGTCTGCCAGGGGTGAAGTGTAAAGGAACAGGTTTGCCATGGGGTGAAGTGTAAAGGAACAGGTCTGCCAGGGGGTGAAGTGTAAAGGAACAGGTTTGCCAGGGATGAAGTGTAAAGGAACAGGTTTGCCATGGGGTGAAGTGTAAAGGAACAGGTCTGCCAGGGGGTGAAGTGTAAAGGAACAGGTTTGCCAGGGATGAAGTGTAAAGGAACAGGTCTGCCAGTGGGTGAAGTGTAAAGGAACACGTCTGCCAGGGGGTGAAGTGTAAAGGAACAGGTCTGCCAGGGAGTGAAGTGTAAAGGAACAAGTCTGCCAGGGGGTGAAGTGTAAAGGAACAGGTTTGCCATGGGGTGAAGTGTAAAGGAACAGGTTTGCCAGGGATGAAGTGTAAAGGAACATGTCTGCCAGGGTTGAAGTGTAAAGGAACAAGTCTGCCAGGGGGTGAAGTGTAAAGCACGTTGAATAGTCCCAAGTATTGGATACAGCGTTACATAATAAATTACCTCTACTTTATTTTACTTACAAAGAATCATTATGTAGGTCTGTGAAAATTGGCTGATCCTTTTTGTTGACCTACTTTAAATACTGAAATTCCACTCAAGTGCTAAATTTATGATCAATTATATTCAAATACATTCTAACCGATATCAACTGATTAAAAAGCAAATTAGAAAATTAGTTAAATGCCATATGAAAATTTTGTCAGTAACAATCAGGAAATTTCCAGCCTTATCTGATAAACTCACATGGGAAACGGAACGGCAGAAAGGATTGTAATATCAATGAATATGCATTAGTGAGGTTGGTTTCATAAATATTATTAAATTGTCATGTAATGCATATATGTGGACAGGACAATGTATTAGCATACATGTTAACATGTAATGCAGGGGTGAGATTTAGCAATTCATGGAAGATAGCCAGTCGGGCTACCAACCTTGCAAATTGAAGTAGCCCGGCAGTTTCTTATGTAGCCCACTTGCTAATCAATACTTTGAGGATAGAAAGTAAATACTTTGAAGATAGAATGTATGAACATCAACAACAAATAAAAAACATCAAAAACAAACAGTTTTGAAACATTTATTTTCAAAGCAGGATCAATACAATGTGATACATAATACTGAATAAAATACAGTATACAATTTTACACATGACAGGTTGTTTTGATTTCATAACATGGTACACCAAAGGTCTACGCGAAAAGTTTCCAAGCGTCACAGGACATCTGGTTCTGTGAACTGAACAGTTTTGCTGATTTTTACAGGACCTGATTTTACCATAGCCTAGAGAAACTTTAACCAGTTTTCCAATTAATTCACCATAAGCGCTCCGCGCACCATGTAGATATATCTAACTATCATTGAGATAGCGTATGTTTTTATGTATGTTTATATGTGGTTATGTTCACGTTTTCTTCCTAGACGGCCAACACCTCAGCTCCATACTTTCACGGATTAATCTATGACCCCACAAATGAAACGAAACGCCTTTATTTTTCGAAATACCCCATATATCAAGGGTTCTTAGTATTTTTTATGGTAAATCAAATGTTCGCTGCGTAAAACATTAACCCATTAGACCCCACAACGGCTGTGGCCGGCCTCTCTGTGCAGTCCTGGAACGGCTGCCAACGGCCGCATACAGGACCCACTATTCAAAGAAATCCTGGCGAATAACTACTGAACTAAACGCTACCAAATTTTGCCACACCCTAGCGGATACATTTTGCAACAACAACAGCTCGTTACATGCATGTGTTGCCCTTTCGGAAATCTTGATTTTCATCAGTTTTGTTCACGCTATCTCTAAATTTTTATTTCTATATTTGTCATGATAAAATATGGTGTAGCCTGAAAAATAACCGTCAGAATTTGATAATGTTTTCATTGGTGCAAAGCCATATAGCTACATTTTCTTCGCTGAGTTGCATAGGGTTATAGCATGGGATCATTGTCAAATGTCAGTCGCAACTTTCAATGTTTTAACAAATGTACTATTTTGTCTTTGCAAATTGTGATCAAATGTCAACATTTTATTAATATATCCTATTTCTATGTATACATGCATGTGGAGAAATTACTACTCTTCAAAATAAACACAACTTGTAATTGTCAATATTGAATATTTTTTTCTACAGATTTTTGAACACAAGGAGGTAAAATCGCTCGAAATTTGCCAGAAATCCTGGGAACATGGTGGCATGTTTTAATAAAATCCTGGGGCCTAATGGGTTAACTTCCAACAATCTTAGAAACCACGCACGCCGCGACATATACTTCGGTACGTAAACCGTTTGAGAGTACGTAGCGCCATATGGGCAGTTTATTTTAATAATAGTAGAAATCACGCACCCACGTACTGGCCCGAGGTCGCACATCAAGGGCCAATACACAATAAAAAGAGAGTAGAAAGCAGATAGTCTACAACCAACACAAGTATCCATGCCCATGCGTCTAAATTCATGGAACCTTCAACATTTTGAACATGCAACAAGTATTGCATCACGTGCGTGACGCGGTTGTTTCTGGTAATACGTTCGAGCGTATCGATGGCATATAGGCCTGAGGCATTTGGTAAACACTGCTATCATGACTGTCACGTATGAACTACCAAGTTATCCCATCCTGGGACGGGCATTTTTGCTAGTATATATAAAAGTGGCACCACGCTGCACCAAGACTATTAACATGACCAATTCTCTTTATTATTTCAGTGTAGAATGACCGTTCAGTTGCATGTTGAGCGTTGATGTGGTTGATCAAAAATACAATGAATGCTCCTTATTGATATTGTTTCAGCTACTGTTTGGCAACATTTCTTGCAATGTCAAACGTGTCACAAAAACACTATTTATGATTAACATAAATGCGATATAGCCAGGACAACACTTCTGAGATGTTTATTAACATTCCATATATTTTGCTTGGTCTAAAATAATGAAGCTCCGTAAATATTTCGAGTCGCCAAGCGGGTTACTGTGGCCAAAAATTTAAGTCGCCTGAAACCATTTTGGGCACCATTGGCGACCAGGCGACTGCTAAATCTCACCCCTGTAATGCGAAACTGAGTGAAAAGTTCCCTTCAAATTGCTGTATCTCAAGACTTTATCATGTGCATACTCAAATTTGTTGTATGAAACTTGTTTATACGATGAGTCTATGACCTTGCTACTGATAAAATGTTATCAAAATAGGGGTTTATTCATGTTGGTTATATCGCGTCAAAGGTCAAGGGCAGTAACCTTTGCAACAAAATATTTTTTCAACTGCTGTGTGATGCATATTTTATGATATATGTGGATAGGCCAATTATTTAGCAATATTTAAAGACCACTATCAGTACTTCAGCACCACAAAGGCCAAAGTTATGTCTACATACGTGTGAAGAGAAAATGTTTTTTGAACGTTGTTTAAAACATAAAAAAAATTCTGTGAAGTATAAAAAATATGTGTCTGTACACAAGACTTTAAGCTTCCAAATAAAGTAGAAATTAATTCATTTCCTGCAAGTAACCAGGTCACATGTTCATGTGTCTGTCATTATGGACGTACACTTTTCCTGTTATGGACGTACATCTCTGAATGTTATGGATGTACATATGTGAATGTTATGGATGTACATCTCTGAATGTTATGGACGTACATATGTGAATGTTATGGATGTACATCTCTGAATGTTATGGACGTACATATGTGAATGTTATGGATGTACATCTCTGAATGTTATGGATGTACATATGTGAATGTTATGGACGTACATATGTGAATGTTATGGATGTACATCTCTGAATGTTATGGATGTACATATGTGAATGTTATGGATGTACATCTCTGAATGTTATGGACGTACATATGTGAATGTTATGGATGTACATCTCTGAATGTTACGGATGTACATATGTGAATGTTATGGATGTACATATGTGAATGTTATGGATATACATATGTGAATGTTATGGATGTACATATGTGAATGTTATGGATGTACATATGTGAATGTTATGGACGTACATCTCTGAATGTTATGGATGTACATATGTGAATGTTATGGACGTACACTTCACATTTCACTATTTAAAGCGGACAAATTACATATGAACTTAAAAACATTACTGACTGAAATAAAACTTCAAAAATGCATATTTTATAAAGAATCAGAATATTCATAAGATTTTATTTAATGTTTTATGAACAAAATCATAATTTTCAGTAGTCCGCTGATAGCCTGATGTTCAGGAAGCCCTTTTACCGAGGCTCATGCAGCATAACTAATAAAGACAAATAGACCCAAGAGATGATTATGTCACAAGATTTTAAATAATTAACTCTGAACAATTGCAATATTCAATAACAACCATGCATCATCTTTGAATAACCGTGGTGTACAAAAGAAGTCTTTTAACAATACTTTAACTGCACTTGTTAAACTAACCCAGAAGTTCTTTTGCAGAAAGATACAGCACATCCTAAAACACTTTCATAACTCTGTAATACAAATCAATAATTATATGCTAATAATTATATGTTAATATGCTACATTGTTTAATGAACAAAATGTACTTTTAATCTCACTTGTTCCACCAATAATGTTCAGTATTTTCTTTTTTCAAAGATAAATTGTGTTTTTCAAGAAGCCATTGCATGCAGCGCAGCAACAAACAGAGACAGGAGAACTGCTTGGCTGAGATTTAAAATAGAGAACAGTGAACAACTGAAATATTCAATAAAACATGAATGTCACAGTCAACCATTAATTCAATAAATAAGGGCATGCAACTAGATATTTAATAATAAAAAAACTCTAGCAAACTTACTTTAATGTCATCTGAGAACAAAATACATACTGGAGTATTTTCAGTTCTTCCCATTTTTGCATGCTAACTATCTTTAATTGTTTTCCTAAATGGAGCAGATTTGATTAAAAGGTGACACGACTCTCGAAGATAAACTGCCTTAGGAGTTGGAACACGCTCTATTTCAGATGTATCCTTGGTTAATCAAATTTCTTTCTTAGGATGTAATTGTATTTCACATCCATGTGCCTCTTGATATGTCAATCCTGATGTCCCAGTTGATGTAGAGTTCCAGTGTTGGACGTAGTCATTTTAACTTATGACAGAACTAGCATTAAGTGAAAACAATGGCTTCTCCCTTTGAAGAATTCCAGCCAATATTTCACATTTGTCTGTTTCTTCATAGATCAGTCTACAACACAACAGCTGCTAAATCTTCAAAAATAATGCTGATAACATCAACGATACCATCACCAATACCATCACTGATAACATCAACGATACCATCACCAATACCATCACCGATGACATCATCGATACCATCACCGATGACATCACTGATGACATCACCAATGACGTCACCGATGACATCACCGATACCATCACCGATGACATCAGTGATACCATCACTGATGACATCACTGATGACATCACTGATAGCATTACTGATGACATTACTGATGACATTACTGATGACATTACTGATGACATTACTGATACCACTTAATGATTCCACATGCCAACTTGTCAGCACATATTAAACGTGCAATGACATGAATCTAGTGAAATGCATTGGAAAGTTATTGAAGGTCACTGCAGGCGACATATGACAAGAGTTCATGGACAGACCAACACAGCATCAGACAAAAGACTGGAGAAAGGAATTGGACTTGTCCAGCAAGTGATAAGGCTTACAGGGCTTTTTTTACAAATCAGTTTTCTTTCCATGTTGATATAACATCTGTTCCTCCATTGACAGCAGTAAAAGAAGAAAGAGACGCTGGGCACCGCTTCACTAAGATTCTTATGAACTCATTATCATAATTTTGCTCATTAAAATTGATTTTGCTCCTTAGCTATGATCGAAAAAGAAAATTGCATTTCACTAAAAATAAATCCTAAAAATGTAAAGCAAACCATATCTATCATAAACAGTAAAATTTCCCTAACTGTGAATTATCTTGAATCCAGTTTTATACAGAGATCCAGGTTTTCACAGTCAACTAAGTTTTTAAAATGTGAGCAATGAAAAGTTTGCAAATTATGGCTTTTGTTTTTTGTGCATTGTTTACGGCATGTATTTGACACCACTGACGTTGACAAGTCAGTGTGTCCATTGTTTACGGCATGTATTTGACACCACTGACGTTGACAAGTCAGTGTGTCCATTGTTTACGGCATGTATTTGACACCACTGGTGTTGACAAGTCAGTGTGTCCATTGTTTACGGCATGTATTTGACACCACTGACGTTGACAAGTCAGTGTGTCCATTGTTTACGGCATGTATTTGACACCACTGACGTTGACAAGTCAGTGTGTCCATTGTTTACGGCATGTATTTGACACCACTGGTGTTGACAAGTCAGTGTGTCCATTGTTTACGGCATGTATTTGACACCACTGGTGTTGACAAGTCAGTGTGTCCATTGTTTACGGCATGTATTTGACACCACTGGTGTTGACAAGTCAGTGTGTCCATTGTTTACAGCATGTATTTGACACCACTGGTGTTGACAAGTCAGTGTGTCCATTGTTTACAGCATGTATTTGACACCACTGGTGTTGACAAGTCAGTGTGTCCATTGTTTACAGCATGTATTTGACACCACTGGTGTTGACAAGTCAGTGTGTCCATTGTTTGCAGCATGTATTTGACACCACTGACGTTGACAAGTCAGTGTGTCCGTTGTTTGCAGCATGTATTTGACACCACTGACATTGACTAAGTAAAATGTACATACCTAATCTTCATAGTGCTATACTCGAGAACACTTTGTTATTGAAAACTGTCAAAACTTATCAACTCATCGCCAGAAATAGTGTCCTCTGTGACACGGTGTCTTCGTTTATAAAAGAAAAAAATGTCTGTTTAGCTCATGAGCAAATAAGTGAAATGTGGTTGAAGAGTGGTAAATGGAATGTATTATCAGCCACTTTTTAACAACTTCTTTACTTATTTTGTACAAGTGTGCATACTGTGAAGCTTGTGATGGAAATATCGAACATTAGCTTATGATGGATTTAAAGAGTATATTAGTTAAACACATTTTGAAAACGCTCTTTAATTTAACAACAAATTCTGTTTTACGACGGATTTTCCTTATGAGCTAGTGAAACGCCGTCCTAAACTGTTTGAAGATAACTTCTTAAGTTAAGTTAACTTATTAAAGGAATGTACATTGTCATCAACTAAAATTTATATATATATATATATATATATATATATATATATATATATATATATATATATATAGACAGCATCTACCTGGCAGAGATATGTCGTATATGCTAATGTGAGGGCGCATCCCATGCAAGTTGAAAAACTTGGCTAGTACCCAAGACTCAAGTACCCAAGACTCAAGTACCCAAGACTCAAGTACCCAAGACTCAAGTACCCAAGACTCAAGTACCCAAGACTCAAGTCGTTTGAGATTTACTGCATTTTCAGGCCAATGTTTTTATTTGCTAGACAGTTTGACAACGAAACATCCTGCTTTACTGGACCACAACTGGGAGCAAACTGTTTACTGGTCCTAGATGAAAGCAGGGAATGCCAGATGTTTTGTATCAATGACACAGATCAGAACACAAGGTGGCGTCATCTGTGTTTCCAAGAACTTGTAGGACGAGTTTGTGACATAACCAAGGTCTAAAGTAGAGGACATTTCAAATACACGACCGGACAGCCATTCAACAGTGATTTGTTTTTAATGTTTCCGAAAGCCCTGCCCTGGTTATGTTTTTACTTAGCATAAATCACTCAACATTTGTTCTGCAGTGCAAGAGCTTCCTGAAGTGATTAGACTATCAGACAGGGAGCACATCGAGTGACTTCCATGTAAACACACAGCAGACTGACTTCCATGTAAACACACTTCGAGTGACTTCCATGTAAACACACTTCGAGTGACTTCCATGTAAACACACATCGAGTGACTTCCATGTAAACACACAGTGAGTGACTTCCATGTAAACACACAGCAGAGTGACTTCCATGTAAACACAGCAGAGTGACTTCCATGTAAACACACAGCAGAGTGACTTCCATGTAAACACACAGCAGAGTGACTTCCATGTAAACACACAGCAGAGTGACTTCCATGTAAACACACAGCGAGTGACTTTGGACTGGTTACTTTTAAGACCCTTTTAAGATAAATATTTATAAAATCTATCCTTTCTCCATGACAAATTCAATTATACAAAATAACAATGAAATTTTATTCCAACATCCTCTAGGATTCATTATATTTCTTGATGACAGCTTTTATAGTTTCCCAACCTTTCACATAAAATAAGTCGCTATATTTTTTCCATTTTAACATGCAATCAACAAGACGATCATTAGAACTTATGCAATTTGTTGTATCCTTCAAATTCATATCATATCGTATATTACACCGAAAACTATAATATTATATACAGTTGAATCATTTTAATGAATTAAATTACAATTATCATAATATCTTGTTTCTATATTTCAGATTTTCATGCGTTTCACCTCATCAGGTGAAATTCTCCCCAGTTTGTTTTTAATTAAATCAAATACAGAGCAATGACAGCGATAAGCAATTATTGTATTGCGAATACAACAGAGCCACCTGCATAATTATGGTCTTTGATCTATACAGTGTTTTTCATCACATCATTCTGAATGTGAAGCATGGTCTTTTATTCACACCTGCTCACTGTATGAAACAAACAAAGTAATGTACTTCAACAGCATCTAGTTAAATCTAGCATCCCTTTGATGACAGGTACAGGAATAACAAACCCTTAAAGTGAAGTGGGCAGCTGTGGCCTAGTGGTTAAGGTGTTGCACTCTAAATTCAAGGGTTGTGAATTCAAGATGACAGGTACAGGAATAACAAACCTTTAACGTGAAGGGGGCAGCCGTTGCCTAGTGGTTAAGGTGTTGCACTCTAAATTCAAGGGTTGTCAGTTTAAGACCCACACTGGGCACGGTTCGTTTTCGAAGGTTAGGCAATTTCGTTTACCCTACTTTGCCTCAGTCTACTCAGCTGCAAATGAGTACAAACACTGTTTGGAAGGTACCTGCGATGGACTAGTGTCCTGTCCAGGAGAGTCAGTATAACTGCACTCTAAGTTGCTATATAAACCAGGTTTAAGCACTGGCCATATAAGCCTTCATGGCTTCCTAAGTCATAATGCCTGGGGAATGACTTTACCTTACCTTTTACCTAAAGTGAAGGCTAATCTATTACTAGCTAGAACTGAGTAGATCTTGCATGTCACATCAGTCACCGAAATCACCAAGCTGAAACAACAGGCCAGCACGTACTGATCACAGGCAAGGGTGGCTGTTACAGGCCAGCACGTACTGATCACAGGCAAGGGTGGCTGTTACAGGCCAGCACGTACTGATCACAGGCAAGGGTGGCTGTTACAGGCCAGCACGTACTGATCACAGGCAAGGGTGGCTGTTACAGGCCAGCACGTACTGATCACAGGCAAGGGTGGCTGTTACAGGCCAGCACGTACTGATCACAGGCAAGGGTGGCTGTTACAGGCCAGCACGTACTGATCACAGGCAAGGGTGGCTGTTACAGGCCAGCACGTACTGATCACAGGCAAGGGTGGCTGTTACAGGCCAGCACGTACTGATCACAGGCAAGGGTGGCTGTTACAGGCCAGCACGTACTGATCACAGGCAAGGGTGGCTGTTACAGGCCAGCACGTACTGATCACAGGCAAGGGTGGCTGTTACAGGCCAGCACGTACTGATCACAGGCAAGGGTGGCTGTTACAGGCCAGCACGTACTGATCACAGGCAAGGGTGGCTGTTACGGCCAGCACCTACTGATCACAGGCAAGGGTGGCTGTTACAGGCCAGCACGTACTGATCACAGGCAAGGGTGGCTGTTACAGGCCAGCACGTACTGATCACAGGCAAGGGTGGCTGTTACAGGCCAGCACGTACTGATCACAGGCAAGGGTGGCTGTTACAGGCCAGCACGTACTGATCACAGGCAAGGGTGGCTGTTACGGCCAGCACGTACTGATCACAGGCAAGGGTGGCTGTTACAGGCCAGCACGTACTGATCACAGGCAAGGGTGGCTGTTACAGGCCAGCACGTACTGATCACAGGCAACTCTCCTACACAAGGAGTGGTTACTCCAAAAGCAGTGGTTACTCCACGAAACCCAACACCATCCAAACAGTAGCACCCACCAAAACTGGCTTTTCTTATGAGATGTACCTGCTGATCTAGAGCTTCTAAGGCTGGGATTAACTGTTACTATATTTCTTATGAGATGTACCTGCTGATCTAGAGCTTCTAAGGCTGGGATTAACTGTTACTATATTTCTTATGAGATGTACCTGCTGATCTAGAGCTTCTAAGGCTGGGATTAACAGTTACTATATTTCTTATGAGATGTACCTGCTGATCTAGAGCTTCTAAGGCTGGGATTAACTGTTACTATATTTCTTATCAGATGTACCTGCCGATCTAGAGCTTCTAAGGCTGGGATTAACAGTTACTATATTTCTTATCAGATGTACCTGCCGATCTAGAGCTTCTAAGGCTGGGATTAACAGTTACTATATTTCTTATCAGATGTACCTGCCGATCTAGAGCTTCTAAGGCTGGGATTAACTGTTACTATATTTCTTATGAGATGTACCTGCCGATCTAGAGCTTCTAAGGCTGGGATTAACTGTTACTATATTTCTTATGAGATGTACCTGCTGATCTAGAGCTTCTAAGGCTGGGATTAACTGTTACTATATTTCTTATGAGATGTACCTGCTGATCTAGAGCTTCTAAGGCTGGGATTAACAGTTACTATATTTCTTATCAGATGTACCTGCCGATCTAGAGCTTCTAAGGCTGGGATTAACAGTTACTATATTTCTTATCAGATGTACCTGCCGATCTAGAGCTTCTAAGGCTGGGATTAACTGTTACTATATTTCTTATCAGATGTACCTGCCGATCTAGAGCTTCTAAGGCTGGGATTAACTGTTACTATATTTCTTATCAGATGTACCTGCCGATCTAGAGCTTCTAAGGCTGGGATTAACTGTTACTATATTTCTTATCAGATGTACCTGCCGATCTAGAGCTTCTAAGGCTGGGATTAACAGTTACTATATTTCTTATCAGATGTACCTGCCGATCTAGAGCTTCTAAGGCTGGGATTAACAGTTACTATATTTCTTATCAGATGTACCTGCCGATCTAGAGCTTCTAAGGCTGGGATTAACAGTTACTATATTTCTTATCAGATGTACCTGCCGATCTAGAGCTTCTAAGGCTGGGATTAACAGTTACTATATTTCTTATCAGATGTACCTGCCGATCTAGAGCTTCTAAGGCTGGGATTAACTGTTACTATATTTCTTATCAGATGTACCTGCCGATCTAGAGCTTCTAAGGCTGGGATTAACAGTTACTATATTTCTTATCAGATGTACCTGCCGATCTAGAGCTTCTAAGGCTGGGATTAACTGTTACTATATTTCTTATCAGATGTACCTGCCGATCTAGAGCTTCTAAGGCTGGGATTAACAGTTACTATATTTCTTATCAGATGTACCTGCCGATCTAGAGCTTCTAAGGCTGGGATTAACTGTTACTATATTTCTTATCAGATGTACCTGCCGATCTAGAGCTTCTAAGGCTGGGATTAACAGTTACTATATTTCTTATCAGATGTACCTGCTGATCTAGAGCTTCTAAGGCTGGGATTAACTGTTATTATATCCACTTCAGAAGATCTGTGTTCTGTTGATTGTCTTGTCTCTTGTCATTGGTCCTTATCAATTTACAAGGATCAATCAACCAGAGATGATTACAGATGTCATCATCTCCAGACGACATACCTAAAACTTACTCTTGCATGACACTGATGACAGTGTCTGAAATTAGCAAATACTGACCCAGATTTGTTTAACTGGCCCAGTTCAATTTTGACCTGGTGAGTCTGAACTGGCTCCACAAAATATATAAATTATAAGTATATAATGTAATAAAGCAAAATGACAAAGTTTATATGTGAAAACTAAAACAGACACTGGTCTTGTTTGAAATTGGAATAAAGCAGGGTTGGCAAGTTTATGACAAGACGGTAAATACCACAGTAAAATACAATTTATATTTACCATCTCATCAGAAATACCTTTCGTCAGAAACCATCAGAAATACATTTCTGGCATAATACCTTTCTGACATATAACTATAAAGCATCAGAAACAAAACAAGATATGCCATTTTATTTAACGTGTAGACTGTGATTTTAAATCAATATATTAATGGATTATTATCCTGTCACCATTCATATGTTACTTTGTGTATTGTTGTGTTCGAATTTGCTTGATTTGTTAGTACATAATAATGATTACAGAAATAGTTTTTTACAATCTACTGTCTGAGGCTCAACCATGTCTTCAAACTCCACCAACTCTGTTACCACATGTATGCTGTCGACATCGAACTGTATGTTGAATTTCCGCGGGATCAGCCAGCGCATGTCCCACAACCTTCTTCTTAACTAGTGTAAAATGGAAGCCGTCGTCATTTCCGCTGCGCAGAAATAGCAAATGTGTTCAAACTCCTATCGACCTAGTCATTGATGTCTGTGGTTGTTCTATCACGCCAAAACTCCTATCGACCTAGTCATTGATGTCTGTGGTTGTTCTATCACGCCAAAACTCCTATCGACCTAGTCATTGATGTCTGTGGTTGTTCTATCACGCCAAAACTCCTATCGACCTAGTCATTGATGTCTGTGGTTGTTCTATCACGCCAAAACTCCTATCGACCTAGTCATTGATGTCTGTGGTTGTTCTATCACGCCAAAACTCCTATCGACCTAGTCATTGATGTCTGTGGTTGTTCTATCACGCCAAAACTCCTATCGACCTAGTCATTGATGTCTGTGGTTGTTCTATCACGCCAAAACCATTTATCTACAACATCGGTTTTGTATTTGATGACACAATGTCAATGGCAGCGCAGATACGCCGTGTCTGCCAGGTGGCATACTGTCACATTCACAGCATCGCAACGATCACGAAATGCCTCTCCACCATTGCTTGCTAAACAATCATTCATGCTTTAGTCATGTCGCACTTGGACTACGGCAATACTATGCTTTATGGACTTTAGTCATGTAGCACTTGGACTACGGCAATATTATGCTTTATGGACTGCCCGAGACGCAGCTGCGGAAACTGCAGATGGTTCAAAACTCCGCGACACGGCTGATTACTGGAACCTGCAGACGAGATCACATAACACCAGTTTTATTCAGTCTATATTGGTTACTTGTCCATCAGCGAATCGAATCCAAGCTTGTTTTACTTGTGTTTTGCGTTGTGCATCATCTCTGCCCAGTATATCTGTCCTCGCTAGTGACTCCATACACACCCACCCGAACACTGAGATCCGCCAATCAACATCTACTGAATATACCACGGTACCATCTCGAGCAGCGGGCCTTTTCTGTGGCAGGGCCGACACTGTGGAATGCCCTGACACCCGCAATTATGCAAGCCAACTCCATTGCGGCATTCAAGTCACTCTTAAAAAGCCTTCGAACACTCTGTTGACATTTTAATTACTCGAACATTTTACTTATTTAACTTATTATTTATTTAATTTTAATTTTATTTAATTTATCTGATTAACTTATGTTTTTCTAATGTATCAACTGAAATGTCATTGTTTATTTTAACTTTTTAATTTAATTTAATGTATTTATTTATTTAACATATTTATATAACTCATTTATTTGATTCATTTGTTTAACTTTTTATTTAACCCATTAGACCCCACAACAGCCGCGGCCGGCCGCTCTGTGCAGTCCTGGAACGGCCGCCACCGGCCGCATACAGGACCCTCCATTAAAAAAAAATCCTGCCGAATAACTACTGAACTAAACGCTACCAAAATTTCCCACACCCTAACGGATACATTTTGCAACAACAGCAGTTCGTTACGTGCATGTGTTGCCCTTTCGGAAATCTTGATTTTCATCGGTTTTGTTTTGTCATGATAAAATATGGTGTAACCTGAAAAATAACCGTCAGAATTTGATAATGTTTTCAATGGTGCAAAGCTAACACATATAGCTACATTTTCTTCACTGAGTTACATAGGGTTATAGCAGGGGATCATTGTCAAATGTCAGTCGCAACTTTCAATGTTTTAACAAATGTACTATTTTGTCTTTGCAAATTGTGATCAAATGTCAACATTTTATTAATATATGCTATTTCATACATGTGGAGAAATTACTACTCTTCAAAATAAACATAACTTGTAATAATCAATATTGAATAGTTTTTTCTACAGATTTTTTAACACAAGGAAGTCAAATCGCTTGAAATTTGCCAGAAATCCTGCTAACATGGGAGCATGTTTTAATAAAATCCTGGGGCCTAATGGGTTAACTTATGTTTACCTGTCTTTTAACTACATTTTATTTTAGCCTTTCATTTTATTTTAAATTATTTAGCATTGTCTTGTTAGCACCTTTGAGCAGGTTTTTAACCCGGATACACGACGCATTATAAATGTATAATACTAATTGTGGCACCAGAGCTTTTCTAGGCAGCTACCTTTTAAAACAACAGGACAAGTGTCAGTCACAACTGAGAAAGGATGAAGAAAACTGGCTGGGTTAAGTGTATACCAACAATAACCTTGGAGAGGACATCAGTGAACTGAGTTAGGACTGTGAACAGGTGTCAGTGACAATAACATTGGAGAGGACACCAATGAACTGAGTTAGGACTGTCAACAGGTGTCATTGACAATAACATTGGAGAGGACATCAGTGAACTGAGTTAGGACTGTGGACAGGTGTCAGTGACAATAACATTGGAGAGGACATCAATGAACTGAGTTAGGACTGTCAACAGGTGTCAGTGACAATAACATTGGAGAGGACATCAGTGAACTGAGTTAGGACTGTGGACAGGTGTCAGTGACAATAACATTGGAGAGGACATCAGTGAACTGAGTTAGGACTGTGGACAGGTGTCAGTGACAATAACATTGGAGAGGACATCAATGAACTGAGTTAGGACTGTCAACAGGTGTCAGTGACAATAACTTTGGAGAGGACATCAGTGAACTGAGTTAGGACTGTGGACAGGTGTCAGTGACAATAACATTGGAGAGGACATCAATGAACTGAGTTAGGACTGTGGACAGGTGTCAGTGACAATAACATTGGAGAGGACATCAATGAACTGAGTTAGGACTGTCAACAGGTGTCAGTGACAATAACATTGGAGAGGACATCAGTGAACTGAGTTAGGACTTTCAACAGGTGTCAGTGACAATAACATTGGAGAGGACATCAGTGAACTGGGTTAGGACTGTGGACAGGTGTCAGTGACAATAACATTGGAGAGGACATCAGTGAACTGAGTTAGGACTGTGGACAGGTGTAAGTGACAATAACATTGGAGAGGACATCAGTGAACTGAGTTAGGACTGTGGACAGGTGTCAGTGACAATAACATTGGAGAGGACATCAGTGAACTGAGTTAGGACTGTGGACAGGTGTCAGTGACAATAACATTGGAGAGGACATCAGTGAACTGAGTTAGGACTGTGGACAGGTGTCAGTGACAATAACATTGGAGAGGACATCAGTGAACTGAGTTAGGACTGTGGACAGGTGTGACAATAACATTGGAGAGGACATCAGTGAACTGAGTTAGGACTGTGGACAGGTGTCAGTGACAATAACATTGGAGAGGACATCAGTGAACTGAGTTAGGACTGTGGAAAGGTGTGACAATAACATTGGAGAGGACATCAGTGAACTGAGTTAGGACTGTGGACAGGTGTCAGTGACAATAACATTGGAGAGGACATCAGTGAACTGAGTTAGGACTGTGGACAGGTGTGACAATAACATTGGAGAGGACATCAATGAACTGAGTTAGGACTGTGGACAGGTGTCAGTGACAATAACATTGGAGAGGACATCAGTGAACTGAGTTAGGACTGTGGACAGGTGTCAGTGACAATAACATTGGAGAGGACATCAGTGAACTGAGTTAGGACTGTGGACAGGTGTCAGTGACAATAACATTGGAGAGGACATCAGTGAACTGAGTTAGGACTTTCAACAGGTGTCAGTGACAATAACATTGGAGAGGACATCAGTGAACTGAGTTAGGACTTTCAACAGGTGTCAGTGACAATAACATTGGAGAGGACATCAATGAACTGAGTTAGGACTTTCAACAGGTGTCAGTGACAATAACATTGGAGAGGACATCAGTGAACTGAGTTAGGACTGTGAACAGGTGTCAGTGACAATAACATTGGAGAGGACATCAATGAACTGAGTTAGGACTGTGGACAGGTGTCAGTGACAATAACATTGGAGAGGACATCAGTGAACTGAGTTAGGACTGTGGACAGGTGTCAGTGACAATAACATTGGAGAGGACATCAGTGAACTGAGTTAGGACTGTGAACAGGTGTAAGTGACAATAACATTGGAGAGGACATCAGTGAACTGAGTTAGGACTGTGGACAGGTGTAAGTGACAATAACATTGGAGAGGACATCAGTGAACTGAGTTAGGACTGTGGACAGGTGTCAGTGACAATAACATTGGAGAGGACATCAGTGAACTGAGTTAGGACTGTGGACAGGTGTCAGTGACAATTGGGAAGGCAATAAATGGCTTCTTGGGAGTTCAGATTAAGAAATTCAAATACACTGATAAATTGTGAAAAATTATATTAGCAACTTTGAGATGGATGTTATGGTAAATTGTATGTGTGCATAAAGTGCTAATGACAGCTAAATCGTTGTAGAGAGATTGTAATATTGACAAGAAATTGTAAATAGTGAATATATTAGCAAATTTGACTCAGAGCAAGACTATTTTGGCCATATAATTTGTAATACCATACATAAATCCATAAGAGAGATTAGATACTGACAGTTTCTGACGTCATAAATACCGTTCTGACACAGTTGCGTCAGAAAGGTATTTCTGACAGTCAGAAAGCCAACCGTGGAATAAAGTAATAATAAATACAAACCACATCAAATATTGTTGTTTGTTTCTTCTTTTTTTTATTTATGAAACATTTACAATCGTTGAATTCTCACAACTTCGTCCATCACCTTTGCTTTAACTCTTTCTATCCCAACTATGACTTTTTACGTAGTTACCCATTTTATCCCAAGTACGACTTTTTGTGTAGTTATAGTGTAAGCGCATAGGCCTATCGAATTACCTCAAGTACACGTACACATATTCCTATGATGTCACAAAATGTGTGTATGTGTACTGGCCCGGGACACTTCCGGATTTTATACAATGTTCTGCTTAAATCTTTGACGGTGATTTTGAGCGTAGTAAATTACTAAATTAAGTGTTGATTTTCTTTGTTATCACAACATGGCCGACGACAGGCTGTCAGGCTTGTCTTGTTGTTCCCACATAGTAGAGGATTAAATTACTTCACTTCTTGTGTAACAGCCACCTAGTTCAGTAAGATACTTCTTGTGTAACAGCCGCCTAGTTCAGTAAGCTACTTCTTGTGTAACAGCCGCCTAGTTCAGTAAGCTACGTCTTGTGTAACAGCCGCCTAGTTCAGTAAGCTACGTCTTGTGTAACAGCCGCCTAGTTCAGTAAGCTACTTCTTGTGTAACAGCCGCCTAGTTCAGTAAGCTACGTCTTGTGTAACAGCCGCCTAGTTCAGTAAGCTACTTCTTGTGTAACAGCCGCCTAGTTCAGTAAGCTACGTCTTGTGTAACAGCCGCCTAGTTCAGTAAGCTACGTCTTGTGTAACAGCCGCCTAGTTCAGTAAGCTACGTCTTGTGTAACAGCCGCCTAGTTCAGTAAGCTACTTCTTGTGTAACAGCCGCCTAGTTCAGTAAGCTACGTCTTGTGTAACAGCCGCCTAGTTCAGTAAGCTACGTCTTGTGTAACAGCCGCCTAGTTCAGTAAGCTACTTCTTGTGTAACAGCCGCCTAGTTCAGTAAGCTACTTCTTGTGTAACAGCCGCCTAGTTCAGTAAGCTACTTCTTGTGTAACAGCCGCCTAGTTCAGTAAGCTACTTCTTGTGTAACAGCCGCCTAGTTCAGTAAGCTACTTCTTGTGTAACAGCCGCCTAGTTCAGTAAGCTACTTCTTGTGTAACAGCCGCCTAGTTCAGTAAGCTACTTCTTGTGTAACAGCCGCCTAGTTCAGTAAGCTACTTCTTGTGTAACAGCCGCCTAGTTCAGTAAGCTACTTCTTGTGTAACAGCCGCCTAGTTCAGTAAGCTACTTCTTGTGTAACAGCCGCCTAGTTCAGTAAGCTACTTCTTGTGTAACAGCCGCCTAGTTCAGTAAGCTACTTCTTGTGTAACAGCCGCCTAGTTCAGTAAGCTACTTCTTGTGTAACAGCCGCCTAGTTCAGTAAGCTACTTCTTGTGTAACAGCCGCCTAGTTCAGTAAGCTACTTCTTGTGTAACAGCCGCCTAGTTCAGTAAGCTACTTCTTGTGTAACAGCCGCCTAGTTCAGTAAGCTACTTCTTGTGTAACAGCCGCCTAGTTCAGTAAGCTACTTCTTGTGTAACAGCCGCCTAGTTCAGTAAGCTACTTCTTGTGTAACAGCCACCTAGTTCAGTAAGCTACTTCTTGTGTAACAGCCACCTAGTTCAGTAAGCTACTTCTTGTGTAACAGCCACCTAGTTCAGTAAGCTACTTCTTGTGTAACAGCCACCTAGTTCAGTAAGCTACTTCTAATTCAGAGCAGAGTTGCTGTGTTACAGCATTACAAAGTTTAGGTCAATATTCTTCAAGGAGGTAGACCTAAAGATACAATATGGCAGCACCTCACTCATGTTGAAGTTGCTGGGAAAGCTTTGGCTAGGTGCAACTACTGTGCTCATTGACAAAGTATCAAGACCTGCAGGATGCGGTCCCATTATAGCAACTGTGCAACATTTGCAAATGAGGTAAGAATGAGTAATATTATTTATGAATATGACTTAAATTTTTTTTGGTAAATTGAATAATATCATTGCATTATAAAGAAGCTTCCAAATGTGAGTTACTTTGGTAAGACAGTGAGAAATAGACCAATACTGCCCATGTTGTCATTTAGTTCTGGTTCCTTTCATTTTTTTCAGTGCATATAACAAATATACATAATTTACTTTAAAAAAATTTCATTCAGATAGATTACATAATGATATGCTATACTATGTTATTTGCATAAGCACATGGTGATTGAGATATCATTCTAAACACATCTTTCAGCTAATATTTTGTCGCAATTATGATATGTATTAAACACAAATACATCACCATGGCTTATGGTGGGTGATAAAAGGGAACTATGCTGGCTTTCGCTTTTAGTTGACTAATAACCCAAGCAATGTGCAAGAGGAGTTAGACGACCAACCTGGAAATAAATGCACTTTTTGTGTTATCCTAATTTTTCTCCCAATTTCTTCCAAAGCTTTGTCATGATTTTCTTTTATATTTTCTGGAAGAAAATGGAAAAAACCCCTTCCTTCAAGTTTCTTCCGGGCAACCCGGAAGAAACCAAACCCTGTGACAAAAAAAAACAGGAAATCAGTGCAAAAGCAAATTTGCTTGGGAACTAGGAGGCTTATTTTGGATGGGCCCCTGGGATAAAAAGAGGTGTGTTCTCTTTCCACGTGGATAAACCAATGAAAGCTTTGTTTTGGTATTTACCCGAATACCCGGTATTTACCCGAATACCCGGTATTCAGGCCCTTAGCCAGAAATAATTGTTTGCCAGTATTGAACTTTCTAAAAAGTGTAACCTTAAGCGCACGAAAGGCTTCCATGGAAGCCGTTTGCTCCTATGATAGCCATTATTGGTCTTTTATTTTATATGACCTTTGTCAGACATCTGCCCATCTTCAAGACATGACGTCAGTATTCCACTTGGAACATACCGACATCATCAAATATGAATCATGTGTCCAACACTAATCAGTCACATGAATAGTGACATGTCACTCATGTGACATGTCACTCATTATTGAGAGTGTGGACCTGGAAATTGTATGAATTCACTGTATACAAAGTTTAGGGATAATAAGTGTGTCTGCTAGTTTACTACAACTTGTATGAATTCACTGTACACAAAGTTTAGGGATGATACGTGTGTCTGCTAGTTTACTACAACTTGTATGAATTCACTGTACACAAAGTTTAGGGATGATACGTGTGTCTGCTAGTTTACTACAACTTGTATGAATTCACTGTATACAAAGTTTAGGGATGATACATGTCTGCTAGTTTACTACAACTTGTATGAATTCACTGTACACAAAGTTTAGGGATGATACATGTGTCCGCTAGTTTACTACAACTTGTATGAATTCACTGTACACAAAGTTTAGGGATGATACGTGTGTCTGCTAGTTTACTACAACTTGTATGAATTCACTGTACACAAAGTTTAGGGATGATACGTGTGTCTGCTAGTTTATTACAACTTGTATGAATTCACTGTACACAAAGTTTAGGGATGATACGTGTGTCTGCTAGTTTACTACAACTTGTATGAATTCACTGTACACAAAGTTTAGGGATGATACGTGTGTCTGCTAGTTTACTACAACTTGTATGAATTCACTGTATACAAAGTTTAGGGATGATACGTGTGTCTGCTAGTTTACTACAACTTGTATGAATTCACTGTACACAAAGTTTAGGGATGATACGTGTGCCTGCTAGTTTACTACAACTTGTATGAATTCACTGTACACAAAGTTTAGGTGTGATACGTGTGTCTGCTAGTTTACTACAACTTGTATGAATTCACTGTACACAAAGTTTAGGGATGATACGTGTGTCTGCTAGTTTACTACAACTTGTATGAATTCACTGTATACAAAGTTTAGGGATGATACGTGTGTCTGCTAGTTTACTACAACTTGTATGAATTCACTGTATACAAAGTTTAGGGATGATAAGTGTGTCTGCTAGTTTACTACAACTTGTATGAATTCACTGTACACAAAGTTTAGGGATGATACGTGTGTCTGCTAGTTTACTACAACTTGTATGAATTCACTGTACACAAAGTTTAGGGATGATACGTGTGTCTGCTAGTTTACTACAACTTGTATGAATTCACTGTACACAAAGTTTAGGGATGATACGTGTGTCCGCTAGTTTACTACAACTTGTATGAATTCACTGTACACAAAGTTTAGGGATAATACGTGTGTCTGCTAGTTTACTACAACTTGTATGAATTCACTGTACACAAAGTTTAGGGATGATACGTGTGTCCGCTAGTTTACTACAACTTTTATGAATTCACTGTACACAAAGTTTAGGTATGATACGTGTGTCTGCTAGTTTACTACAACTAGTATGAATTCACTGTATACAAAGTTTAGGGATGATACATGTCTGCTAGTTTACTACAACTTGTATGAATTCACTGTATACAAAGTTTAGGGATGATACATGTCTGCTAGTTTACTACAACTTGTATGAATTCACTGTACACAAAGTTTAGGGATGATACATGTCTGCTAGTTTACTACAACTTGTATGAATTCACTGTACACAAAGTTTAGGGATGATACGTGTGTCTGCTAGTTTACTACAACTTGTATGAATTCACTGTATACAAAGTTTAGGGATGATACGTGTGTCTGCTAGTTTACTACAACTTGTATGAATTCACTGTATACAAAGTTTAGGGATGATACGTGTGTCTGCTAGTTTACTACAACTTGTATGAATTCACTGTATACAAAGTTTAGGGATGATACGTGTCTGCTAGTTTACTACAACTTGTATGAATTTACTGTACACAAAGTTTAGGGATGATACGTGTGTCTGCTAGTTTACTACAACTTGTATGAATTCACTGTACACAAAGTTTAGGGATGATACGTGTGTCTGCTAGTTTACTACAACTTGTATGAATTCACTGTACACAAAGTTTAGGGATGATACGTGTGTCCGCTAGTTTACTACAACTTGTATGAATTCACTGTACACAAAGTTTAGGGATAATACGTGTGTCTGCTAGTTTACTACAACTTGTATGAATTCACTGTACACAAAGTTTAGGGATGATATGTGTGTCCGCTAGTTTACTACAACTTTTATGAATTCACTGTACACAAAGTTTAGGTATGATACGTGTGTCTGCTAGTTTACTACAACTAGTATGAATTCACTGTATACAAAGTTTAGGGATGATACATGTCTGCTAGTTTACTACAACTTGTATGAATTCACTGTATACAAAGTTTAGGGATGATACATGTCTGCTAGTTTACTACAACTTGTATGAATTCACTGTACACAAAGTTTAGGGATGATACATGTCTGCTAGTTTACTACAACTTGTATGAATTCACTGTACACAAAGTTTAGGGATGATACATGTGTCTGCTAGTTTACTACAACTTGTATGAATTCACTGTATACAAAGTTTAGGGATGATACGTGTCTGCTAGTTTACTACAACTTGTATGAATTCACTGTACACAAAGTTTAGGGATGATACGTGTGTCCGCTAGTTTACTACAACTTTTATGAATTCACTGTACACAAAGTTTAGGTATGATACGTGTGTCTGCTAGTTTACTACAACTAGTATGAATTCACTGTATACAAAGTTTAGGGATGATACATGTCTGCTAGTTTACTACAACTTGTATGAATTCACTGTATACAAAGTTTAGGGATGATACATGTCTGCTAGTTTACTACAACTTGTATGAATTCACTGTACACAAAGTTTAGGGATGATACGTGTGTCTGCTAGTTTACTACAACTTGTATGAATTCACTGTATACAAAGTTTAGGGATGATACGTGTGTCTGCTAGTTTACTACAACTTGTATGAATTCACTGTATACAAAGTTTATGGATGATACGTGTCTGCTAGTTTACTACAACTTGTATGAATTCACTGTACACAAAGTTTAGGGATGATACGTGTGTCTGCTAGTTTACTACAACTTGTATGAATTCACTGTACACAAAGTTTAGGGATGATACGTGTGTCTGCTAGTTTACTACAACTTGTATGAATTCACTGTACACAAAGTTTAGGGATGATACGTGTGTCCGCTAGTTTACTACAACTTGTATGAATTCACTGTACACAAAGTTTAGGGATAATACGTGTGTCTGCTAGTTTACTACAACTTGTATGAATTCACTGTACACAAAGTTTAGGGATGATACGTGTGTCCGCTAGTTTACTACAACTTTTATGAATTCACTGTACACAAAGTTTAGGTATGATACGTGTGTCTGCTAGTTTACTACAACTAGTATGAATTCACTGTATACAAAGTTTAGGGATGATACATGTCTGCTAGTTTACTACAACTTGTATGAATTCACTGTATACAAAGTTTAGGGATGATACATGTCTGCTAGTTTACTACAACTTGTATGAATTCACTGTACACAAAGTTTAGGGATGATACATGTCTGCTAGTTTACTACAACTTGTATGAATTCACTGTACACAAAGTTTAGGGATGATACGTGTGTCTGCTAGTTTACTACAACTTGTATGAATTCACTGTATACAAAGTTTAGGGATGATACGTGTCTGCTAGTTTACTACAACTTGTATGAATTCACTGTACACAAAGTTTAGGGATGATACGTGTGTCCGCTAGTTTACTACAACTTTTATGAATTCACTGTACACAAAGTTTAGGTATGATACGTGTGTCTGCTAGTTTACTACAACTAGTATGAATTCACTGTATACAAAGTTTAGGGATGATACATGTCTGCTAGTTTACTACAACTTGTATGAATTCACTGTATACAAAGTTTAGGGATGATACATGTCTGCTAGTTTACTACAACTTGTATGAATTCACTGTATACAAAGTTTAGGGATGATAAGTGTGTCTGCTAGTTTACTACAACTTGTATGAATTCACTGTACACAAAGTTTAGGGATGATACGTGTGTCTGCTAGTTTACTACAACTTGTATGAATTCACTGTACACAAAGTTTAGGGATGATACGTGTGTCTGCTAGTTTACTACAACTTGTATGAATTCACTGTACACAAAGTTTAGGGATGATACGTGTGTCCGCTAGTTTACTACAACTTGTATGAATTCACTGTACACAAAGTTTAGGGATAATACGTGTGTCTGCTAGTTTACTACAACTTGTATGAATTCACTGTACACAAAGTTTAGGGATGATACGTGTGTCCGCTAGTTTACTACAACTTTTATGAATTCACTGTACACAAAGTTTAGGTATGATACGTGTGTCTGCTAGTTTACTACAACTAGTATGAATTCACTGTATACAAAGTTTAGGGATGATACATGTCTGCTAGTTTACTACAACTTGTATGAATTCACTGTATACAAAGTTTAGGGATGATACATGTCTGCTAGTTTACTACAACTTGTATGAATTCACTGTACACAAAGTTTAGGGATGATACATGTCTGCTAGTTTACTACAACTTGTATGAATTCACTGTACACAAAGTTTAGGGATGATACGTGTGTCTGCTAGTTTACTACAACTTGTATGAATTCACTGTATACAAAGTTTAGGGATGATACGTGTGTCTGCTAGTTTACTACAACTTGTATGAATTCACTGTATACAAAGTTTAGGGATGATACGTGTGTCTGCTAGTTTACTACAACTTGTATGAATTCACTGTATACAAAGTTTAGGGATGATACGTGTCTGCTAGTTTACTACAACTTGTATGAATTTACTGTACACAAAGTTTAGGGATGATACGTGTGTCTGCTAGTTTACTACAACTTGTATGAATTCACTGTACACAAAGTTTAGGGATGATACGTGTGTCTGCTAGTTTACTACAACTTGTATGAATTCACTGTACACAAAGTTTAGGGATGATACGTGTGTCCGCTAGTTTACTACAACTTGTATGAATTCACTGTACACAAAGTTTAGGGATAATACGTGTGTCTGCTAGTTTACTACAACTTGTATGAATTCACTGTACACAAAGTTTAGGGATGATATGTGTGTCCGCTAGTTTACTACAACTTTTATGAATTCACTGTACACAAAGTTTAGGTATGATACGTGTGTCTGCTAGTTTACTACAACTAGTATGAATTCACTGTATACAAAGTTTAGGGATGATACATGTCTGCTAGTTTACTACAACTTGTATGAATTCACTGTATACAAAGTTTAGGGATGATACATGTCTGCTAGTTTACTACAACTTGTATGAATTCACTGTACACAAAGTTTAGGGATGATACATGTCTGCTAGTTTACTACAACTTGTATGAATTCACTGTACACAAAGTTTAGGGATGATACATGTGTCTGCTAGTTTACTACAACTTGTATGAATTCACTGTATACAAAGTTTAGGGATGATACGTGTCTGCTAGTTTACTACAACTTGTATGAATTCACTGTACACAAAGTTTAGGGATGATACGTGTGTCCGCTAGTTTACTACAACTTTTATGAATTCACTGTACACAAAGTTTAGGTATGATACGTGTGTCTGCTAGTTTACTACAACTAGTATGAATTCACTGTATACAAAGTTTAGGGATGATACATGTCTGCTAGTTTACTACAACTTGTATGAATTCACTGTATACAAAGTTTAGGGATGATACATGTCTGCTAGTTTACTACAACTTGTATGAATTCACTGTACACAAAGTTTAGGGATGATACGTGTGTCTGCTAGTTTACTACAACTTGTATGAATTCACTGTATACAAAGTTTAGGGATGATACGTGTGTCTGCTAGTTTACTACAACTTGTATGAATTCACTGTATACAAAGTTTATGGATGATACGTGTCTGCTAGTTTACTACAACTTGTATGAATTCACTGTACACAAAGTTTAGGGATGATACGTGTGTCTGCTAGTTTACTACAACTTATATGAATTCACTGTACACAAAGTTTAGGGATGATACGTGTGTCTGCTAGTTTACTACAACTTGTATGAATTCACTGTACACAAAGTTTAGGGATGATACGTGTGTCCGCTAGTTTACTACAACTTGTATGAATTCACTGTACACAAAGTTTAGGGATAATACGTGTGTCTGCTAGTTTACTACAACTTGTATGAATTCACTGTACACAAAGTTTAGGGATGATACGTGTGTCCGCTAGTTTACTACAACTTGTATGAATTCACTGTACACAAAGTTTAGGGATAATACGTGTGTCTGCTAGTTTACTACAACTTGTATGAATTCACTGTACACAAAGTTTAGGGATGATACATGTCTGCTAGTTTACTACAACTTGTATGAATTCACTGTACACAAAGTTTAGGGATGATACGTGTGTCTGCTAGTTTACTACAACTTGTATGAATTCACTGTATACAAAGTTTAGGGATGATACGTGTGTCTGCTAGTTTACTACAACTTGTATGAATTCACTGTATACAAAGTTTAGGGATGATACGTGTGTCTGCTAGTTTACTACAACTTGTATGAATTCACTGTATACAAAGTTTAGGGATGATACGTGTCTGCTAGTTTACTACAACTTGTATGAATTTACTGTACACAAAGTTTAGGGATGATACGTGTGTCTGCTAGTTTACTACAACTTGTATGAATTCACTGTACACAAAGTTTAGGGATGATACGTGTGTCTGCTAGTTTACTACAACTTGTATGAATTCACTGTACACAAAGTTTAGGGATGATACGTGTGTCCGCTAGTTTACTACAACTTGTATGAATTCACTGTACACAAAGTTTAGGGATAATACGTGTCTGCTAGTTTACTACAACTTGTATGAATTCACTGTACACAAAGTTTAGGGATGATATGTGTGTCCGCTAGTTTACTACAACTTTTATGAATTCACTGTACACAAAGTTTAGGTATGATACGTGTGTCTGCTAGTTTACTACAACTAGTATGAATTCACTGTATACAAAGTTTAGGGATGATACATGTCTGCTAGTTTACTACAACTTGTATGAATTCACTGTATACAAAGTTTAGGGATGATACATGTCTGCTAGTTTACTACAACTTGTATGAATTCACTGTACACAAAGTTTAGGGATGATACATGTCTGCTAGTTTACTACAACTTGTATGAATTCACTGTACACAAAGTTTAGGGATGATACATGTGTCTGCTAGTTTACTACAACTTGTATGAATTCACTGTATACAAAGTTTAGGGATGATACGTGTCTGCTAGTTTACTACAACTTGTATGAATTCACTGTACACAAAGTTTAGGGATGATACGTGTGTCCGCTAGTTTACTACAACTTTTATGAATTCACTGTACACAAAGTTTAGGTATGATACGTGTGTCTGCTAGTTTACTACAACTAGTATGAATTCACTGTATACAAAGTTTAGGGATGATACATGTCTGCTAGTTTACTACAACTTGTATGAATTCACTGTATACAAAGTTTAGGGATGATACATGTCTGCTAGTTTACTACAACTTGTATGAATTCACTGTACACAAAGTTTAGGGATGATACGTGTGTCTGCTAGTTTACTACAACTTGTATGAATTCACTGTATACAAAGTTTAGGGATGATACGTGTGTCTGCTAGTTTACTACAACTTGTATGAATTCACTGTATACAAAGTTTATGGATGATACGTGTCTGCTAGTTTACTACAACTTGTATGAATTCACTGTACACAAAGTTTAGGGATGATACGTGTGTCTGCTAGTTTACTACAACTTGTATGAATTCACTGTACACAAAGTTTAGGGATGATACGTGTGTCTGCTAGTTTACTACAACTTGTATGAATTCACTGTACACAAAGTTTAGGGATGATACGTGTGTCCGCTAGTTTACTACAACTTGTATGAATTCACTGTACACAAAGTTTAGGGATAATACGTGTGTCTGCTAGTTTACTACAACTTGTATGAATTCACTGTACACAAAGTTTAGGGATGATACGTGTGTCCGCTAGTTTACTACAACTTTTATGAATTCACTGTACACAAAGTTTAGGTATGATACGTGTGTCTGCTAGTTTACTACAACTAGTATGAATTCACTGTATACAAAGTTTAGGGATGATACATGTCTGCTAGTTTACTACAACTTGTATGAATTCACTGTATACAAAGTTTAGGGATGATACATGTCTGCTAGTTTACTACAACTTGTATGAATTCACTGTACACAAAGTTTAGGGATGATACATGTCTGCTAGTTTACTACAACTTGTATGAATTCACTGTACACAAAGTTTAGGGATGATACGTGTGTCTGCTAGTTTACTACAACTTGTATGAATTCACTGTATACAAAGTTTAGGGATGATACGTGTCTGCTAGTTTACTACAACTTGTATGAATTCACTGTACACAAAGTTTAGGGATGATACGTGTGTCCGCTAGTTTACTACAACTTTTATGAATTCACTGTACACAAAGTTTAGGTATGATACGTGTGTCTGCTAGTTTACTACAACTAGTATGAATTCACTGTATACAAAGTTTAGGGATGATACATGTCTGCTAGTTTACTACAACTTGTATGAATTCACTGTATACAAAGTTTAGGGATGATACATGTCTGCTAGTTTACTACAACTTGTATGAATTCACTGTATACAAAGTTTAGGGATGATAAGTGTGTCTGCTAGTTTACTACAACTTGTATGAATTCACTGTACACAAAGTTTAGGGATGATACGTGTGTCTGCTAGTTTACTACAACTTGTATGAATTCACTGTACACAAAGTTTAGGGATGATACGTGTGTCTGCTAGTTTACTACAACTTGTATGAATTCACTGTACACAAAGTTTAGGGATGATACGTGTGTCCGCTAGTTTACTACAACTTGTATGAATTCACTGTATACAAAGTTTAGGGATAATACGTGTGTCTGCTAGTTTACTACAACTTGTATGAATTCACTGTACACAAAGTTTAGGGATGATACGTGTGTCCGCTAGTTTACTACAACTTTTATGAATTCACTGTACACAAAGTTTAGGTATGATACGTGTGTCTGCTAGTTTACTACAACTAGTATGAATTCACTGTATACAAAGTTTAGGGATGATACATGTCTGCTAGTTTACTACAACTTGTATGAATTCACTGTATACAAAGTTTAGGGATGATACATGTCTGCTAGTTTACTACAACTTGTATGAATTCACTGTACACAAAGTTTAGGGATGATACATGTCTGCTAGTTTACTACAACTTGTATGAATTCACTGTACACAAAGTTTAGGGATGATACGTGTGTCTGCTAGTTTACTACAACTTGTATGAATTCACTGTATACAAAGTTTAGGGATGATACGTGTGTCTGCTAGTTTACTACAACTTGTATGAATTCACTGTATACAAAGTTTAGGGATGATACGTGTGTCTGCTAGTTTACTACAACTTGTATGAATTCACTGTATACAAAGTTTAGGGATGATACGTGTCTGCTAGTTTACTACAACTTGTATGAATTTACTGTACACAAAGTTTAGGGATGATACGTGTGTCTGCTAGTTTACTACAACTTGTATGAATTCACTGTACACAAAGTTTAGGGATGATACGTGTGTCTGCTAGTTTACTACAACTTGTATGAATTCACTGTACACAAAGTTTAGGGATGATACGTGTGTCCGCTAGTTTACTACAACTTGTATGAATTCACTGTACACAAAGTTTAGGGATAATACGTGTGTCTGCTAGTTTACTACAACTTGTATGAATTCACTGTACACAAAGTTTAGGGATGATATGTGTGTCCGCTAGTTTACTACAACTTTTATGAATTCACTGTACACAAAGTTTAGGTATGATACGTGTGTCTGCTAGTTTACTACAACTAGTATGAATTCACTGTATACAAAGTTTAGGGATGATACATGTCTGCTAGTTTACTACAACTTGTATGAATTCACTGTATACAAAGTTTAGGGATGATACATGTCTGCTAGTTTACTACAACTTGTATGAATTCACTGTACACAAAGTTTAGGGATGATACATGTCTGCTAGTTTACTACAACTTGTATGAATTCACTGTACACAAAGTTTAGGGATGATACATGTGTCTGCTAGTTTACTACAACTTGTATGAATTCACTGTATACAAAGTTTAGGGATGATACGTGTCTGCTAGTTTACTACAACTTGTATGAATTCACTGTACACAAAGTTTAGGGATGATACGTGTGTCCGCTAGTTTACTACAACTTTTATGAATTCACTGTACACAAAGTTTAGGTATGATACGTGTGTCTGCTAGTTTACTACAACTAGTATGAATTCACTGTATACAAAGTTTAGGGATGATACATGTCTGCTAGTTTACTACAACTTGTATGAATTCACTGTATACAAAGTTTAGGGATGATACATGTCTGCTAGTTTACTACAACTTGTATGAATTCACTGTACACAAAGTTTAGGGATGATACGTGTGTCTGCTAGTTTACTACAACTTGTATGAATTCACTGTATACAAAGTTTAGGGATGATACGTGTGTCTGCTAGTTTACTACAACTTGTATGAATTCACTGTATACAAAGTTTATGGATGATACGTGTCTGCTAGTTTACTACAACTTGTATGAATTCACTGTACACAAAGTTTAGGGATGATACGTGTGTCTGCTAGTTTACTACAACTTGTATGAATTCACTGTACACAAAGTTTAGGGATGATACGTGTGTCTGCTAGTTTACTACAACTTGTATGAATTCACTGTACACAAAGTTTAGGGATGATACGTGTGTCCGCTAGTTTACTACAACTTGTATGAATTCACTGTACACAAAGTTTAGGGATAATACGTGTGTCTGCTAGTTTACTACAACTTGTATGAATTCACTGTACACAAAGTTTAGGGATGATACGTGTGTCCGCTAGTTTACTACAACTTTTATGAATTCACTGTACACAAAGTTTAGGTATGATACGTGTGTCTGCTAGTTTACTACAACTAGTATGAATTCACTGTATACAAAGTTTAGGGATGATACATGTCTGCTAGTTTACTACAACTTGTATGAATTCACTGTATACAAAGTTTAGGGATGATACATGTCTGCTAGTTTACTACAACTTGTATGAATTCACTGTACACAAAGTTTAGGGATGATACATGTCTGCTAGTTTACTACAACTTGTATGAATTCACTGTACACAAAGTTTAGGGATGATACGTGTGTCTGCTAGTTTACTACAACTTGTATGAATTCACTGTATACAAAGTTTAGGGATGATACGTGTCTGCTAGTTTACTACAACTTGTATGAATTCACTGTACACAAAGTTTAGGGATGATACGTGTGTCCGCTAGTTTACTACAACTTTTATGAATTCACTGTACACAAAGTTTAGGTATGATACGTGTGTCTGCTAGTTTACTACAACTAGTATGAATTCACTGTATACAAAGTTTAGGGATGATACATGTCTGCTAGTTTACTACAACTTGTATGAATTCACTGTATACAAAGTTTAGGGATGATACATGTCTGCTAGTTTACTACAACTTGTATGAATTCACTGTACACAAAGTTTAGGGATGATACATGTCTGCTAGTTTACTACAACTTGTATGAATTCACTGTACACAAAGTTTAGGGATGATACGTGTGTCTGCTAGTTTACTACAACTTGTATGAATTCACTGTATACAAAGTTTAGGGATGATACGTGTGTCTGCTAGTTTACTACAACTTGTATGAATTCACTGTATACAAAGTTTAGGGATGATACGTGTCTGCTAGTTTACTACAACTTGTATGAATTCACTGTACACAAAGTTTAGGGATGATACGTGTGTCTGCTAGTTTACTACAACTTGTATGAATTCACTGTACACAAAGTTTAGGGATGATACGTGTGTCTGCTAGTTTACTACAACTTGTATGAATTCACTGTACACAAAGTTTAGGGATGATACGTGTGTCCGCTAGTTTACTACAACTTTTATGAATTCACTGTACACAAAGTTTAGGTATGATACGTGTGTCTGCTAGTTTACTACAACTAGTATGAATTCACTGTATACAAAGTTTAGGGATGATACATGTCTGCTAGTTTACTACAACTTGTATGAATTCACTGTATACAAAGTTTAGGGATGATACATGTCTGCTAGTTTACTACAACTTGTATGAATTCACTGTACACAAAGTTTAGGGATGATACATGTCTGCTAGTTTACTACAACTTGTATGAATTCACTGTACACAAAGTTTAGGGATGATACGTGTGTCTGCTAGTTTACTACAACTTGTATGAATTCACTGTATACAAAGTTTAGGGATGATACGTGTCTGCTAGTTTACTACAACTTGTATGAATTCACTGTACACAAAGTTTAGGGATGATATGTGTGTCTGCTAGTTTACTACAACTTGTATGAATTCACTGTACACAAAGTTTAGGGATGATACGTGTGTCTGCTAGTTTACTACAACTTGTATGAATTCACTGTATACAAAGTTTAGGGATGATACGTGTGTCTGCTAGTTTACTACAACTTGTATGAATTCACTGTACACAAAGTTTAGGGATGATACGTGTGTCCGCTAGTTTACTACAACTTGTATGAATTCACTGTACACAAAGTTTAGGGATAATACGTGTGTCTGCTAGTTTACTACAACTTGTATGAATTCACTGTACACAAAGTTTAGGGATGATACGTGTGTCCGCTAGTTTACTACAACTTTTATGAATTCACTGTACACAAAGTTTAGGTATGATACGTGTGTCTGCTAGTTTACTACAACTAGTATGAATTCACTGTATACAAAGTTTAGGGATGATACATGTCTGCTAGTTTACTACAACTTGTATGAATTCACTGTATACAAAGTTTAGGGATGATACATGTCTGCTAGTTTACTACAACTTGTATGAATTCACTGTACACAAAGTTTAGGGATGATACATGTCTGCTAGTTTACTACAACTTGTATGAATTCACTGTACACAAAGTTTAGGGATGATACGTGTGTCTGCTAGTTTACTACAACTTGTATGAATTCACTGTATACAAAGTTTAGGGATGATACGTGTGTCTGCTAGTTTACTACAACTTGTATGAATTCACTGTATACAAAGTTTAGGGATGATACGTGTCTGCTAGTTTACTACAACTTGCACATTGTGTAGGGCATGATAAACATGATAAACATCAGGTCAGGTGAACCGATGAAGCTGATCTGTTTGGTGTTCGACAGGGGAATAAATTTGGGGACAAATTTTAGTTTACCAAGGGAAATTATATTAGGATGAATGGGATATATATTTTGGGCACCATTATTGGCCCATTTTGTTTTTGCACTGGTAAAGCCAGTGCAAGTTGAGCAAATGTCAAATGACAGCCATTATTGGACGAATTATGTTTTTTCAAGTGCAGACCAAGTCTGGTTTAACCATTATTGACCCAATTGAGTCTTACTAGCTGTGCAGCGAGGTTGGGGTTATCACCTGCAGAGTATTACTGAATAGAAGAAGAGCCAACACATGAAGGTTACTTACTAGCTGTGCAGCGAGGTTGGGGTTATCACCTGCAGAGCATTACTGAATAGAAGAAGAGCCAACACATGAAGGTTACTTACTAGCTGTGCAGCGAGGTTGGCGTTATCACCTGCAGAGTATTACTGAACAGAAGAAGAGCCAACACATGAAGGTTACTTACTAGCTGTGCAGCGAGGTTGGCGTTATCACCTGCACAGTATTACTGAATAGAAGAAGAGTCAACAGATGAAGGTTACTTACTAGCTGTGCAGCGAGGTTGGGGTTATCACCTGCAGAGTATTACTGAATAGAAGAAGAGCCAACACATGAAGGTTACTTACTAGCTGTGCAGCGAGGTTGGGGTTATCACCTGCACAGTATTACTGAATAGAAGAAGAGCCAACACATGAAGGTTACTTACTAGCTGTGCAGCGAGGTTGGGGTTATCACCTGCACAGTATTACTGAATAGAAGAAGAGCCAACACATGAAGGTTACTTACTAGCTGTGCAGCGAGGTTGGGGTTATCACCTGCAGAGTATTACTGAATAGAAGAAGAGCCAACACATGAAGGTTACTTACTAGCTGTGCAGCGAGGTTGGGGTTATCACCTGCAGAGCATTACTGAATAGAAGAAGAGCCAACACATGAAGGTTACTTACTAGCTGTGCAGCGAGGTTGGCGTTATCACCTGCAGAGTATTACTGAACAGAAGAAGAGCCAACACATGAAGGTTACTTACTAGCTGTGCAGCGAGGTTGGCGTTATCACCTGCACAGTATTACTGAATAGAAGAAGAGTCAACAGATGAAGGTTACTTACTAGCTGTGCAGCGAGGTTGGGGTTATCACCTGCAGAGTATTACTGAATAGAAGAAGAGCCAACACATGAAGGTTACTTACTAGCTGTGCAGCGAGGTTGGGGTTATCACCTGCACAGTATTACTGAATAGAAGAAGAGCCAACACATGAAGGTTACTTACTAGCTGTGCAGCGAGGTTGGGGTTATCACCTGCACAGTATTACTGAATAGAAGAAGAGCCAACACATGAAGGTTACTTACTAGCTGTGCAGCGAGGTTGGGGTTATCACCTGCAGAGTATTACTGAATAGAAGAAGAGCCAACACATGAAGGTTACTTACTAGCTGTGCAGCGAGGTTGGGGTTATCACCTGCACAGTATTACTGAATAGAAGAAGAGCCAACACATGAAGGTTACTTACTAGCTGTGCAGCGAGGTTGGGGTTATCACCTGCACAGTATTACTGAATAGAAGAAGAGCCAACACATGAAGGTTACTTACTAGCTGTGCAGCGAGGTTGGGGTTATCACCTGCAGAGTATTACTGAATAGAAGAAGAGCCAACACATGAAGGTTACTTACTAGCTGTGCAGCGAGGTTGGTGTTATCACCTGCACAGTATTACTGAATAGAAGAAGAGCCAACACATGAAGGTTACTTACTAGCTGTGCAGCGAGGTTGGTGTTATCACCTGCACAGTATTACTGAATAGAAGAAGAGCCAACACATGAAGGTTACTTACTAGCTGTGCAGCGAGGTTGGGGTTATCACCTGCAGAGTATTACTGAATAGAAGAAGAGCCAACACATGAAGGTTACTTACTAGCTGTGCAGCGAGGTTGGCGTTATCACCTGCAGAGTATTACTGAACAGAAGAAGAGCCAACACATGAAGGTTACTTACTAGCTGTGCAGCGAGGTTGGTGTTATCACCTGCAGAGTATTACTGAATAGAAGAAGAGCCAACACATGAAGGTTACTTACTAGCTGTGCAGCGAGGTTGGCGTTATCACCTGCAGAGTATTACTGAATAGAAGAAGAGCCAACACATGAAGGTTACTTACTAGCTGTGCAGCGAGGTTGGCGTTATCACCTGCAGAGTATTACTGAATAGAAGAAGAGCCAACACATGAAGGTTACTTACTAGCTGTGCAGCGAGGTTGGCGTTATCACCTGCAGAGTATTACTGAATAGAAGAAGAGCCAACACATGAAGGTTACTTACTAGCTGTGCAGCGAGGTTGGGGTTATCACCTGCAGAGTATTACTGAATAGAAGAAGAGCCAACACATGAAGGTTACTTACTAGCTGCGCAGCGAGGTTGGCGTTATCACCTGCACAGTATTACTGAATAGAAGAAGAGCCAACACATGAAGGTTACTTACTAGCTGTGCAGCGAGGTTGGTGTTATCACCTGCACAGTATTACTGAATAGAAGAAGAGCCAACACATGAAGGTTCATGAAAAAATAACTTAAAAATTTATAAACATGGAAGTAATGTTTGAAGCATCTTAAGACTGTAAGTACATGCATGCAAATATGCCTAACATGAACAAATATGATTACAATCACACTCAAAATCAACTGCTTGACACTAAAAGTAAAACAAACAACAAATAAAAATAGAATAGATAAAAACTGGGTTAAGATATGGGCAAACTATAAAAAGCTTATCTCTAGCCTTACAAAATTTATGCTCATTATGTGTAAATGTAAGATATAGCACTTAGTAACATAATTGGTTTTGAAAGTAATACATTGAAATATTACTTCTTTGAAGAAAACAGCAACCATCCAGATTCAGTATTGCCTGGCTATTGTGAGTATTGGACAAAAAACTATGTTTTTACTACACTGAGCATAGACTAATCGTTCGTGGGTTGCCTGCTGCTTGAGTAAAGGAACCAGGAAACTGCTGCCTACACGCCAGTTATGTAAGTGAATCGGAGCACGAATGAGATTAAATTTCTAAGTTTACCGCGATCGCGCTTGGCCACTGTAGAGTGCGAGCGATGCCAGTGGGCGACAATATAGTAGCGTCTCAGCTACTAGTGGCAGGCAACAGTAGTGTCTCGGCAACTAGCGACAAGCACATCAACATTATGGATCTCCACCAACGTAACAAAGGATGCTGACTCGGACTGTTTATGAACAATCTCAGGAAAGTTTTTTATTCACGTTTACGAAAAAGGCATCGATTATCATGAAATCTGACGTTGACATATCGCATCTTTTCACTCGCTTGGCAGGTGCCATTTTGAACTTGCTCCATGACATCTGGGTCACGGGATTGTTTCTTCAAATGAGATTGCCAATGGATAGGCACTGAGAAAGGCCACAGAAATGTGTTTCCCAATCAATGACTTACACGATTACAATAAACAGAGATCAAACGTAGTATAATTATTTTCCAACGATGTCAATGTTAAAAATATATTGTCTTATATATCGGCAGTATTCGCTATTCTGCCGTCGACAACATTCGTCGAATCACGATCGCATGCGTTAAGCCTAAGAGTCACTATATAAGACCGTTCAAACAATTTTATTATTAAAAAATCTCATCTTGTAAAAAGAAAACCCGTCTTTTATTTTTATATTATCCGTCATGGTAAGACATTTGTCCGTCTTGAAGACGGGCCCCTGGCTAAGGGCCTGATATATGTCCATTCGCTCTATTCACCCTGATATAACAAATGCCAAGGGTTTCCCTGTGTGGACTTTCTCTTTGCAACGATCAGTCGCTGGCAAGGACGAAGTAGTATGTCACAATTGCATTTTAATTTTTATATCAAATTAGCATAGATTAATAAGTACTGTAATGTACTAATAATCTGATAAGGGCGGGCTGTACATCAGTGTTCAATATTAAGGTCTTTTTATCGGCGGCAACTGATTCAGTTTGCCAAAATGCGCAAGTTATCGGCGCCACCCCGCCGATTCATCCTGGCGGCCACAACTGTGTTGCACTGTATTAGTGATGTACATTACAGTATTTACTAATCTATGCTAATTCATCCCGGCGGCCACAACTGTGTCGCACTGTATTAGTGATGTACATTACAGTATTTACTAATCTATGCTAATTCATCCCGGCGGCCACAACTGTGTCGCACTGTATTAGTGATGTACATTACAGTATTTACTAATCTATGCTAATTCATCCCGGCGGCCACAACTGTGTCGCACTGTATTAGTGATGTACATTACAGTATTTACTAATCTATGCTAATTCATCCCGGCGGCCACAACTGTGTCGCACTGTATTAGTGATGTACATTACAGTATTTACTAATCTATGCTAATTCAATATAAAATACAATTGAGACAAACTACTTCTTCCTTGCCAGCGACGGATCACTCCCAAGGCATAGTACGCACATGCAATGGATACCCCTGGCATTTGTAACATGGATGACTATTGGATGATTCACATTTAATGACATCATTGTCTTGGGGAATACAAGAGAAACACCAAAAGAATGATGGCGGACGAAGTTGCGAGAATTGTAGAGTTCGACAATGTTTGAAGGGGGCAGACAATCTGATTGCCAATATAATCTGCCAAGGGCCAACAAATTCTAATTAATGTGATATTTGGGTGTGAAAGTGAACTTTGTAGTCTTCCATTTGGAGTGAATTGAGAACGGCATAGATTTTTACCGTGCCAGGCCCAGGGCAGTGCAATTGGCAGTGTGCACGAAACGTCCGCATCAAACATGTTACTTTCAACAATTGTAACTGTTTCACAAATAAAATTAACATTGAAATGTTTATTAAATTATTTTATTTATTTTATTGTTCTGCTTATAAGAAATGAATGACAATATTTGGCAAGGTTTATATTTATTAAATTATTATTCTAATTTAAAACAATGTTTTAGTTTTACGCACAAAAACTTTGCTTTATTATGTATACTTACAATGTATAAATTTTTGTGGGGCCAGTTCAAAATAGAATGAGAAGTTTGACAAATGGGTACCTGAACTGTTTTTCCCGCTATTTGGCAAAATGCCATCATTAGCTACCAGTAGCCTGAACATTGTCAACATTAAACTGCCATACCCCGTCTGGTTGCTTGTGTGTAATTAGGCATAGGAACACACATCTTGGTGGTGACACAAACATAACAGCAACATGGACCACAGTGTTGACAATGACGCTGACGAGGCTATCAACCAAAGAGGCTGTAGCAGCGGCAGTGGAGAAGGTACTCTCTGCAACAATGGATGCCAAGAGGACTATCAACCAAAGAGGCTGTAGCAGCGGCAGTGGAGAAGGTACTCTCTGCAACAATGGATGCCAAGAGGACTATCAACCAAAGAGGCTGTAGCAGCAGCAGTGGAGAAGGTACTCTCTGCAACAATGGATGCCAAGAGGACTATCAACCAAAGAGGCTGTAGCAGCGGCAGTGGAGAAGGTACTCTCTGCAACAATGGATGCCAAGAGGACTATCAACCAAAGAGGCTGTAGCAGCGGCAGTGGAGAAGGTACTCTCTGCAACAATGGATGCCAAGAGGACTATCAACCAAAGAGGCTGTAGCAGCGGCAGTGGAGAAGGTACTCTCTGCAACAATGGATGCCAAGAGGACTATCAACCAAAGAGGCTGTAGCAGCGGCAGTGGAGAAGGTACTCTCTGCAACAATGGATGCCAAGAGGACTATCAACCAAAGAGGCTGTAGCAGCAGCAGTGGAGAAGGTACTCTCTGCAACAATGGATGCCAAGAGGACTATCAACCAAAGCCAGTCGACAAAATTGTCCCAAGTCGTAGCGGCCATTCAACCGATCATTATCAAACCTGGGACTGTCGGTGTCACCAATGCGTTCTCTACATCAACCAAGCTGATAATGGATGAAATAAAAAGGACTGTAAAAATGCTTGCAGACGGTAAAAGAAGTTGTGTGCAACATCAAGCGTGAGATGCAAAGACAACAAATTGATACCCTTGAACAATATAGACAGAGAGACAACATCAAAATCATAGGCTTCCCCAAATGAGTTCAGGGGAGAACCAAGGATACTTCCTGCACGGTCACTGTATGTACAACACGATCAGCATAGATGTTGCACCTCATAAATTTAAACGTTTGTGCCAGCATATATTCTCCGATAAGCGTAACAAATTATGCAGGGTATAATTTTTAGGAGAGCAATGGCTCTCACTCCCTATTGCTAGAGCTAATCAATAATTTACGGAGCAATTTACTGCTCGAGCTAAAATCACTTGCTCCCAACTTTAATGTACATTCAAAAACGAAAAATTCCCTGGTTTTCCACAGATATAAAATGCGGTTACTATATCTGCGGTGACACAAATATGCATTTTGAGCAGAAAAAAAAAATACATGGCTATCAATGTAGTTTTCTGGGGATGCCTTGGGTTCACATCAAGTAAAAAGTTGCTTCGGTGCTAAAAAAGACAAATATACCAGTGACTTTTCGCACTGTACTATTATTTGTTTTGAACAATTTGCCCCCTTATACTGTTATTCGGCACTATACTATTATTAAATTTGACCGATTTGCCACCCTATAATACTGTTATTTGGCGTAAACTGTTATTTGGCACTTGAGAGTAAGCACAAGCCATCGCATACTGGGACGAGCCAAGGCCATCGTGTGCAATTTGGTGTGACAAGAACCTAGAGGTGAAATTGAACATCACGAGGGCAAAGAAAAAGCTGAAGGATGCCAGTGGACCGAAGGTAATCATCGACGACTTGACTTCTCAGCACTTGCAGTTCATTGTATTTTTCGAGGGGAGTTTTGAACTCCCACCCTCCATCCCTGCTTCTCTGGCAAAAATTATATATTTGTAGTTTAATATTTTTGTAGTACTAGGGAGAAAAAATCTGGACCACCTAATTTCAGACACTGTACATACTACATCAGGGTTGAAAAAATCATGATTTTTATTTTTTTAAATATTTATTTGATTTTTTTATTTATTTGATTTTTTTAAAATCTGGTATATAGATATTTATATGGATGTTTAAATTTGTAAACTCTTTAAAACGTTATATTCAAATCGATTTGGGTTCTTGTCTTAACAGAGGGTACATGATTTTTGCTTATATAAAGATATTAGACAATGTCCACAAGGCCTCACCCCCTGTAGTTGCATAATCTGTCTTGGAAAGGAAAGCATGTTGTGTGTTTGTGGCTGTAGCAGTGCTAATTATTGTTTGCCTATAGGGTGGATTAGCACCTGTCCAGGGCTCTGTGTACTCTAAGGGTCTCTAACCAGAATACAAACTGGTACAGTATTAAACAACTGAGTCAACATACTGAATTGGTAGCAACTAGCACAAGCTATAACTGGACTTTAACTCAGGGCTTCTGTGTTGAAAAGATACTTCCTCTGGAAGACAAGTTTGTGTGGCTTCACTGCATTCAGAAAGGGAATAGCTCAAACATACACAATGTCATAAAAGATTTGACTATCAGGCTATCTGGTGATAACACAGCTACACAAGTGTGGGCACTTTGTGTTTTGTATTAAAAACATACAAAACTTTGTTTATCTCGATGCTTGTAAACAATTATTTGTGTTAAATTTATATAAATCAGCAATTAAAAAAACCGGAAGTCCAAAAAATCATAAATCAATGATTTTTTTTGAGCGATTTAAATTAAATGATTTAAATTAAACAACCCTGTACTACATAGACGATAAATTTGTTGGACTCTCGAAAAGCCAATGGCTTCCTTGTCCACATGCCTTCGAGAACTTTGGGATGGCAATCTTGTTCAATCATGTTTTTTAAGGTTGACCATTTGGCGGAATTGCCCAAATACCAAGGCATCAACTTTTTAACCATTGGTTCATTTCATATGGAATGACCCAGGTACATATAATCTGTAACTATGTATTCAGTACGTTTTTTTGCATTTGACAATAATGTTGTCATCATTTTCTGACTAGTGGGGCGCAGTGGTCGAGCGTCAGACTTTTGATCGAGGGAACCGGGGTGTGGATTCAAAGAATGGTGGTCTCTATCTCTAACCTGCTGATTCCCAGCACGTGAGAGGCGATGAGCAGGATTTACAACGCTCTTAAGGAGCCCAGTCCTTGACAGGAAGAAGATGGAATAGGTAGTAAAATGCTATTAAAATCAGCTGCAGGATTTGATATTGTGTTGCAATCGTGAGTGTAATCTGTTGATGAGATAAAACACAAAATGTGTTCATTTCACAGTGTACAAATATGACAAACTTGAATGTTATATGCAGTGGAAATATCACTGAATCAAAATCAAGCGTCACTTATTTAGGTGTCACCTTAAATCAATTCCATTCCGGTGACATTACAGCTTTCAAAATCCTTAGTAAAAATTCAATTTTTACACAGGAACGTCAGAAACTTAAAAACAAAAAACTTTTAATCTCTGCTATGATTCAATGTCATTTTGATTACACATGTTCAGCTTGGTATAGTGGTCTGTAGAAGAAAATGAAATGTAGAATGAAGTGTACACAGAATAAGATTATTAGATATATGTTAAATGCTCCGACGTTTCATGTTGGTGTTAATGAACTGAAGTATGTTGGATTATTACCTGTTGAATATAGAGTAAAACAGTTAAAGTTGGGTCACATGTTCAATATCATCAATGGTAATGCTCCAGACTATTTGAGAGCAAATACTGATATGGTTCAGAACCAACATTTATACAATACAAGAGTGATCTATCATGTGTGATACCGAGAGAAAACGGTTCCGGACAAAGTTCGTTTCTATATACAGACATATGCCAATGGAAAAACTTGCCACTCGCAACCAAACAATGTCGATCTAAGAGTTTTTAAAATGAAGTCAAGTGCCTTTTATTTAGCCATTTGGTTGCTCAGGATCTAAATATTGTTGTTATATCATAACATCATCAAATTTAGTTACTGCTACCCATGTATTCAATCTTACTGAATAAACTCAATCAATGACTAACTTTGGAGTATCTCATTATTCTCATAAACTAATCAAGATAAAAACTTAAAACTTCTCATATACTTAGATATGTACGTGTTACTTGTATTGTTGAAATATGGGTCTAAAATCACTTGTTGGCTCATACATAAAAACACGCAACTTCAATGGTAGACTGTGGGAGAACTCTTACTCAGTAGTGGAACTATGTATGTGTTATTATGCACGTATGATGGAGAGCAAGCATGCCAAATTTCAGAGTTCTAGCACAGATAGTTTTTGAATTATTCGTATTTTAAGTAGAACAACAAATCTTCATGATTTTTAAAAATCTGCAAAAATGACAGAATCCACAAAATTTGAAATGGTCATAACTCAAGAAACTATTTGAGCTACAGCTCTATGGTTTGATGTGTGGTTATACTGACATGTGATCCTATTGCGACTGTGGTTAACTACATAACATTCGAGTATTGTTGCATTGGATAAATCTTGTTAAACATAATTAAGCAACCGAATCACGTCGATCTCGGCCCACGTCGATCTCGGCCCACGTCGATCTCGGCCCACCTGTTTAGTTGTTAATAGGGAATTAGGTAGTATGTGTAAAGAAATATGTATATATATATATATATATGTAAAGAAATAAAATGTTACACGGTACACGGATGTTTTGTTTACCAGTTTTACTACCACGTCGATCTCGGCCCACCTATTTTGAATGAGGTGAAATTCCGTTCTGCTTCTAGTAAATTAACTCGCAATTATTTTACAGGCATTTAAAATTGCATTAGAATCAAAACCAGTTTCAACTATGAAAAACAAAATATAGTTACTGCATATAGTTTACTATTTGTGTGTGGTAAGAATGTGTGGAGTCGGTAGAGACATTAAATTAGGCCCTAGTAATCGGCTTGGTGGTCTTGCATTGTTTCCTTGAGCAGATACTTTCGTGTGATTTATCTTTGATTTCTGTGTGTTAAGAACGTGTTGAGGCCATAGTAATCGGCTTGGTGCTGTAGCATTGTTCCATTGAGCAGATCCTTTCATGTGATTTGTCTTTGATTTGTGTGAAGTACGAATGTGTGGAGGCCCTAGTATTCGGCTTGCTGCTCTGGCATTGTTTCATTGAGCAAGCCTTTTTTTGAATAATGACAGCCATTATATGTACTACTTGTTTATTGCTCCCACGCTAGAATTAAAACCTGACTTTGTGTATATAAATATAAGCAAAAGTTAAATATTTTACACCCAGAGACTGGAACCATAATACTAATGTTTTGAACAAGTTTCATGTAATACCAAAAAAGATCTTATAGGTAATTTTTAGTTAGCAATAACATTTATGTTACTTAAAACAAAGACTATACAGTTTACTTTAACATAATAAAGTTAAAGTAATTCGAGAAATTAATTATCGGTAAAACTTGATGTTTAATTAATGCGGCCAGCGCGCGTAAAATAAGTTAATGAGATGAGCGATCACGTGGTTTTGTGACGACACTGGTGACATGGATTTACGTTTAAATCCAAAAATGTCTGTGATTTCTCAAGTCTCAAGTGGCCAGATTAGCATGTTGTAGGCTGTTTGTTTAACTTCGGGTTTACATGGGCCAAGAGTTCGTTTAATCATGCCTAAACATTTCGAAGATTTCTATGCAATGCTTCACTGTTGTTTCACTCGTGTTACTACGGCGAGTGGTGGCGATGTAAATTTTCCAGAATAAAAAAGTAAAATGTCAAGATATCGAACCGAATTCGGCCAATGTTATTCCGGATTGGTGACACGGAAGATCATCTCAGTTCTAACTAGTAATGGATTAGCATTCGTTTTATTGGTTTGTTATTCCTGTACTTGTCATCAAAGGGATGCTACAGTAACTAGATCCTGCCTAAGTGCAATACTTTGTCTGTTTCGTATAGTGAGCAAGTGTGAATTACACACCATTCTTCACATTCAAAATGATCTGACGAAAAACATTGTATAGATCAAAGACCATATGCAGGTGGCTCCGTTTTATTCACAATACAATAATCGCTTATCACTGTCATTGTTCTATATCTGATTTAATTGAGGACACAATCGGTACACAATCGTTTAAGCCGAGCTCAATGTGCCGTTGTGCTCTGAATCGAAGTGTGGTGCATTAATTAGATGTATACCTAGCAGCCAATCAGGTCATAGTGCCGAATGTTGTGTTTCAATTGGATGCATACCTTGCAGCCAATCAGGGCATGATGAGGGTGTCATACGTCAATAAATAGTGCGTTACCTTAGTAGTAAGAGTATCCACAATTCAGTAGCAATGCCGCCTTTACATCCTTGCTTAGAATGCCAAAGAAGAGTACAGAGAAATTCGAAAGCCGTGCAATGCGATTCCTGCGATAAATGGTGCCACATAAGATGTGGTACCGCAATAGACGCCACAACATACCAGCTGATGGTTGAAGGATGATGGTAATGTGCATGATGTCTCGACGTAGAAAGACCGACTACATAGCTGTCTTTCGTCAACTGTGTGCCATGCTTCCCCGTCGCCGGGTCGAGCGCATAGTGCTTGATTTTGAAAATGCCACGTGGCGCGCAGCACGCATCGTCTTCCCAGGTGTGGAATTGAAGGGCTGTGCCTTCCACTTCACACAGGCCATATGGCGACATATTCAAGAGTGCGGCCTCCAAGCAGCATACACCACAGACGACGGCACCTTCAAGTATCTCCGCAAGATTATGGCACTCTGCTTCATCCCAGCACAACACATCGCCCCCATCAGCGACATCTGGCCACCAGCTGCTTGGAGTGTCTACTACCAGTCAGTGCGCACAAACAACGACATCGAGGGTTGGCACAACCGATTAAACTCCAGGGGTCGTGCCCAGATGAATGTATACATGTTGGTGTCGCTGCTACACGACGAATCCTGCATGATCCCGATACAAGTGCGTCTTGTGTCGGAGGGGAAGTTGCAGCGGTATCAGAAAAAGACATTCGCGAATCTCCAACGTAAGATCTTTGCATACTGGGAGGAATATGAGAATGGCGACCGCTCTGCTCTGCAACTTCTGCGAGCCTGTTCGCGACTGCACGGACCAACGGTTAAAACATAGTCATCCCTCAGACTGAACTGTCGGAACGTAAACCGAACTTTACATGGGTTATATTTTATTTGATGATATGACGTAATGCTAATTTGGCAGTGTTTGACAGCATATTATAATTTGCTCCGCGCCTTTTATTGTAGCGGTATTATTATAGTATATACCAGTTATACATATTTTCAATAATGCTGCTAAAATATTGAAAGCATTGTAGCGGTCTTTTTCCTAGGTTGCTGGTAATATAGTCTTTAAAATTATTGTGAGTACCAGAGTAGCCTTTCTATAGCAGTTCTGGTAAAGGAAATATATTACATTGGTCAGCATTTTATAATTTGGTGTAATATGTTGAATGGATGTCCAACTGAGATTTTGTAATGTTTTTATGTATAATAAATCAATTGGTATTATTAAATTGTGATTATTGCATTCTCCGCAAGTAAACATTACTCTTGAGTGCCGAATAAACGTCCCTATACGCGTATTTACTTGATGAAAAATGCCACCCTATACGCATCTTGTTTGGCACTATACTATTATTAAATTGTAACATTTGTGCCAGCCTATATTCTTATTATGCAGATACGGGCTTGCGCGTTCAATTCAATAAAATTTTAATGTCCATTTAAAAACAGAATATTTCCCGGTTTTCCGCAGATATAAAATATGTGGTTACTATATCTGCGGCACAACGGCACAATTTATTTACACATATACATATTTCTGTACACATATATACCCAACACAACTACCCAATTCCCTATTAACAACTAAACAGTTGGGCCGAGATCGACGTGGGCCGAGATCGACGGGTTCCAAGCAACCAAAGGCAAAGCAAGAGGTTCAACTGTGCAGCATTTGCCATATGTGGCAGTACAGCGTCACTGCATGTTTATAATTATAACACTGCATCATCAACAAACAACTAATGCTGGTGTTGGGATAAGCGTGTACTTACACAAAGCGAGTGCAGCCAGTATAAGAATAGTCGACTGAGGCGTTGGACAAGTCGGGTAGAAGGGTTGCAGAACATATTGGGCAAATGTCAACGATATTACGGCGTTCCCCGTGGGCAGTACTATGAAAGCCGTCGCCCACATGAACAGAAATGCTGGCATGTCTCCGAATCCTTCCTGGATGTAAGCGTACGCTCCTCCCGATTTCGGTATGAGCGTTCCCAGCTCGGCGTAGCACAAGGCGCCGAACAGAACGAGCACGCCAGCCAGACCCCAGACAACGAGGGCCAGGCCGACCGACCCTGTCTCCTGGAGCACACCTCTCGGCGACACAAAAATACCACTGCCGATTATTGTTCCCAGAATCATCGTACAGCCACTGAACAGCCCCAACGTCCGCTTCAGCTCCACCTTGTCCAGTCCGGAGTTATCCACTGTTACCCCTGCGTCCACGGCCATTTTTAAGACTTCCAAGTTCAACATGTGCAACCTGAGGCTGAGCGAACCGGCGTTGCAGTGGCGATTAATATTTGTTGAACTGTGAATTGCAAACAAGTAGTGATATCACCTACTCATCTGCAACATATAACAGTTTCGCTGAACACTATTCGTTTGTATCGTCGCGATCATTTCGCAGTCTACAGGAAAAACTCGTTCGAACACGCAGCACGAATCATGCTTCGTGCACACGCTGTTGTTGATGACTTGTGCGGCGCCGGAAGCCGAGTTCCCACGTGTGTATGCACGCGGCGGCGCGGCGGGGGGTACGTGGGGGCCACGGGGCAATCCCATGTATGGGAGTGTTGTGCTATACGCTATATTGGGTATGCTAAGATAAAGTGTTAATTGCCTGGGTGTAACTGAATTGACAATTGCCAGTTGTTGTAAGCCAGAAGTGCTGGTTGTGTGGAAACTATTTCTTGCGACACAAATATCCTCTGCTCCCTATCAACGCATTAATGGCTTGCGGCTTTGACCTGTTTTGATGATGCAACGTGTACATATTATTGCATCGCTTCCACTACATTTCTAGGAAGTCATACCGCACACGTGTAGGCGTCGGAATCTATTGAATATGGGTGGGCGAAGTTGATGGCTGCGAGTAATTTAATTTTATCAAGCACAATTTACATTAAAATACTCAAAGACAGTATATTAATATTCTATAAAAGGACAAAGCGCTGTACACAATCTAATTACGTATAACATGCCAAATATAGCTTAATTTACATAAAAATGTATATAAACGCAAAAAGAACGTAAATCAAATCAAATACACTGAGACCGAGCCTGAGGCTGAGGCCGGGGGGGGGGGTACTCCCTATACTGAGGTATACATGTATGTGCCGCGCAAATGTCCCTGTTTTTGGCCATTTTTCTTTCTCTGTCCGAAGAAAAAAATATAATTTTCTCTCTTTGTGCCCCAGTTAAACCTGATAATTCTCTCTTTCATCGAAGAGGAAATTTCCCAATAAAAACGTTCCGCCCGGGCTTACCTTACACTTATAGATATTAGATAAATTGTTCACTAATTCTCTCTTGGTGACCATAAATGTCTTTATTTCTCTCTCTCTCTCTCTCTCTCTCTCTCTCTCTCTCTCTCTCTCTCTCTCTCTCTCTCTCTCTCTCTCTCTCTCTCTCTCTCTCTCTCTCTCTCTCTCTCTCTCTCTCTCTCTCTCTCTCTCTCTCTCTCTCTCTCTCTCTCTCTCTCTCTCTCTCTCTCTCTCTCTCTCGCTCTCTCTCCATGTGCTCCATGGGGCTCTGGCGGCACACCCCCACCGCTTTGGTATAGCAGTACCCCCCCCCCGGGGGGGCTGAGGCTGAGCAAGAGGAGCCAAATTAAGTCAAGAACACTGGATCGAGTCGGCGATCTTTTAATTTCTGACCTAACCATGAAAACGACCACCTACAGCCGACTTCTCATATATCTTACATACATATACACACACTACGTTACAAAAAAATTCTTACATTCTTATAACGATCAAAATTCACAAAACAAACTCAAGTAACACTCGACCTCACCGGCGGCGACTACGCATAGCTCCGCTGTTACCGTAAAATCGATATTGTGTTGAGGCGTCGCTACATAAACAAGCTTCACAGAGATTCTTTGTCTTTTTCTACCACCATATTTCCCATCCCATATTCATATTTCGTCTAAATTTTATTTATTCATTATACTTAACAAGTAATGAATTACCTGTGTTTTTGTCCAAAAATATATTAATGTTATTATTAATAATACATATCTGATGGTAGCAATATATTTCATTAATATAATAATAATTTGTATTAATTTTCTTATCAAAATAACGTATTAGTGTACGTGCACACACCAGACACACACACACAAACAAACGCACGCATGCACACTAACACACACGCAAAAACAAACTTTCTCAAAACGATAAAAATTTACAAAAGAATTAAACCAAAATATCGCCCTCTCCTAGGTGCCTGTGCGCAGCGCCAAGGCTACCGTAAAATCGATGCTAATGACAAAGCGTCGTTCAGTTTCAACAAAACTCTGTGCGGGGCGCTGCTGATTGAAATCAAACATAGTACAATTGTGTATTTATGTTTTAATTGTGCGTGCGTGCGTGCGTGCGTGCGTGCGTGCGTGCGTGCGTGCGTGCGTGCGTGCGTGCGTGCGTGCGTGCGTGCGTGCGTGCGTGCGTGCGTGCGTGCGTGCGTGCGTGCGTGCGTGCGTGCTTCATTGCTTGCAATTATGTATATCTCAGTATTATTTGTATTTTTGCTATATGTGACATGTCATGTTCTTAGATAATTAGTTTTATTCATATTATCATCAGATTGTGTTATATTTTTAGATGTATTTTAAGTATCTCTGAATGGACTTTGTGTAAATTTACGGCGCTATTTTAATACCAATTGCTTTATAAATACAGTAATTACGTTGGCACCAGTATTAACGCATAATTTAAAGCGTACGGTCGAATCTAATACAAATGACCTCAACAAAAAATATTATTATTACTTTGTCACAAAATGTGTTACTAGTATGTATCTGTTGATACCACTGATTTCTTTAGAGATCAGCGGTTGTTACCTCCCATAATCAACATGAAGTTAAGCACAAAATAAGACACACGCGCGTAGGTTGCAGCATATAACGCATTCTTCAGGAAAAGTAACGTGTTTTTATTCAGCATGTAGATGTTTTATACATAAAAAAATAGATTATTAAAACATCATCACACCCAGGCATCACTCAATATTAATACATGTAATCATCACCATTTATTTAATTTACAATAACTTCAACTTATAACATTTTACTAGTTGCAGAACACACGCTATAATAATAATAAGTACACTTATATAGCGCACATGCTTAAAATACATAGTTTATGAAATTAATGAGTTAAATAAATTAGGTAAACATGATGCACGTGTGTATATATATATATGTATGTAATGTATGTATGTATGTATAATTTTATGTATATATATATATATATATATATATATATATATATATATATATATATATATATATATATATATATATATATATGCATATAATATACACACACACACACACACACACACACACACACACACACACACACACACACACACACACACACACACACACACACACACACACACACACACACACACACACACACAATATGATGATAATATGAGTAAAACTAATTATCTAAGAATATGACATGTTATATATAGCACACAGAAAAATACAAGTAATACTGAAACATATACATAATTACACGCAATGAGACACGCATGCAATCACAATTAAAATGCAGAGATGCATAATTGTAATATCAGCGCCTCATCACGGAGTTTTGGTGAAACTAAACGACGCCTTGTCATATGCATCGATTTTACGGTAGCCTTGGTGCTACGTGTAGGCGCCGTAGGAGATGGCGGTGTTTTGGTTTAATTCTTTTAAACATTTTGATCGTTTTGAGAAAGTAAATGTACTTTTTTGGCCACGTGACATGTGTATATGTATAGTAGATATATGAGGACAAGTTTGGGTGCTCTAGGTGGTAGTTTTCATGGTTAGGTCAGAAAGTAAAAGATACTGGCAGGTTTCTTTCAGAAATAACTTCATGAAGTTCATGTATAACGTGCATCATTGCTGCCTTTAATAATAAAACATTCCATCTCTGGAACATGCACCACCCCTTCATTTTCGACTACAGCCTTTAGTAAGAGCAAATTGATTGTTTTTGGAGGCATATGTTCTGCACTATAAATGTTTTCCTTTTCTGTTAAAATAGCGGCATTTTGATGAGCTTTTGGGTCAGATATTTGAATTTAGGATAGGGCCACCTCCAACTTGACACTTTGATACTGATTGCTCTGTTGGTTGCATGGATACAGCTACCTTCACGTCTGGTTGAACGGGTGTGCTATGCTGCTCAGTGGATACAGCTACCTTCACGTCTGGTTGAACGGGTGTGCTATGGTGCTCAGTGGATACAGCTACCTTCACGTCTGGTTGAACGGGTGTGCTATGCTGCTCAGTGGATACAGCTACCTTCACGTCTGGTTGAACGGGTGTGCTATGCTGCTCAGTGGATACAGCTACCTTCACGTCTGGTTGAACGGGTGTGCTATGCTGCTCAGTGGATACAGCTACCTTCACGTCTGGTTAAACGGGTGTGCTATGGTGCTCAGTGGATACAGCTACCTTCACGTCTGGTTGAACGGGTGTGCTATGCTGCTCAGTGGATACAGCTACCTTCACGTCTGGTTGAACGGGTGTGCTATGCTGCTCAGTGGATACAGCTACCTTCACGTCTGGTTGAACGGGTGTGCTATGCTGCTCAGTGGATACAGCTACCTTCACGTCTGGTTGAACGGGTGTGCTATGCTGCTCAGTGGATACAGCTACCTTCGCGTCTGGTTGAACGGGTGTGCTATGCTGCTCAGTGGATACAGCTACCTTCGCGTCTGGTTGAATGGGTGTGCTATGCTGCTCAGTGGATACAGCTACCTTCACGTCTGGTTGAACGGGTGTGCTATGCTGCTCAGCAAAGTGGTCAATCCACTCATCCGCATTCTTCAGTCCACACAGAAAGCTAACTCTATAATGTTGCGTTGGTTCGGTAGGGAAATCCAAATCCAATGAACTACCCACACTGCATGCCAAACCAGTCGAATTCAAACCAAATACTGAAATCAAGCACAATTAAGAGACAAACAAAACCTAAAAATTCCTCACCTTGCTGTGTCGTAATTATTTTCAATATGATGATTAATAACAATGAAAAACTTCACAGTTAGCCAAGTGATTAGGTACATCAAATGATCTGAATCAACTCTGCTCTAGCTGCTGTGCTCTGCTCTAGCTGCTGCGCTCTGCTCTAGCTGCTGTGCTCTGCTCTAACTGCTGTGCTCTGCTCTAGCTGCTGTGCTCTGCTCTAGCTGCTGTGCTCTGCTCTAGCTGCTGTGCTCTGCTCTCAATTTACGATTGATTGTGCTTCTTATTAATAATATGTTGATCTATAATCATTCGATGACTTTCAACTAATAATAATAAATAATGCTACTGTTATGAACAAGTGTGATTAAGCGGTAGCGCTGCACAATTAAAAGATCGGAAACATTCGAGAAATGTCTAGTTGTTATTTAACCTTTATTTTATATTTGTTAAACTATTAATAAAAACATCACAATGTACTCGTGCACGCACGCACGCACGCACGCACGCACGCACGCACGCACGCACGCACGCACGCACGCACGCACGCACGCACGCACAGTTTCGCACACGCACCGCACTCACACACGCACGCACAAACACACACACCAAAATGGTGTGGAAATGGTCTGCTCTACGGGATTACTGACTATCTTCTCACCGAGCTCCAGCATGTCTCATAACCAGAACTAAGAGACGTGATCACATCACACCTGTTCTGATCGACCTTCACTGGCTGCCCATGAAACAACGCATCCAGTGTAAACTACTCATGCTAACGTTTCGCAGCCCACATGGTCTGGCTGCGTCATACCTGACGGACCCGTTGACGCAGCCTACATGGTCTGGCTGCGTCACACCTGACGGACCCGTTGGCGCGACACCATCAGCCTCGCACGCTACGCTCCGTTGACGCTCACCAGCTGGAGGTCCCGCGCAGCAAGCTCTGTACTCAAGCGACAGAGCATTCTCACACGCAGCACCGCACCTCTGGAACAATCTGCCTCTTGCTATGCGTGCTGCATATGAGGTTATGGACTCATGCCACTTTTATTTCAATGACACTAACATTTTAGTATTCACTTTTAACTATTATAATTATTCACTTTTAATTTGTATCATATATATATATATATATATTCTTTATTTAAAACTCATTTATAAATGTTTTATTACATATATATATATATATATATATATATATATATATATATATATATATATATATATATATATATATATATATATATATATATATATATATATATATATATATATATATATATTGTTGACTAAAGATGTATAAACCATTAAAATAGTATTAAAATAAATAAGATTAAAATACTTAAGATACAAGTTAAAAGTTAATAATTATAATAGTTAAAAGTGTATACTATATTTCAATATGTCGTTTATTGTCACTATTAAATTGTTTAGTACACCGTACAATTCCGACTTTCACACCTTGTTACCCGGCGGACAAGACTAGTGCGCGTGATCGTAGCTAGTCTTTTGTACAAGTCACATCTTGACACATCCCTTTTGTTCTAAAAGAACTTAATGTCATTTTAAATTATGTGGTGTTCTACTTCTTAATCTATTCACAGCAAACAATTATAAGTAGTATGCAGTGCATGAACATGTAAAAACACATGCCCACAATTAGTCTTCATTGTAATATCGTCTATATACGACTATCAATAATTATGAATTAAAGTCGAATGTTCTCAAACTTCTGAACGATTAATAATAATAATAATTATGAACTATAACGTCATATATTCTAAATAATCAGGTAAACTGGCCAATTAAATCGAAATTATTGTTAAATGTTCAATCATTCTTGCACAGTCCAATTTTCGATCAATGTTTTCACAGTACAATCACTTTTGTACATAGTCCGCCAGACGCGCAGGTCTTTTCTTCTGTCTGGTTGATCGTCTGATGATCAGCGGTTCACGGCTAATCACCGTCTCGTTCAGGGTGATGCTATTTTTCGCGACAGGAACAGCTGCTTAGCGTTGCAGGTCATGTGACAGAACTGGCACAGGTGGCACTGTCTCGCGTGTTCTTCTTAGATGCACCCGCCTGTATGTGCCCTCAGGTGTATCTACCTCATACGAACGCTCATCCAGTCGTCTTTGCACAACAGCCTTTTCCCATTCCTTTTGTCCGTGACGAAATGGCTTCATTCGGACCACATCCCCTTCTTCTAGGACGGGCAGATCTTTGGCAGTCTTGTTGTAGTGTTTGGCCTGTTTACATTGCAAATCCTTGAGGCGGATTCTGTCTTGGTTCAGATACTCTTCCCCTCGCGGTGCTAGAAGCTTGCTGGACATCGGCAATAATGTCCGGGTTCTCCTGTTCAGTAAACGTTGTGCCGGGCTGGTTCCCAGAACTTGTGTTGGTGTGTTCCTGATCTCTAACAGAGCAAGATAGGGGTCTGTCTGCGATTTCTTGCATTTGCGGAACATCAACTTTGCAGCTTTGACAGCCGCTTCTGCTTTCCCATTGGCATTTTGGTGCCCTGGTGCAGCGAATGTGCAGAACTCTTCCGACACGTACTGAGGTCAGTTATCGCTCACGACCACGAATGGTATGCCAAATCTAGCAAAGTGTGACTTCAGCTGTTTAATCACGCTTGTTGTGGTTGTTGAGTTCATTCTGTCAACTTCCCAGAAGTTACTTGTGTAGTCGACTATGACTTGATAGTCTCGACCTTCCCAGCTGAACAAGTCTACACCAACTTTCTCCCATTGTAGCGTCGGTGTTTCATGTGTTATGAGGGTTTCTTTCTGTTGCGACCTCGCATACGATCTGCATGCCTCGCAGTTCTCAACGACCTGTCTGATGTCTGCCGCCATGTTCGGCCAGTACAGACTTTCACGTGCTCTTCGTAGCACACTTTCCACTCCAAGGTGTGATCTGTGGAGACATTCCTTCGTGAGTTTCCGCATTCCATCGGGAATAACAACTCGTTCTCCGCGGAATATCAGTCCGTCGCTGACAGCAAGTTCATCTCTCATGCTGAAGTATGCATGGACACTAGCTGGTACTTCATGCCTCGACTCTGGCCATCCTCGCTGTATCACATGTTTCAACATCTGCAATGTCTCATCCCTGTCCGTACAAGTCTTGAGCATTTGCATGCGTTCTGTGCTGATTGGTAGATGCATCACTGCATTCACAGCACCGAAGTTGTCAGTACCTCCACTGTGCGGCAGGTATGACCTTGAGAGTGTATCAGCAATATACATCTCTTTCCCTTTGTGGTATACGACTTCAGTGTCGTACTGCAGCATGCGAAGGAGCATTCCTTGCAGTCTCCTTGGTGCTTTGTATAGCGGTCTCTTCGCGATCATTTCCAATGGCTTGTGATCTGTGTGTACGATTGTTCTTCTCCCGAACGTATACTGATGGAAACGTTCCAACGCGAACACAATGGCTAGACATTCTTTCTCGATTTCAGCATATCGAGTTTCTGTGCTGGTGAGCGCACGACTTGCATACCCAATGGGTTTCCCGTTCTGAAGGAGTGCAGCTCCCAGTCCTCTTTCACTAGCGTCACATTCTACGACTAACTCGCTGTGTGGGTCGTAGTATGCAAGAACGTGGGTCTCCGTCGTCAGCTTCTTTACTTTCGCCATTGCTTCGTCTTGTTCTTTGGTCCATTGCCATAGCACATCAGGCTGAGTCAGTCTCCTGATGGGCTCCATAGCGCTGGAGAGGCCAGGTAGGAACTTCGATAAGTATCCTATTGTTCCCTGCAACCTCTGAATTCCCTTGACATCTATCGGGTTTTCCATCTTGAGGATTGCCTCTATCTTCCTTTCTTCAGGTTTCAAACCCTCACTGGTCACCCTGTGTCCCATGAAGTTGATTTCATCGAGTCTGAACTCGCATTTGTTCCTGTTCAACTTCATGTCTGTTTCTCTACATCTCTGCAGCAACAGTCTCAACTTCTTGTCATGATCTTCTTCGTCACGCCCGAACACCACTATGTCATCGGCGACACATACCGACTCCGTCCAAACCCTCCAGTGTTTGGTTCAATTTCCTCTGGAAGATCTCTGCACTAACATTCATTCCGAATGGTAGGCGATTCCATCGGTATCTACCGAACGGCGTTATGATGGTGGTGAGCAGACTGCTTTCGTGATCTAGTTCACAGTGCCAGTAGCCCGATTATAGGTCTACCTTTGACAGGACTCTTGCAGTTGACATCTCTGGTAGCACCTCTTCCATTGTCGATAATGGGTACAGTTCTCGTTGTAGAACTTTGTTGAGTGGCCTCGGGTCAATGCATACTCGCAGCGATGCATCCTTCTTTGTCTGAATTGAAATTTGGTTGCACCACTCAGTCGGCTCCTCGATGGGACATATGACTCCCCTCTCAACCATTCTGTCAAGTTCAGATTTTAGCTTCGGTTTGAGTGTAACTGGCACTCTTCTGGCAGAACACTGTACAGGTGTTGCACCCTCTTCCACGTGAAGGTGTACCTTTCCCGGTAGGGTTCCTAGTCCGCTATCGAATACGTCGGCGTATTCATCCAACGAGTTTGTTGTCATGACTTGATGAAGTAGCTTGAAACAGTCATAATTGTTGTCATGACTTGATGAAGTAGCTTGAAACAGTCATAATTGTTGTCATGACTTGATGAAGCAGCTTGAAACAGTCATAATTCACTGCTATTAGTTCCATCTTTTCTGCTGCTTGTCGACCCAGAAGAGTAAAGTTTCCTTCGACTACTTCGAACTGCACGGAGTAACTTGTTTGACTGACCGGGTTGACCAACGTTGCCAACGTTTTGCCTATGACCTCTCTCGTGGTCCTATTCCACATGTGTAATGTGACATGGGTGAATGTCATCTTTGCTGACATACTTTTTCGGTAACACATTCACGGTTGCGCCACTGTCGATTTGAAATTTCACGGATTTGTCGTTCATCCACATTTCGGCGTATATTGGGCCTTTGGTGTATCTGCCTTTATCCAAAGCCATGATGGATTCTTCATCGGTGAGTCCACACCGGTCCACCGTATGCACCTTCTTGTTTCCCATCTTGCAGCAGTTTGAGAAGTAGTTTCTTCCCCCGCATCTCCTACACGTTCTCCCCCATGCCGGGCAACATACGTTTGTGGGTGAGCTCGTCCACAGAATTTACACGTGCGCTTAGTGTCACCATCACTGTATGTGGTGTTTTGTCTTCGCTGCATTGTCCTTTGACTGCGTAAATTGCCAGGTTTCCAAGCTGAATTTTGTTTGTCAGCATCACCAGAGTGAGATTTCTTAATTTTGTGTATCTCTGCAGAGTCATTGATTGACTTCATCTGTGCCGTTGCCGCCTCGTCGGAACGGCATATGTCCATGGCTGCTTGTAACGTGAGCTGCCGCTTTTGGAGCAGGTGTTGTCGCGTTCCTGCGTCGTAGCCGCCCATGACAATCCTATCTCTGATAAGTGAGTCGCTCATACAATCGCAGAAGTTGGATGATTTTGCGAGATTCCGTATCTCCGCCAGGTATGAACCAAAGGATTCCTCGGTACCTTGGTTTCTTCTATTGAAAACGATTTAGTCTTGTAATTACAGCGTAGTTGTTAAACAAATGCTTAAACATCGTCCATTCTTCTTTGGGGCTGTCCTTTAAACACAGTTGTGGCGGTGGATTTATATTAGCTAACGGCGCCGCAGCCACCGTTTCTGCCACTGCCATCGTGACGGTAAAACCGCGTGCATTTCGCTGCCGTAAGCACTTGCTGCACTTTCAACACTCGTTCACGAGCGCTCGGATATTTCAGTGTACATTTCATTGGGTAGAAATAACATTGTCCTTTACTCGCATGTTTGCGATCCTGGGGCTTATGCGCACCTTATCCTCTCGCTGCCACTATGTTTCAATATGTCGTTTATTGTCACTACTGAATTGTTTAGTACACCGTACAATTCCGGCATTCACACCTTGTTACACGGCGGACAAGAGTAGCGCGCGTGATCGTAGCTACAGACGTTTGTACAAGTCACATTTTGACACATACTAAAATGTCAGTGTCATTGAAATAAAAGTGGCATGAGTCCATAACTGTAGATAAATGTTATTTAAAGAGAAAATACATTTTTAAAAAGAAGAAGCTGTTATGGCAATCTGCAGCACGCATGTTTCTGCGCCATATATCTGGCAGTTGTGGCCATTCAGAGGCACATTACAGTAATAAAACATTTATAAATGAGTTTTAAATAAAGAATATATATATATATATATATATATATATATATATATTCGTTATTTAAAACTCATTTATATATATATATTATGGCCACAACTGCCAGATATATGGCGCAGAAACAAAATGCTACATTATTATTATTATTACACCACACACACACCCCCCACGCACGCATGCGCACACCACATGCCCACACGCATAATATATAAGAATAGTTGGGTTAATTTTCATCCGATAACGTTAAAATGTGTTGCATGTTTACAGTCACCGATGTGTCCCACTACTGAGTCTCAGTTGTGTTTCATACTGTATTATAAGGGCGGTTTAATTATTGATCTAAATATATATATATATAATATATATATATATATATATATATATATATATATATATATATATATATACAGTAGCCAAGTTGACATTGTGTCTTTGCAGTGAGTGTAGATGGATGCCAGCCAGAATACAAATGAACCATTCAATTTCTGGGGGCGGACTGGATTTTTTTTATATTTGTTTGCCATATGGATGTGGAAGCTGGCCTTTTCCGTGGCAGGGCCGACACTGTGGAACGCCCTGCTTCCCGCAGACAGGCAAGCCAACTCCCTTGCTGCGTTCAAGCCATTGTTGAAAACACATCTCTTCTGTGAAGCCTCCCGAACACTCTGTGGACATTTTAATGACTTGGACATTTTACTTATTTAATGTATTATTTATTTAACTTGTTTCATTTAACTTCTCTGATTAACTTGTATGTTTATCTAATGTATCAACTTTAGTTGTTTATTTAACTAATTTACTTGATTTATTTATTTGTTTAACTAATTATTTATTTATTTAACTTACGTTTACCTGTCTTTTAACCACATTTTATGTTAACTTCTCAATTTATTTTTACTTATTTAGTATCGTCTTTGAGCAGGTTTTTAACCAGAAAACATGGTGGGTTATAAATGTATAATGATGATGATTGATTATGTAATCACTTTTTTAATGTAACCACATAAAAATAAAAAGTTATAACAAAGATGTATTTTACTTGCACTGTTTACAGCTGTGAAAGGAATAGGATAAAACATGGCTATTGTTTGAACAAGAAGAATAAGCAGGATATATGACAAATATCTCCTTCCCATAACAGACAGACTATATAATAATATATCAACACAAATTAATAACATGACATAAAAATATGTGAAATAAACGAAGACAATGAAGGCATTAAATTATTAATCGATCAATAGCATAAAAAATAAATAAAATTATTAATTTTAACTTTTTTTGGAACCCATGTGATTTTAAGATAGCAAAACATGATTTTTTGTCAGGCACTTCATTAGTTTTTTCTATGTATATAGAAATGAATAATAAATTAATATTTTGGCCAACGTTTACTGAAATTACACTAATCTTTGTAGGTAAAATTTGGCATTGGTAGTAGTTTTGCTAATTTTGCTGCTGACCTAGCTGTTGCCATATCTATATATTTAAAAATTTTGCAAGAAAACCCCACATTTTTTTATAAATAACTAATAAATTAACACTTTGGCCACATTTTATTGAAGTCGTATTGCTTGTTGTTGGTAAAATATTAAATATGGTAAAAAAAATATTTGTTTAATATCGTTTTCTGCGACTTAATAAATTACATAAAATAATTTACCATTTTTAATGCATATTTCGCATATTACACTTTATATAATATCAAACATATCAAACTGCAATATTCTGCAAGTTTTATATTTAAATAGTAAATAAATCTTGTGGTATGACTGATTATGATGAGAGCACTGTATTTCAGTAATCTTCCTGCTAACATAGCCGTTACTATGTCAGACATTTCACAAATTTGCATGGGACCCCCCAACTTTTTTTGCCTTGTCAGAGATAAATAGTAAGTGAACAAATTGGCCAAGTTTTACTGAACTGATGTTACTACTACTTGTGGGTCAAATATTGAATATTGTAAAAATTTACCTAAAATGTGGTTTTACCGGGAGTTAATAAAATACATAAAACAATTAATTACATAAATGAACATATCAAATTGCATATTCCTGCAACTTCTACATTTGAAGAGTAAATAAATCTTGTGTTATGACTGATTATGATCAGAGTACAGTATTTTGCTAAATTTGCAGGCGACATAAAAAAATTTAGCATGGGACCCCCAACCTCTTGGCCTTTTTGGGGTCTAATGGATTCAAAAAACCTTTAAAATTTAAGGTTTCATTACATTGATTTTACAGTAGTCTCCTACCTTAAGGAGTACATTACAAAAAATACATTTTAATTGTAAGTTCCAATAATTTGTCCCTCTCTGTGCAGTAGTGTGTGGCATTAGATTGCTGCAGCGTGTTTTGTAATGACTGTTTACCAGCATTACTGAAGATGACATCACAGCTGTCAATGCATATCTTAACACTGTTTTCCCACAGAAATCTCTTAAGCTGAAAGAGCAATGTTCAAAGTGTTGTACTTTAGGACAACAGCAGTTCAACGCTGGGTAGATGTGATAAAGACAATGACCAATGTGTCTATACCAGGCACTGCTAGAGTGATCCTATAGACAATGACCAATGTGTCTATACCAGGCACTGCTACAGTGATCCTATAAAGACAATGACCAATGTGTCTATACCAGGCACTGCTACAGTGATCCTATAAAGACAATGACCAATGTGTCTATACCAGGCACTGCTACAGTGATCCTATAAAGACAATGACCAATGTGTCTATACCAGGCACTGCTACAGTGATCCTATAAAGACAATGACCAATGTGTCTATACCAGGCACTGCTACAGTGATCCTATAAAGACAATGACCAATGTGTCTATACCAGGCACTGCTACAGTGATCCTATAAAGACAATGACCAATGTGTCTATACCAGGCACTGCTACAGTGATCCTATAAAGACAATGACCAATGTGTCTATACCAGGCACTGCTATAGTGATCCTATAAAGACAATGACCAATGTGTCTATACCAGGCACTGCTACAGTGATCCTATAAAGACAATGACCAATGTGTCTATACCAGGCACTGCTACAGTGATCCTATAAAGACAATGACCAATGTGTCTATACCAGGCACTGCTACAGTGATCCTATAAAGACAATGACCAATGTGTCTATACCAGGCACTGCTACAGTGATCCTATAAAGACAATGACCAATGTGTCTATACCAGGCACTGCTACAGTGATCCTATAAAGACAATGACCAATGTGTCTATACCAGGCACTGCTACAGTGATCCTATAAAGACAATGACCAATGTGTCTATACCAGGCACTGCTACAGTGATCCTATAAAGACAATGACCAATGTGTCTATACCAGGCACTGCTAGAGTGATCCTATAAAGACAATGACCAATGTGTCTATACCAAGCACTGCTAGAGTGATCCTATAAAGATAAGATTCTTACAACAACATCACTGCGCTTATGCTTATCTTTCCTATAACCTATATAATTATGGTCATCTAAAGATTATTTCAATCACAAGTTGACATATATATCAGAATAAGGTCCAAAACATGATGTGTTTTGTTTAACACTGTATTTGTCACAAAATGGACCAGGCCATTCCCCTTGTACAGTTTATTCCTCAGGGCATCTACATAATTATAAAGAAAGAAACAATTTCAGACACGACTGCCTGAATAACAACAACAATATGTATTTCTGTGATAGTTGTGTTAATGACTCAGTGTCGCAGGGTGAATTAAATATCATCTCATTCTAGGTTGGGACAGTAGTTTCTGCATACATCAACTCCTGCTGGATACTCCAGACAATAGTTTTATATCACCAACCAGTGTAGCTGCTTATGCAACTGTGAGCAATACGTGTGGATGTATCTTAGCTTAATAGACAACTGTGAGCAATACGTGTGGATGTATCTTAGCTTAATAGACAACTGTGGGCAATACGTGTGGATGTATCTTAGTTTAATAGACAACTGTGAGCAATACGTGTGGATGTATCTTAGTTTAACAGACAACTGTGAGCAATACGTGTGGATGTATCTTAGTTTAATAGACAACTGTGAGCAATACGTGTGGATGTATCTTAGTTTAACAGACAATTGTGAGCAATACGTGTGGATGTATCTTAGTTTAATAGACAACTGTGAGCAATACGTGTGGATGTATCTTAGTTTAATAGACAACTGTGGGCAATACGTGTGGATGTATCTTAGTTTAATAGACAACTGTGAGCAATATACGTGTGGATGTATCTTAGTTTAACAGACAACTGTGAGCAATACGTGTGGATGTATCTTAGCTTAATAGACAACTGTGGGCAATACGTGTGGATGTATCTTAGTTTAATAGACAACTGTGAGCAATACGTGTGGATGTATCTTAGTTTAACAGACAACTGTGAGCAATATGTGTGGATGTATCTTAGTTTAACAGACAACTGTGAGCAATATGTGTGGATGTATCTTAGTTTAATAGAAAACTGTGAGCAATACGTGTGGATGTATCTTAGTTTAATAGACAACTGTGAGCAATATGTGTGGGTGTATCTTAGTTTAATAGTCAACTTTGAGCAATATACGTGTGGATGTATCTTAGTTTAACAGACAACTGTGAGCAATATGTGTGGATGTATCTTAGTTTAATAGACAACTGTGAGCAATATGTGTGGATGTATCTTAGTTTAATAGACAACTGTGACCAATATGTGTGGATGTATCTTAGTTTAACAGACAACTGTGAGCAATATGTGTGGATGTATCTTAGTTTAATAGACAACTGTGGGCAATACATGTGGACGTATCTTACTTTAATAGAAAACTGTGAGCAATACATGTGGATGTATTTTAGTTTAATAGACAACTGTGAGCAATATGTGTGGATGTATCTTACTTTAATAGACAACTGTGGGCAATACGTGTGGATGTATCTTATTTTAATAGACAACTGTGAGCAATACGTGTGGATGTATCTTAGTTTAATAGACAACTGTGGGCAATACGTGTGGATGTATCTTACTTTAATAGACAACTGTGGGCAATACGTGTGGATGTATCTTAGTTTAATAGACAACTGTGAGCAATATGTGTGGATGTATCTTAGTTTAATAGACAACTGTGGGCAATACGTGTGGATGTATCTTAGTTTAACAGACAACTGTGAGCAATATGTGTGGGTGTATCTTAGTTTAATAGACAACTGTGGGCAATACGTGTGGATGTATCTTAGTTTAATAGACAACTGTGAGCAATATGTGTGGGTGTATCTTAGTTTAATAGACAACTGTGAGCAATATACGTGTGGATGTATCTTAGTTTAACAGACAACTGTGAGCAATACGTGTGGATGTATCTTAGTTTAATAGACAACTGTGAGCAATACGTGTGGATGTATCTTAGTTTAATAGACAACTGTGAGCAATACGTGTGGATGTATCTTAGTTTAACAGACAACTGTGAGCAATACGTGTGGATGTATCTTAGTTTAATAGACAACTGTGAGCAATACGTGTGGATGTATCTTAGTTTAATAGACAACTGTGAGCAATATGTGTGGATGTATCTTAGTTTAACAGACAACTGTGAGCAATACGTGTGGATGTATCTTAGTTTAATAGACAACTGTGAGCAATACGTGTGGATGTATCTTAGTTTAATAGACAACTGTGAGCAATATGTGTGGATGTATCTTAGTTTAATAGACAACTGTGAGCAATATGTGTGGATGTATCTTAGTTTAACAGACAACTGTGAGCAATATGTGTGGATGTATCTTAGTTTAATAGACAACTGTGAGCAATACGTGTGGATGTATCTTAGTTTAACAGACAACTGTGAGCAATACGTGTGGATGTATCTTAGTTTAATAGACAACTGTGAGCAATACGTGTGGATGTATCTTACTTTAACAGACAACTGTGAGCAATACGTGTGGATGTATCTTAGTTTAATAGACAACTGTGAGCAATACGTGTGGATGTATCTTAGTTTAACAGACAACTGTGAGCAATACGTGTGGATGTATCTTAGTTTAATAGACAACTGTGAGCAATACGTGTGGACGTATCTTAGTTTAACAGACAACTGTGAGCAATACGTGTGGATGTATCTTAGTTTAACAGACAACTGTGAGCAATATGTGTGGATGTATTTTAGTTTAATAGACAACTGTGAGCAATACGTGTGGATGTATCTTAGTTTAATAGACAACTGTGAGCAATACGTGTGGACGTATCTTAGTTTAACAGACAACTGTGAGCAATACGTGTGGACGTATCTTAGTTTAACAGACAACTGTGAGCAATACGTGTGGGTGTATCTTAGTTTAATAGACAACTGTGAGCAATACGTGTGGGTGTATCTTAGTTTAATAGACAATGTTTCTCCAATATTTATATACAAGTTAATGTATATGCTCAAAATGTCAAGGATATAAAAATAATGTGTTAATTACTGACAAATTATATCAGGCACTTGTGATTTGAAGCAAGCTACATTTGCTGAACAACTCCCCTGGATCTAGCTGAGAAAATTCTTAGCAACACTTCTCATTGGTCGACATGACAGCTACGTAAAAGTTCAGTTTGAAAGTATGTTTGGGTGGACCTACCAAAACACTACAGATAATATATTCTTGAGATTGTCAAACACAACTAGAAATACACATTTTCACAGATAACAATACAAACCATGCAAGAAGGCAGTGTTTGGCTATTTTAGTGATAAAACACACAGTGGTACAGTGGTTATTTAAGGACATTGTAATGATGGCTATTCAGTGTTTCTTCCATTACAATCTCGAGGCTCACTAAGTCTTGTCTTCTATGTGAGCGCCTGACTATCTAATACAAATTTTATATATTTCTGAACAAAAATACATTAAATAATGTAAGCAAATACAGACACAAAACCAACCATTCTGAGTTTGCATACACATACACAAATACTTGAATTGGCTCCATTTCAAATACAAACTGATGAGCATATCATTGAGCTGTGAGGAGTCTAATACTGTTGTGTAGCATCCAGTCAGCATTAGTGCACTGCTACCTGGTGGCACAGTTGGATGATGGAGTGTAGACTTGGACAGTCTCGTCCCAAGAGCAGTCAACCATCTGTTGTGTAGCATCCAGTCAGCATTAGTGCACTGCTACCTGGTGGCACAGTTGGATGATGGAGTGTAGACTTTGACAGTCTCGTCCCAAGAGCAGTCAACCATCTGAAACATGAGAGGAGATGACACAGCCTCCTTCTCTGCATCATTCAACATGTATCACAGTAGTAATTGTTTAACAGGATTCTGCCAGGAATTTGGTTAATATTTTATGTAACTGACTTGGGAAGGGATTTACAAGGTTGTCTTCAGAATGAGTAACATCATGCTGAATGCAAACATGTTTATTCTACAAATTATTTTTTAATTCTACATGCACAGCCAGATCAGAGAGGACGCATCCACCCCTGAATCCATCATATGTCATCAAACAGAGATCAGAGAGGACACATCCACCCCTGAATCCATCATATGTCATCAAACACAGATCAGAGAGGACGCATCCACCCCTGAATCCATCATATGTCATCAAACACACAAGACTGGTGGTTTGGGCATGTTTGCCATTTGTTGAAGGAGACCATTGTGAGCAAAGCCTTCAGACAAGGTGAGGGCCAGAAGAGATGAAGACCACTGAAGAGTGGAGTGACCAGACCAGAAATTATACTGGACTTCCACTGTCGACAGCACTATGTCGTAAACTGAGCAGGATTGAGGGGTACAACCTGCGAGGGGTCAATGGTCTATGCTTTTAAGTGATCTCAAGTTAAATCAATAAACTAATCTTCAAAATGTGGCCTCTATTTTTATTCCTGGCTACACTATCAGCAGAAGCACTATACTATGATGGTATGTTTGCATCACCATTGATAATATTGGATGATTTGTTGTCATACACTACTGGAGATATGATACTAAAGATAGACTTATCTACCTCCTGACATTAATCCTTACTTACAGGCATAACTGATGACAACGAGACAGGCTAGAGCTCATCAAGTTCATTACCTGTCCAGGTATGTGACAAAGAGACAGGCTAGAGCTCATCAAGTTCATTACCTGTCCAGGTATGTGACAAAGAGACAGGCTAGAGCTCATCAAGTTCATTACCTGTCCAGGTATGTGACAAAGAGACAGGCTAGAGCTCATCAAGTTCATTACCTGTCCAGGTATTTGACAAAGAGACAGGCTAGAGCTCATCAAGTTCATTACCTGTCCAGGTATGTGACAGAGAGACAGGCTAGAGCTCATCAAGTTCATTACCTGTCCAGGTATGTGACAAAGAGACAGGCTAGAGCTCATCAAGTTCATTACCTGTCCAGGTATGTGACAAAGAGACAGGCTAGAGCTCATCAAGTTCATTACCTGTCCAGGTATGTGACAAAGAGACAGGCTAGAGCTCATCAAGTTCATTACCTGTCCAGGTATGTGACAAAGAGACAGGCTAGAGCTCATCATTACCTGTCCAGGTATGTGCAGATTAAAGTCAAGTCCACACACAAATTCAGTGTGATGCTCCAAAGTGCTGACAGCACTCAACTGAAGTGAGGTATTCCATATTCTGAAATACCAAAGCAGTAGTGACAGTTTGTCTCATCCAACAATTTAACAGAATATTAATTAAAAATGTGTTAGTTGATAAATGCAAAGAATGTAAAAAGATGTGTCAGTAGAAAGTTAACAAAAGCAGCCCACATTGAACGATTTGATTAACAATAATATAACGGTACATAAATTAGAATAATGTTAAAACACAACTAATATAATAAAATACATGCATAACATAATCATAATCATGCTTACATAGTTAATAAAAATCAAATAAGTTAATAAATTAATGGAACAACTGACCAGACATTAGTTTGACAGATATAAATGTCCTGGTTTCTCATCATAATGTTTTCAAAAGTAAATGAGGGATGAGGTTTCTCATCAGAATGTTTTCAAAAGTAAATGAGGATGAGGTTTTTTAGTATTCTGATGGCAGCGTTAGCGATTATCAAAAAGGCTAATCTCAACAACTTCAGAATCATACCAAGAATGTGTCTTAGAAGTGCCAAAGCTGTAAAGAAATTAATTTCACATGTTAAAGCCGTACAGTTCAGGTCACGGTTATCACTATCATTTTATTATTTAGTTATCATTTTATTATTTAGTTATCATTTTGTTTATTAAAAAGGCACCCAAGAATTTGTTATATGCAAGAATGTAAACAACTGCAACAGTAAAACAAACCTGACTGAGAAGTCGTAAGAACATGTGGCAAGGACGTCTCCACTGAACGGGGAACACTGTAGCAGGACATAGAGGGCCGTCAAGTGAGGGACATGTTACTTTAGAGCCCTACGTCACAGCACATTCACTGTTCATGCTACACCTTAATTCATATCTCATGACAGGTGAAACAGAAATTGATCTAGCACAGTATGGAAGACATTTATTTGCTAATTTGTGAATTTAGTGTTTATATAATGTGATACTTAACTAATCTGTTGGTGGTTTTCAATGGTAAAAATAACCTACAATTTCAAATATTTAACTGAAGTAAGTAGGACAGCCCTGGTCTGCTGTGGTTGAGTGATTTGAGGAATTTCTCTAGACCCAAAAGTTCAGAAATGCATTGGCACACAGAAAATAGAATGGCCACCTAATGTCAACAAACTGGTTTTAATCTTAACTACAGTAAAACAAGATGATGTTATATACATCAACTCCCAGCAGATGTCAGCACTATTTATATGCATTTTCTGTTCTTTTTTTATCGCAGTCAGTCTCAACATACTAAATGTTGAGTGTCACTTAATGCTATGCCTAAATCAATTTCGACATATTAAATGTTGTGTCGCAGTCAGTCTAAACATACTAAATGTGGTGTGTCGCAGTCAGTCTCAACATACTAAATGTTGAAATGTTGTGTGTCAGTCTCAACATACTAAATGTTGTGTCGCAGTCAGTCTCAACATACTAAATGGTGTGTGTAGCAGTCAGTCTCAACATACTAAATGTTGTTGCAGTTAGTCTCATCATACTAAATGTTGTGTTGCAGTCAGTCTCAACATACTAAACATTGTGTCGCAGGCAGTCTCAACATACTAAATGTTGTGTGTTGCAGTCAGTCTCAACATACTAAATGTTGTGTGTTGCTGTAAGTCTCAACATATTAAATGTTGTGTGTTGCTGTCAGTCTCAACATACTAAATATTGTGTCGCAGTTAGTCTCAACATACTAAACGGTGTGTGTTGCAGTCAGTCTCAACATACTAAATGTTGAAATGTTATGTGTCGGTCTCAACATACTAAATGTTGTGTGCCACAGTCAGTCTCAACATACTAAATGTTGTGTGTTGCAGTCAGTCTCAACACACTAAATGTTGTGTGTCACAGTCCATCTCAAATGTTGTGTGTCAGTCTCAACATTTAGCATGTTGCAGTCAGTCTCAACATACTAAATGTTGTGTGTTGCTGTCAGTCTCAACATACTAAATGTTGTGTGTTGCAGTCAGTCTCAACATACTAAATGTTGTGTGTTGCAGTCAGTCTCAACATACTAAATGTTTAGTGTTGCTGTCAGTCTCAACATACTAAATGTTTAGTGTTGCAGTCAGTCTCAACATATTAAATGTTGTGTGTTGCAGTCAGTCTCAACATATTAAATGTTGTGTGTTGCTGTCAGTCTCAACATACTAAATGTTTAGTGTTGCAGTCAGTCTCAACATATTAAGTGTTGTGTGTTGCAGTCAGTCTCAACATATTAAATGTTGTGTGTTGCAGTCAGTCCTGATATACTACATCTAAACCTGTTGCCCAAGAGCTTTAAATAACACCATGAAACCATGGAGAAATAAATGTGGGCTTGGACAATCTCCTGATAGCTTAGTTTTGTACCCTTGAAAATACAGACCACTCTTCCACACTTCACCCACCTTGACTCTGCGGATTGGATACTCATGACCTCTTAGTTCAAATACTGGCATTGCGGGGTTGCGCAAGTCAAACCCTCGGACAGCTCCATCAGCAGCACCAGTGACGACAAGGCTCTGTCAACAAACAATGACAATACCATCCTAGTGATGACAAGGCTTTGTCAACAAACAATGACAATACCATCCTAGTGATGACAAGGCTCTGTCAACAAACAATGACAATACCATCGTAGTTATGACAAAGCTCTGTCAACAAACAATGACAATACCATCCTAGTGATGACAAGGCTTTGTCAACAAACAATGACAATACCATCCTAGTGATGACAAGGCTTTGTCAACAAACAATGACAATACCATCCTAGTGATGACAAGGCTCTGTCAACAAACAATGATAACACCATCCTAGTGATGACAAGGCTCTGTCAACAAACAATGACAATACCATCGTAGTGATGACAAGGCTCTGTCAACAAACAATGACAATACCATCCTAGTGATGACAAGGCTTTGTCAACAAACAATGACAATACCATCCTAGTGATGACAAGGCTCTGTCAACAAACAATGATAACACCATCCTAGTGATGACAAGGCTCTGTCAACAAACAATGATAACACCATCCTAGTGATGACAAGGCTCTGTCAACAAACAATGATAACACCATCCTAGTGATGACAAGGCTCTGTCAACAAACAATGAAAATACCATCCTAGTGATGACAAGGCTCTGTCAACAAACAATGACAATACCATCCTAGTGATGACAAGGCTCTGTCAACAAACAATGACAATACCATCCTAGTGATGACAAGGCTTTGTCAACAAACAATGACAATACCATCCCAGTCAGAATTACATATGACATGACAGCTCCAGTGACGACAAGGCTCTGTCAACAAACAATGACAATACCATCCTAGTCAGAATTACATATGACATGACAGCTCCAGTGATTACAAGGCTCTGTCAACAAACAATGACAATACCATCCTAGTCAGAATTACATATGACATAACAACTCCAGTGATGACAACGCTCTGTCAACAAACAATGACAATACCATCCTAGTCAGAATTACATATGACATAACAACTCCAGTGATGACAACGCTCTGTCAACAAACAATGACAATACCATCCTAGTCAGAATTACATATGACATGACATCTCCAGTGATGACAACGCTCTGTCAACAAACAATGACAATACCATCCTAGTCAGAATTACATATGACATGACAGCTCCAGTAGGAGCAAGGTTGTCAACAAATAAGAAATGGTGACGTTACAGTTCTTATCACAACAACATTTTGTTAATTGAAGAGCCGTATTCTAAAACGTACTAAGTCCATTTTGTGTAAAGAACAAAGGAAAACATAAGGTAATTATAATTTATTTTAAATAAAGTATTTTTTCAAGAGGCTAAGTCCTTTAGTCTGTTTTTTTAAAATACATCATTCAACTTAGATTGTGTTGAAGTATTAAATATATTTCAGCACAGACTAACAAGACTTGATTATTTTTACAGATTCTCTAGGAAATACTTCCAGAGACGGGTCTGTTGTGTGATTGATTGGGTTTGTGGGGCATGAAGTGGGTGAGTGAGTGAGTGAGGTGGGCGGGGTGAAGTATGGGTGGGTGGGTTTGTGGGGCATGAAGTGGGTGAGTGAGTGAGGTGGACGGGGTGAAGTATGGGTGGGTGGGTTTGTGAGGCATGAAGTGGTTGAGTGAGTGAGGTGGACGGGGTGAAGTATGGGTGGGTGGGTTTGTGGGGCATGAAGTGGTTGAGTGAGTGAGGTGGACGGGGTGAAGTATGGGTGGGTGGGTTTGTGGGGCATGAAGTGGTTGAGTGAGTGAGGTGGACGGGGTGAAGTATGGGTGGGTGGGTTTGTGGGGCATGAAGTGGTTGAGTGAGTGAGGTGGACGGGGTGAAGTATGGGTGGGTGGGTTTGTGGGGCATGAAGTGGTTGAGTGAGTGAGGTGGACGGGGTGAAGTATGGGTGGGTGGGTTTGTGGGGCATGAAGTGGTTGAGTGAGTGAGGTGGACGGGGTGAAGTATGGGTGGGTGGGTTTGTGAGGCATGAAGTGGTTGAGTGAGTGAGGTGGACGGGGTGAAGTATGGATGGGTGGGTGTTAGTTCCAGCTTGAATCTGTGTGGGGTAGGGTGAAGAGTTTGTGTGCGAAAAGACCTCCATTTGGGGTTGTGCGGGGTAGGAGGCTGGGGTTGTGGTGTTGGTTTGGGTGGGGTTGTGGTGTTGATGGTGTCAGTTTGGGTGGGGGTTGAGGTGTTGGTGCTGTTGGTTTGAGTGGGTGTTGTGGTGTTGATGGTGTTGGTTTGGGTGGGGGTTGTGGTGTTGGTGGTGTTGGTTCGGGTGAGGGTTGTGGTGTTGGTGGTTTTGGTTTGGGTGGGGGGTTGTGGTGTTGGTGGTGTTGGTTTGGGTGGGGGTTGTGGTGTTGGTGGTGTTGGTTTGGGTGGGAGTTGTGGTGTTGGTGGTGTTGGTTTGGGTGGGGGTTGTGGTGTTGGTGGTGTTGGTTTGGGTGGGGGTTGTAGTGTTGGTGGTGTTGGTTTGGGTGGGGGTTGTGGTGTTGGGATTTTAGTGCGGTGGAAGGAGGGGATGGTGGGTGGTTTCAGTTGAGATTGGTGTGATAGGAGGGGATTGGGTGGGGTTGGAGATGGATGGGATGGTGGTGGTGATGATGGTTGATGGTGGTTTTTGGTGTGCTGGGGTGCAGGGTGTAGGGTGGCATGTGGAGTAGGTTGTAATATTTAAATACCATCCCAAGTGTCTGGTAAAGCACCTGGCACTGCACATATCAAGGACCGAGTGTGTTTTGCAAAACTGCCTTGGGTGGACTCAGCTAGTTTTTTAAATCTGCTGACTTAGCCAGTTCTACACACATGGACTGAGCCTATATTGAAAAACCTATCAAGTTAACATGGAACATATACAGCTGAGCTACAGGGATTAATCATTATCTAATTTTTGTTCAAATGGACTTAGTGCGTTTTGGGATCCAGCTCTTCAAATTGTGGTATATATCTACAAATAATTACATCAATCAAAACCTGCAATTCACAAATCATAACTTGATATGCATGTCATATCTTGCTTTACAAATTGTCAACAAAAAAGCAGTATTTATAAACACTCACACACACACTTTCCGGGAACCTTAACGTGTAAAAAATTCATATATTATAACTGGAAATCATTAAAGGAAAGACATCCTGATGCAATCTCCTTTGAAACAATAAATCTGTAGGTGTGGTACATATCACATCACAGTGTTGAAATTAATTACCACACCTTATCATATTTCGACCAATCACAAGTGAGGATGTCTGACGAGTGAACAGGGATGGTGGGAGTGGCTGAGTCAGGTTTTCGAATATCCCAAATCCTCAGCATCCCATCACCTGCGGTAGAGAGAGACAGCAGTGGGGATTTACTGGGGTGTTGAGGGAGGGAGGGAGGGAGGGAGGGAGGGAGGGAGGGAGGGAGGGAGGGAGGGAGGGAGGGAGGGAGGGAGGGAGGGAGGGAGGGAGGGAGGGAGGGAGGGAGGGAGGGAGGGAGGGAGGGAGGGAGGGAGGGAGGGAGGGAGGGAGGGAGGGAGGAGGGAGGGAGGGAGGGAGGGAGGGAGGGAGGGAGGGAGGGAGGGAGGGAGGGAGGGAGGGAGGGAGGAGGGAGGGAGGGAGGGAGGGAGGGAGGGAGGGAGGGAGGGAGGGAGGGAGGGAGGGAGGGGAGGGAGGGAGGGAGGGAGGGAGGGAGGGAGGGAGGGAGGGAGGGAGGGAGGGAGGGAGGGAGGGAGGGAGGGAGGGAGGGAGGGAGGGAGGGAGGGAGGGAGGGAGGGAGGGAGGGAGGGAGGGAGGGAGGGAGGGAGGAGGGAGGGAGGGAGGGAGGGAGGGAGGGAGGGAGGGAGGGAGGGAGGGAGGGAGGGAGGGAGGGAGGGAGGGAGGGAGGGAGGGAGGGAGGGAGGGAGGGAGGGAGGGAGGGAGGGAGGGAGGGAGGGAGGGAGGGAGGGAGGGAGGGAGGGAGGGAGGGAGGGAGGGAGGGAGGGAGGGAGGGAGGGAGGGAGGGAGGGAGGGAGGGAGGGAGGGAGGGAGGGAGGGAGGGAGGGAGGGAGGGAGGGAGGGAGGGAGGGAGGGAGGGAGGGAGGGAGGGAGGGAGGGAGGGAGGGAGGGAGGGAGGGAGGGAGGGAGGGAGGGAGGGAGGGAGGGAGGGAGGGAGGGAGGGAGGAGGGAGGGAGGGAGGGAGGGAGGGAGGGGAGGGAGGGAGGGAGGGAGGGAGGGAGGGAGGGAGGGAGGGAGGGAGGGAGGGAGGGAGGGAGGGAGGGAGGGAGGGAGGGAGGGAGGGAGGGAGGGAGGGAGGGAGGGAGGGAGGGAGGGAGGGAGGGAGGGAGGGAGGGAGGGAGGGAGGGAGGGAGGGAGGGAGGGAGGGAGGGAGGGAGGGAGGGAGGGGAGGGAGGGAGGGAGGGAGGGAGGGAGGGAGGAGGGAGGGACGGAGGGAGGGACGGAGGGAGGGACGGAGGGAGGGACGGAGGGAGGGACGGAGGGAGGGACGGAGGGAGGGAGGGAGGGGGACGGAGGGAGGGAGGGACGGAGGGAGGGAGGGACGGAGGGAGGGAGGGACGGAGGGAGGGAGGGACGGAGGGAGGGAGGGAGGGACGGAGGGACGGAGGGAGGGAGGGAGGGAGGGACGGAGGGACTTGTTGTCAACTATATTTCGATTCAATCGAATGCAAGCAATCTTATCTGTGAAATATTTTGAAAAAACAACGCAATGTATCCAATGAAGAGTGTTCAGCTCAAGGGTTTTCAGACTTTGTTGAGATACAATTTGTATAGTAACTGGACTTTGCTTCTGACATCATGTGACTGCATATATGTGTAGCTGTTTAGCATAACGGGATCGATCAAGTGGAGAATGAGTTTGTCACCAAATTCTTTCAAGATATCGATGACGACGTTTCACTACAACTATTTCATTAGACATCCATGGTGATGGAGGGCGAACTTGTACACTTTTGGTTTGTTTAAGGGCTTGTTTATCCAGGAGTTTACTTAATATTTCATGGTACTGATTAACAAGTTCGCATAATGTAGATATAGGTTGGATCAAAAGGAGGGCGGTCGATGCATATAAAATTAGCAGACAGATAATTTTATTATAAGAATACTTGTTACCTCAATATTGAGGTGTATGAATGATTTCTACTTTATATGTTTCAGGTACAAGAAATGCGACTCCATCCACCACCGCTACCTGAATGACGGGGGGGATGGTGTAGACAAAAACCAGCAATGTCAGCAAGACAGGCTGATGCATCAGATGCTGATAGCCATGTTTCTGTCAAAGCTAAAATGTCTATGTGTTTAGGTAACATCACATCAGAAAGGGCAGCAGATTTATGATGGACAGATCTAAGATTTGTAGTGTCAAAGGGTATGTCTTGAAATGTTTTTGGTCCAGGACCTATCGAGACATCACCTGCAAGAAGGAGGATGATAGACAGTCTAAATGATGGGTTACAACCAGATTTTGTATTAAATTTTCTGTGTGTACAATGCACTGTACATAGACCAAGACAAGAAAGATGTAAAGTTGAAGTTTTCGAAAAGCTAATTTGTATTATATTGTTGACGAATATGTCAGACTGTTTATAGGTATTATAAATATTATCTTCAAGAGAATAGCATTTATCCTTAAATAATGTAGGCAAAGATAACAAACAAACGACCAGCACGAAGAGAAAAACATATTATATGCTCAGTAATAATGAAGGCTTAAAAAAGAAAAACAATTCGAAAGGTAGAATATGATGTTGTTAAGTCAGCGGCAGGGACAATTATGGAATCAAGACTAATTTATTTAATTAGAAATGTTGACCAGGACCAACTCTGATCGCTAAATTGTGACTCCTAGGCCTGATAGAGCAACTATCAGTAGTATTAACATAGCCTAGACCTATGACTAGAATCTAGATGCAGCCGACAGCTTAGCCAAAGACAAAAACACACTATTACCATACAGTCATTACAGAGAAAGGGAGAGTTATAACTGCATAATCGCGTGCTGAATAATCATAGTATTACAATGGAGCATATAAAGAGCAATTACAATTACAACATGTTTCATTAAAATTACCAAAACTAATGAACAATGTATCGTGCCAGCGACAATAATGGGCGATAACAGAGGTGCATAGTTAACACATTAACACATAACTGTTAAAGTATAAAATTTACCATAAAACTACTTATCTTAAAGTTGTGTCCAATGAAGAACAGCCCATTACTATAAATATTATATTACATGTAATTAATTAAAACTAAGAAGCTGTTGTGCTGAAAAAAACGTGTAAAGTAGATCCAAATTTTTTAAATATGAAAACTCGGCAGCCTCGTTCAGACCAAATGTAGAGTGCATTCAAAAGAGGTGCTTACTATCTGTTTCTTGAAACATATATTTAAATGAGTGCAGTTAACAAAACAAAGGGAGTACATGACATGTTCTGTTGGGGAGTACTTGACATGTTCTGTCAGGGAGTACTTGACATGTTCTGTCAGGGAGTACTTGACATGTTCTGTCAGGGAGTACTTGACATGTTCTGTCAGGGAGTACTTGACATGTTCTGTCAGGGAGTACTTGACATGTTCTGTCAGGGAGTACTTGACATGTTCTGTCAGGGAGTACTTCACATGTTCTGTCAGGGAGTACTTCACATGTTCTGTCAGGGAGTACTTCACATGTTCTGTCAGGGTGTTGTCTTTGGTCTTTCCGCTTTACTGGTTTAAACAAATTACTTGAACCTTGGCACCGACTATGTGTATGTGCAAAGTGTTATGTGCCATATCTTGTGATTGTAACTGTTGCTAAACAGAAACAGTTGTGGGCCGACATAACAATCACCATAATTACACTTTGTGTTTATAAGGACAATAGTCAAAGTTGTACATTACCTACAAACATTTAATGGCAATATTTAAACTATGCCATGTTTTATAAAACATTAAAACCCAATTTAAGTAAAAAAAAAATTGTACAGTACATACCAGATGTTGATGCAAAGCATCCTGGGATATGTGGCGACCAGACAGCATTGTAGACGATGTTTGTGTGACCGTGAAATGTCACCAGTGATGTGTCACGTGACATATCCCACTGAATAATGATAATATATTTTATTTTATAGCGCCAGATCGAAGATTGTCTGTGGCATTTCACAGCATGCTAAAAACGAAATTAAGAATGACAGATGACAGCAACAGAACGCTGACGTAGACACAAATTAAAGGAGTGCACATAATGAGACATTATTTCACACACATATTCTAAAGATAAATCAGAACATTCTGTCCTGTGTGTCTGTGGGATAGAAATATAGGAACTGTGTTTAAAAGTCAAATAATAAAATGAATCCTTCAATTGCAAGATCTCTGCAATTAAACAACATTTGACTGGTATGATTATTAGCTCTACAGATGGGACAGTGAGATCACTACGGACAAACAGTGGAATCTGTGAAAATTTATCTGCATGGCACATATCAAAACTGACCACACATTAAAATTTTTAGATTGCTTAAGTAGCATTTTCTTCCAGCCCAGGCAACAGCATCTAAAGTACTCTGACAATGTGTACTTGGTGTTTAACACTACTTGTATACACATAGTGGTAGAATGAAGGAAGTACTCTGAAAATGTGTACTTGGTGTGAAACAGCTGCTTGTATACACAGTGTTAGAATGAAGGAAGTACTCTGACATTGTGTACTTGGTGTGAAACAGCTACTTGTATACACAGTGTTAGAATGAAGGAAGTACTCTGACAATGTGTACTTGGTGTGAAACAGCTACTTGTATACACAGTGTTAGAATGAAGGAAGTACTCTGACAATGTGTACTTGGTGTGTAACAGCTACTTGTATACACAGTGTTAGAATGAAGGAAGTACTCTGACAATGTGTACTTGGTGTGTAACAGCTACTTGTATACACATAGTGTTAGAATGAAGGAAGTACTCTGACAATGTGTACTTGGTGTGAAACAGCTACTTGTATACAGTGTTAGAATGAAGGAAGTACTCTGACAATGTGTACTTGGTGTGTAACAGCTACTTGTATACACATAGTGTTAGAATGAAGGAAGTACTCTGACAATGTGTACTTGGTGTGAAACAGCTGCTTGTATACACAGTGTTAGAATGAAGGAAGTACTCTGACAATGTGTACTTGGTGTGTAACAGCTACTTGTATACACATAGTGTTAGAATGAAGGAAGTACTCTGACAATGTGTACTTGGTGTGAAACAGCTACTTGTATACAGTGTTAGAATGAAGGAAGTACTCTGACAATGTGTACTTGGTGTGTAACAGCTACTTGTATACACAGTGTTAGAATGAAGGAAGTACTCTGACAATGTGTACTTGGTGTGTAACAGCTACTTGTATACACATAGTGTTAGAATGAAGGAAGTACTCTGACAATGTGTACTTGGTGTGAAACAGCTGCTTGTATACACAGTGTTAGAATGAAGGAAGTACTCTGACAATGTGTACTTGGTGTGTAACAGCTACTTGTATACACATAGTGTTAGAATGAAGGAAGTACTCTGACAATGTGTACTTGGTGTGAAACAGCTACTTGTATACACAGTGTTAGAATGAAGGAAGTACTCTGACAATGTGTACTTGGTGTGTAACAGCTACTTGTATACACAGTGTTAGAATGAAGGAAGTACTCTGACAATGTGTACTTGGTGTGTAACAGCTACTTGTATACACATAGTGTTAGAATGAAGGAAGTACTCTGACAATGTGTACTTGGTGTGAAACAGCTACTTGTATACACAGTGTTAGAATGAAGGAAGTACTCTGACAATGTGTACTTGGTGTGAAACAGCTACTTGTATACACAGTGTTAGAATGAAGGAAGTACTCTGACAATGTGTACTTGGTGTGTAACAGCTACTTGTATACACAGTGTTAGAATGAAGGAAGTACTCTGACAATGTGTACTTGGTGTGTAACAGCTACTTGTATACACATAGTGTTAGAATGAAGGAAGTACTCTGACAATGTGTACTTGGTGTGAAACAGCTACTTGTATACAGTGTTAGAATGAAGGAAGTACTCTGACAATGTGTACTTGGTGTGTAACAGCTACTTGTATACACATAGTGTTAGAATGAAGGAAGTACTCTGACAATGTGTACTTGGTGTGAAACAGCTGCTTGTATACACAGTGTTAGAATGAAGGAAGTACTCTGACAATGTGTACTTGGTGTGTAACAGCTACTTGTATACACATAGTGTTAGAATGAAGGAAGTACTCTGACAATGTGTACTTGGTGTGAAACAGCTACTTGTATACAGTGTTAGAATGAAGGAAGTACTCTGACAATGTGTACTTGGTGTGTAACAGCTACTTGTATACACAGTGTTAGAATGAAGGAAGTACTCTGACAATGTGTACTTGGTGTGTAACAGCTACTTGTATACACATAGTGTTAGAATGAAGGAAGTACTCTGACAATGTGTACTTGGTGTGAAACAGCTGCTTGTATACACAGTGTTAGAATGAAGGAAGTACTCTGACAATGTGTACTTGGTGTGTAACAGCTACTTGTATACACATAGTGTTAGAATGAAGGAAGTACTCTGACAATGTGTACTTGGTGTGAAACAGCTACTTGTATACACAGTGTTAGAATGAAGGAAGTACTCTGACAATGTGTACTTGGTGTGTAACAGCTACTTGTATACACAGTGTTAGAATGAAGGAAGTACTCTGACAATGTGTACTTGGTGTGTAACAGCTACTTGTATACACATAGTGTTAGAATGAAGGAAGTACTCTGACAATGTGTACTTGGTGTGAAACAGCTACTTGTATACACAGTGTTAGAATGAAGGAAGTACTCTGACAATGTGTACTTGGTGTGTAACAGCTACTTGTATACACATAGTGTTAGAATGAAGGAAGTACTCTGACAATGTGTACTTGGTGTGTAACAGCTACTTGTATACACAGTGTTAGAATGAAGGAAGTACTCTGACAATGTGTACTTGGTGTTTAACACTACTTGTATACACATAGTGTTAGAATGAAGGAAGTACTCTGACAATGTGTACTTGGTGTGTAACAGCTACTTGTGTACACAGTGTTAGAATGAAGGAAGTACTCTGACAATGTGTACTTGGTGTGTAACAGCTACTTGTATACACATAGTGTTAGAATGAAGGAAGTACTCTGACAATGTGTACTTGGTGTGTAACAGCTACTTGTATACACAGTGTTAGAATGAAGGAAGTACTCTGACAATGTGTACTTGGTGTGTAACAGCTACTTGTATACACAGTGTTAGAATGAAGGAAGTACTCTGACAATGTGTACTTGGTGTTTAACACTACTTGTATACACATAGTGTTAGAATGAAGGAAGTACTCTGACAATGTGTACTTGGTGTGTAACAGCTACTTGTGTACACAGTGTTAGAATGAAGGAAGTACTCTGACAATGTGTACTTGGTGTGTAACAGCTACTTGTATACACATAGTGTTAGAATGAAGGAAGTACTCTGACAATGTGTACTTGGTGTGAAACAGCTGCTTGTATACACAGTGTTAGAATGAAGGAAGTACTCTGACAATGTGTACTTGGTGTTTAACACTACTTGTATACACATAGTGTTAGAATGAAGGAAGTACTCTGACAATGTGTACTTGGTGTGAAACAGCTGCTTGTATACACAGTGTTAGAATTAAGGAAGTACTCTGACAATGTGTATTTGGTGTGTAACAGCTACTTGTATACACATAGTGGTAGAATGAAGGAAGTACTCTGACAATGTGTACTTGGTGTGAAACAGCTACTTGTATACACAGTGTTAGAATGAAGGAAGTACTCTGACAATGTGTACTTGGTGTGTAACAGCTACTTGTATACACAGTGTTAGAATGAAGGAAGTACTCTGACAATGTGTACTTGGTGTGTAACAGCTACTTGTATACACAGTGTTAGAATGAAGGAAGTACTCTGACAATGTGTACTTGGTGTTTAACACTACTTGTATAAACATAGTGGTATAATGAAGGAAGTACTCTGACAATGTGTACTTGGTGTTTAACACTACTTGTATACACATAGTGTTAGAATGAAGGAAGTACTCTGACAATGTGTACTTGGTGTGAAACAGCTACTTGTATACACAGTGTTAGAATGAAGGAAGTACTCTGACAATGTGTACTTGGTGTTTAACACTACTTTTATACACATAGTGGTAGAATGAAGGAAGTACTCTGACAATGTGTACTTGGTGTGTAACAGCTACTTGTATACACAGTGTTAGAATGAAGGAAGTACTCTGACAATGTGTACTTGGTGTGTAACAGCTACTTGTATACACAGTGTTAGAATGAAGGAAGTACTCTGACAATGTGTACTTGGTGTTTAACACTACTTGTATACACATAGTGGTAGAATGAAGGAAGTACTCTGACAATGTGTACTTGGTGTGTAACAGCTACTTGTATACACAGTGTTAGAATGAAGGAAGAACTCTGACAATGTGTACTTGGTGTGTAACAGCTACTTGTATACACATAGTGTTAGAATGAAGGAAGTACTCTGACAATGTGTACTTGGTGTGAAACAGCTGCTTGTATACACAGTGTTAGAATGAAGGAAGTACTCTGACAATGTGTACTTGGTGTTTAACACTACTTGTATACACAGTGTTAGAATGAAGGAAGTACTCTGACAATGTGTACTTGGTGTGTAACAGCTACTTGTATACACAGTGTTAGAATGAAGGAAGTACTCTGACAATGTGTACTTGGTGTGAAACAGCTACTTGTATACACAGTGTTAGAATGAAGGAAGTACTCTGACAATGTGTACTTGGTGTGAAACAGCTGCTTGTATACACAGTGTTAGAATGAAGGAAGTACTCTGACAATGTGTACTTGGTGTGAAACAGCTACTTGTATACACATAGTGTTAGAATGAAGGAAGTACTCTGACAATGTGTACTTGGTGTGAAACAGCTACTTGTATACACATAGTGGTAGAATGAAGGAAGTACTCTGACAATGTGTACTTGGTGTGAAACAGCTACTTGTATACACATAGTGGTAGAATGAAGGAAGTACTCTGACAATGTGTACTTGGTATGTAACAGCTACTTGTATACACAGTGTTAGAATGAAGGAAGTACTCTGCAGAACGGACTGACCAACTTGACCGTAGTGTCCCATGATGCACTCAGCACTAGAGACATGCGCCTGTCCTGACTCCAGTCGACCCCAGCCACCTGCACAACAACAACAGTGTCCTCTATTAATCTTTCTATCATTCTTCAGCAAATTTGACCTTTTCTCTATTTGTGACATTTTGACAGCTGCCTTCACCAGAGTAACTCCTGCTAGATGGCTGCCTTCACCAGACTGACTCCTGCTAGATGACTGCCTTCACCAGACTGACTCCTGCTAGATGGCTGCTTTCACAAGACTAACTCCTTCTAGATGGCTGCTTTCACCAGACTGACTCCTGCTAGATGGCTGTTAGATGGCACCACCTGCCTCTCCCTCGCTAGCAACCTACCGCTTGCACCACCTTCCTCTCCCACTCTAGCAACCTACCACTTGCACCACCTGCCTCTCCCACTCTAGTAACCTGCCACGTGCACCACCTGCCTCTCCCACTCTAGCAACCTACCACTTGCACCACCTGCCTCTCCCAATCTAGCAACCTACCACTTGCACCACCTGCCTCTCCCACTCTAGTAACCTGCCACTTGCACCACCTGCCTCTCCCACTCTAGCAACCTGCCACTTGCACCACCTTCCTCTCCCACTCTAGCAACCTACCACTTGCACCACCTGCCTCCTCCACTCTAGCAACCTACCACTTGCATCACCTGCCTCTCCCACTCTAGCAACCTACCACTTGAACCACCTGCCTCTCCCACTCTAGTAACCTACCACTTGCACCACCTGCCTCTCCCACTCTAGTAACCTACCACTTGCACCACCTGCCTCTCCCACTCTAGCAACCTACCACTTGCACCACTAGCCTCTCCCACTCAAGCAACCTACCACTTGCACCACCTGCCTCTCCCACTCTAGTAACCTACCACTTGCACCACCTACCTCTCCCACTCTAGTAACCTACCATTTGCACCACCTGCCTCTCCCACTCTAGCAACCTACCACTTGCACCACCTGCCTCTCCCACACTAGTAACCTACCACTTGCACCACCTGCCTCTCCCACTCTAGCAACCTACCACTTGCACCACCTGCCTCTCCCACTCTAGTAACCTGCCACTTGCACCACCTGCCTCTCCCACTCTAGCAACCTACCACTTGCACCACCTGCCTCTCCCACTCTAGTAACCTACCACTTGCACCACCTGCCTCTCCCACTCTAGTAACCTGCCACTTGCACCACCTGCCTCTCCCACTCTAGCAACCTACCACTTGCACCACCTGCCTCTCCCACTCTAGCAACCTACCACTTGCACCACCTGCCTCTCCCACTCTAGTAACCTGCCACTTGCACCACCTGCCTCCTCCACTCTAGTAACCTGCCACTTGCACCACCTGCCTCTCCCACTCTAGCAAACTACCGCTTGCACCACTTGCCTCTCCCACTCTAGTAACCTACAACTTGCACCACCTGCCTCCTCCACTCTAGTAACCTGCCACTTGCACCACCTGCCTCTCCCACTCTAGCAACCTACCACTTGCACCACCTGCCTCTCCCACTCTAGCAACCTACCACTTCCACCACCTGCCTCTCTCACTCTAGCAACCTACCACTTCCACCACCTGCCTCTCCCACTCTAGCAACCTACCACTTGCACCACCTGCCTCTCCCACTCTAGTAACCTACCACTTCCACCACCTGCCTCTCCCACTCTAGTAACCTACCACTTGCACCACCTGCCTCTCCCACTCTAGCAACCTACCGCTTGCACCACCTGCCTCTCCCACTCTAGCAACCTACCACTTGCACCACCTGCCTCTCCCACTCTAGCAACCTACCACTTCCACCACCTGCCTCTCCCACTCTAGTAACCTACCACTTGCACCACCTGCCTCTCCCACTCTAGCAACCTACCAATTGCACCATCTGCCTCTCCCACTCTAGCAACCTACCACTTGCACCACCTGCCTCTCCCACTCTAGCAACCTACCACTTGCACCACCTGCCTCTCCCACTCTAGCAACCTACCACTTCCACCACCTGCCTCTCCCACTCTAGTAACCTACCACTTGCACCACCTGCCTCTCCCACTCTAGCAACCTACCACTTGCACCACCTGCCTCTCCCACTCTAGCAACCTACCACTTGCACCACCTGCCTCGCCCACTCTAGCAACCTACCACTTCCACCACCTGCCTCTCCCACTCTAGTAACCTACCACTTCCACCACCTGCCTCTCCCACTCTAGTAACCTACCACTTGCACCACCTGCTTCCTCCACTCTAGTAACCTGCCACTTGCACCACCTGCCTCCTCCACTCTAGTAACCTGCCACTTGCACCACCTGCCTCTCCCACTCTAGCAAACTACCGCTTGCACCACTTGCCTCTCCCACTCTAGTAACCTACAACTTGCACCACCTGCCTCCTCCACTCTAGTAACCTGCCACTTGCACCACCTGCCTCTCCCACTCTAGCAACCTACCACTTGCACCACCTACCTCTCCCACTCTAGCAACCTACCACTTCCACCACCTGCCTCTCCCACTCTAGTAACCTACCGCTTCCACCACCTGCCTCTCCCACTCTAGTAACCTACCACTTGCACCACCTGCCTCTCCCACTCTAGCAACCTACCGTTTGCACCACCTGCCTCTCCCACTCTAGCAACCTACCACTTGCACAACCTGCCTCTCCGACTCTAGCAACCTACCACTTCCACCACCTGCCTCTCCCACTCTAGTAACCTACCACTTCCACCACCTGCCTCTCCCACTCTAGCAACCTACCACTTCCACCACCTGCCTCTCCCACTCTAGTAACCTACCACTTGCACCATCTGCCTCTCCCACTCTAGCAACCTACCACTTGCACCACCTGCCTCTCCCACTCTAGCAACCTCTACCACTTGCACCACCTGCCTCTCCCACTCTAGCAACCTACCACTTCCACCACCTGCCTCTCCCACTCTAGTAACCTACCACTTGCACCACCTGCCTCTCCCACTCTAGCAACCTAGAACTTGCACCACCTGCCTCTCCCACTCTAGCAACCTACCACTTCCACCACCTGCCTCTCCCAATCTAGTAACCTACCACTTCCACCACCTGCCTCTCCCACTCTAGTAACCTACCACTTGCACCACCTGCTTCCTCCACTCTAGTAACCTGCCACTTGCACCACCTGCCTCCTCCACTCTAGTAACCTGCCACTTGCACCACCTGCCTCTCCCACTCTAGCAAACTACCGCTTGCACCACTTGCCTCTCCCACTCTAGTAACCTACAACTTGCACCACCTGCCTCCTCCACTCTAGTAACCTGCCACTTGCACCACCTGCCTCTCCCACTCTAGCAACCTACCACTTGCACCACCTGCCTCTCCCACTCTAGCAACCTACCACTTCCACCACCTGCCTCTCCCACTCTAGCAACCTACCACTTGCACCACCTGCCTCTCCCACTCTAGCAAACTACCACTTGCACAACCTGACTCTCCCACTCTAGCAACCTACCACTTCCACCACCTGCCTCTCCCACTCTAGTAACCTACCACTTGCACCACCTGCCTCTCCCACTCTAGCAACCTGCCACTTCCACCACCTGCCTCTCCCACTCTAGCAACCTACCACTTCCACCACCTGCCTCTCCCACTCTAGTAACCTACCACTTGCACCACCTGCCTCTCCCACTCTAGCAACCTGCCACTTCCACCACCTGCCTCTCCCACTCTAGCAACCTACCACTTGCACCACCTGCCTCCTCCACTCTAGCAACCTACCACTTGCATCACCTGCCTCTCCCACTCTAGCAAACTACCGCTTGCACCACCTGCCTCTCCCACTCTAGTAACCTGCCATTTGCACCACCTGCCTCTCCCACTCTAGTAACCTACCACTTGCACCACCTGCCTCTCCCACTCTAGCAACCTACCACTTGCACCACCTGCCTCTCCCACTCTAGCAACCTACCACTTGCACCACCTGCCTCTCCCACTCTAGCAACCTACCACTTCCACCACCTGCCTCTCCCACTCTAGTAACCTACCACTTCCACCACCTGCCTCTCCCACTCTAGTAACCTACCACTTGCACCACCTGCTTCCTCCACTCTAGTAACCTGCCACTTGCACCACCTGCCTCCTCCACTCTAGTAACCTGCCACTTGCACCACCTGCCTCTCCCACTCTAGCAAACTACCGCTTGCACCACTTGCCTCTCCCACTCTAGTAACCTACAACTTGCACCACCTGCCTCCTCCACTCTAGTAACCTGCCACTTGCACCACCTGCCTCTCCCACTCTAGCAACCTACCACTTGCACCACCTGCCTCTCCCACTCTAGCAACCTACCACTTCCACCACCTGCCTCTCCCACTCTAGTAACCTACCACTTCCACCACCTGCCTCTCCCACTCTAGTAACCTACCACTTGCACCACCTGCCTCTCCCACTCTAGCAACCTACCGCTTGCACCACCTGCCTCTCCCACTCTAGCAACCTACCACTTGCACAACCTGCCTCTCCCACTCTAGCAACCTACCACTTGCACCACCTGCCTCTCCCACTCTAGCAACCTACCACTTCCACCACTTGCCTCTCCCACTCTCACAACCTACCGCTTCCACCACTTGCCTCTCCCACTCTCACAACCTACCACTTGCACCATCTGCCTCTCCCACTCTCACAACCTACCACTTCCACCACCTGCCTCTCCCACTCTCACAACCTACCACTTCCACCACCTGCCTCTCCCACTCTAGCAACCTACCACTTCCACCACCTGCCTCTCCCACTCTAGCAACCTTATTTTAATAGAACATGTACTTGGCCACAATCTTTTTGACTATCATAATAATCATCTGTCACAGCATTGAGAATATTGGAGCTTCTGGCAAGATTCAGAGTGTTTGCAGTCTGACATTATCTTCTGGCAAGATTCAGAGTGTTTGCAGTCTGACATTATCTTCTGGCAAGATTCAGAGTGTTTGCAGTCTGACATTATCTTCTGGCAAGATTCAGAGTGTTTGCAGTCTGACATTATCTTCTGGCAAGATTCAGAGTGTTTGCAGTCTGACATTATCTTCTGGCAAGATTCAGAGTGTTTGCAGTCTGACATTATCTTCTGGCAAGATTCAGAGTGTTTGTGATCTGACATATCTTCTGGCAAGATTCAGAGCATTTGTGATCTGACATTAACTTTTGGCAAGATTCAGAGCATTTGTGATCTGACATTATCTTCTGGCAAGATTCTGAGTGTTTGCGGACTGACATTATCGATTTGAGGATGCTGCAGTTACATGACTTGACCTGGCCAATGCTAGTGATTGGATTAGGGGAATCCCTAGTTGTTTACAATTTCTACATGTTTTGGATACTTTCATGCGTCATTATTAAAAATATCAACTAAAATGTTTAGCAGACATTTAAATCTCTGGTTGCAGAGCCTTCCAGTGATGCATTATAAAGGTTCAATCCATTCACGGGCAGCATTAACGTTAGGGATTGAAGTGTAGCAATACTACACTCCATTCAATACAAAAATGCACCAAAAGCACTTTTACATCTATGTTAATTACAAATTATTCATTAAAAATGCAAAGATAAAAAATCAATGTTTTCACCCCAGAGTGAGTGTTTATCAGTTGATCCTTCGTTCAAGCCGCATACATTAGTCCAAACCAGCATGATGCATCACATATGCCTTAGTTAACAATAGATTCATCTGCGACTGTACTGAGTACACCACTGTACATAATACACCACTGTACAGAGTACACCACTGTACAGAATACACCACTGTACCAAGTACACCACTGTACAGAATACACCACTGTACCGAGTACACCAATGTACAGAATACACCACTGTACCGAGTACACCATTGTACCGAGTACACAGCAAACTGGAGAAACTGAACACAAACTTTTGGTTGTGATGTCTGCTACCATCACAGGTATTTTGTGTCCTGGTTTTTCCACTGGCTATAAATACCTGGGCCAACTGCATAAGTAAATATCCATACGTCTATTAGGGGAATTATGGTACGGATGTATATCTCCTTTTTCAACAGCACTAAATGTGTATGTTTAAAATGTTTTCGTGGGTTCATCTTACATATTAATTACAACACTTAGTCACCTCTTTTGTATGTTCCTTCACAGACTTGACAGGCACCTGCAAGGTGAACATCTGTAAGGTGAACATCTGCAGGTGAACATGGAATATCAACACCTGAACAGAATAAGAAAACACTGCAGTATTTCGCGGCCTCTGTATGCTATGAAACATTACTGTGTGTGCGTCAGGCAGAATGTGTGGTGGACATTATGTGGTACAGACTGAATGTGTGGTGGACATTATGTGGTACAGACTGAATGTGTGGTGGACATTATGTTGTACAGACTGAATGTGTGGTGGACATTATGTGGTACAGACTGAATGTGTGGTGGACATTATGTGGTACACACTGAATGTGTGGTAGACATTATGTGGCACACACTGAATGTGTGGTAGACATTATGTGGTACAGACTGAATGTGCGGTGGACATTATGTGGTACAGACTGAATGTGTGGTGGACATTATGTGGTACAGACTGAATGTGGTGTGGACATTATGTGGTACAGACTGAATGTGTGGTGGACATTATGTGGTACAGACTGAATGTGTGGTGGACATTATGTGGTACAGACTGAATGTGTGGTGGACATTATGTGGTACAGACTGAATGTGTGGTGGACATTATGTGGTACAGACTGAATGTGTGGTGGACATTATGTGGTATAGACTGAATGTGTGGTAGACATTACGTGGTACAGACTGAATGTGTGGTGGACATTATGTGGTACAGACTGAATGTGTGGTAGACATTATGTGGTACAGACTGAATGTGTGGTAGACATTATGTGGTACAGACTGAATGTGTGGTAGACATTACGTGGTACAGACTGAATGTGTGGTGGACATTATGTGGTACAGACTGAATGTGTGGTAGACATTATGTGGTACAGACTGAATGTGTGGTAGACATTATGTGGTACAGACTGAATGTGTGGTAGACATTACGTGGTACAGACTGAATGTGTGGTGGACATTATGTGGTACAGACTGAATGTGTGGTGGACATTATGTGGTACAGACTGAATGTGTGGTGGACATTATGTGGTATAGACTGAATGTGTGGTAGACATTACGTGGTACAGACTGAAGGTGTGGTGGACATTATGTGGTACAGACTGAATGTGTGGTAGACATTACGTGGTACAGACTGAATGTGTGGTGGACATTATGTGGTACAGACTGAATGTGTGGTAGACATTATGTGGTACAGACTGAATGTGTGGTAGACATTATGTGGTACAGACTGAATGTGTGGTAGACATTATGTGGTACAGACTGAATGTGTGGTAGACATTATGCTCACACGTTATTTTACTTATTTTGTTATCATCAATGAACAAATTAGTGAGATTGCAATATATACTTAATGATGTCAATAATGTAATTAGTTTACCCCCTCGTACCAGTGAAACAAACCCCTGAACAACAGTTTACCCCCTGGTATCAGTGGAAAAAAAAACTGAACAACAGCTTACCCCCTGGTATCAGTGACACTAACCCCTGAACAACAGTTAACCCCCTGGTATCAGTGGAAAAAAAAACTTAACAACAGCTTATCCCCTGGTATCAGTGAAACAAACCCCTGAACAACAGACCTGAGAGTTTGCTTTGATGTCCCACACTTGTAAGCTGCCATCTGCACTACATGTCACAGCAACACTGTCAGTGAATTCACTCCAGGTCACATCATAGAGACCTTGTGTCCATGTGAAGCAGCGCAGTGGCACAAGGTGACCATCAGACGTTATGTCCAAGAAGAAAACTGATCCAGTGCCTGCAAGACAAAAGGTTTGTGTTTTGAAAGCACAACATTCACATAAACTTCTTGCTGTTCAACTTCAAGTCTATAATTTGGGCATATAAATAAAATGTGAAATTCATGATCAGCTCAGGGAGCCACATTTAAATGTCATTCTCATTGCAACTATCTTATGTTTGTAAAATGTTATCACTGAAAAAATCTCAAATATATACTGGTTGTCCTACAAAACTGCACCTACCCAGAAATCAACCTAACTGTGCACTGGTCTAACCCTAACACTAAATTAACCTAACTGTGCACTGGTCTGCACACACTACTAACATGTAGGGTTAGGGCTAACCCTAACACTAAATCAACCTAACTGTGCACTGGTCTAACCCTAACACTAAATTAACCTAACTGTGCACTGGTCTGCACACACTACTAACATGTAGGGTTAGGGCTAACCCTAACACTAAATCAACCTAACTGTGCACTGGTCTGCACACACTACTAACATGTAGGGTTAGGGTTAACCCTAACACTAAATTAACCTAACTGTGCACTGGTCTGCACACACTACTAACATGTAGGGTTAGGGCTAACCCTAACACTAAATCAACCTAACTGTGCACTGGTCTGCACACACTACTAACATGTAGGGTTAGGGCTAACCCTAACACTAAATCAACCTAACTGTGCACTGGTCTGCACACACTACTAACATGTAGAGTTAGGGCTAACCCTAAATCAACCTAACTGTGCACTGGTCTGCACACACTACTAACATGTAGGGTTAGGGCTAACCCTAACACTAAATCAACCTAACTGTGCACTGGTCTGCACACACTACTAACATGTAGGGTTAGGGTTAACCCTAACACTAAATTAACCTAACTGTGCACTGGTCTGCACACACTACTAACATGTAGGGTTAGGGCTAACCCTAAATCAACCTAACTGTGCACTGGTCTGCACACACTACTAACATGTAGGGTTAGGGCTAACCCTAACACTAAATCAACCTAACTGTGCACTGGTCTGCACACACTACTAACATGTAGGGTTAGGGTTAACCCTAACACTAAATTAACCTAACTGTGCACTGGTCTGCACACACTACTAACATGTAGAGTTAGGGCTAACCCTAACACTAAATTAACCTAACTGTGCACTGGTCTGCATACACTAACATGTAGGGTTAGGGCTAACCCTAAATCAACCTAACTGTGCACTGGTCTGCACACACTAACATGTAGGGTTAGGGCTAACCCTAACACTAAATTAACCTAACTGTGCACTGGTCTGCACACACTACTAACATGTAGGGTTAGTGCTAACCCTAACACTAAATTAGCCTAACTGTGCACTGGTCTGCACACACTACTAACATGTAGAGTTAGTGCTAACCCTAACACTAAATTAACCTAACTGTGCACTGGTCTGCACACACTACTAACATGTAGGGTTAGGGCTAACCCTAACACTAAATTAACCTAACTGTGCACTGGTCTGCATACACTAACATGTAGGGTTAGGGCTAACCCTAAATCAACCTAGCTGTGCACTGGTCTGCACACACTACTAGCATGTAGGGTTAGGGCTAACCCTAACACTAAATTAACCTAACTGTGCACTGGTCTGCACACACTACTATGGATATGGAGTGAGCCGTCGGTACGACGGATCTCGACCTCAGTCAGTATCGTGTGTACGGTTGTGGCTGAACAGACCGATCCGCGATGCGTATCGTTTCGACCGCAGTGTTGGATGACCAGCCCGCCGCGGTTTGCGGGCAAGTCGGGTTTGGGTCAGCTTTTTTTAGGAAACGTTTTTTATTCCCTTCCCTGTTTGGAGAGAGCAGTGCTACCCCTAAACAGGGCTGCTCTGACGCCCTGGCAGGATACGAATGGCATCGTGACTCCACTGTCGATGACCAAGCGACCGTCACACCGGGGCCGCCAGCGTGCAGGGTCGTGACTAGCAGCTTCCAGCGACATCCTTCGCCTGCCACCGTTGCCACTTCCCCATCGCCGCTGGGCTTGTTTGACTGAGTACCTGCGCATGGAGGTTTAGGGTGGCATGTACTTGCGCAGATACATTCCACACACTCGATCCTACCTTCCATGACCCGTGGCTCGGGTTAACCGAGACGACCGGTGAAAGGGTTGGACTGCCGGCAGTGACCAAATGGCTGTAATACGTCTAACCAATTGCTCTGTGATGCTCTGCCACACATCAGCTTGACCGCCTTCTGAGCCACAGTGAACAATGTGAGTCCCATAGCGCCTCATCTGCCGGAGAAGTCTTTAGACACAGTGGGGTAGACGTCCCCTACTCACCACCAAGGTATACCCTGGTGGCTACCCCGTACATAGTTCAGCCAGTCAGCCGAGACTGTTGCCCGGAGGGTGGCCGTTGCGGTGTCCGCGCAACTACTAGGAGCCATATGTACCAGTTGGATGGGGAGGAGGGACCGGAGTCCTGGGCCACCCACTGCATGCAGTGGATGCGGCTGCCGCTCAGACAGAGGTGCTACTACTCATCCCCATCCCAACCCCCACACTACCAACATGTAGGGTTAGTGCTAACCCTAACACTAAATTAACCTAACTGTGCACTGGTCTGCACACACTACTAACATGTAGGGTTAGGGCTAACCCTAACACTAAATTAACCTAACTGTGCACTGGTCTGCACACACTACTAACATGTAGGGTTAGGGTTAACCCTAACACTAAATTAACCTAACTGTGCACTGGTCTGCACACACTACTAACATGTAGGGTTAGTGCTAACCCTAACACTAAATTAACCTAACTGTGCACTGGTCTGCACACACTACTAACATGTAGGGTTAGTGCTAACCCTAACACTAAATTAACCTAACTGTGCACTGGTCTGCACACACTACTAACATGTAGGGTTAGTGCTAACCCTAACACTAAATTAACCTAACTGTGCACTGGTCTGCACACACTACTAACATGTAGGGTTAGTGCTAACCCTAACACTAAATTAACCTAACTGTGCACTGGTCTGCACACACTACTAACATGTAGGGTTAGTGCTAACCCTAACACTAAATTAACCTAACTGTGCACTGGTCTGCACACACTACTAACATGTAGGGTTAGTGCTAACCCTAACACTAAATTAACCTAACTGTGCACTGGTCTGCACACACTACTAACATGTAGAGTTAGGGTTAACCCTAACACTAAATTAACCTAACTGTGCACTGGTCTGCACACACTACTAACATGTAGGGTTAGGGTTAACCCTAACACTAAATTAACCTAACTGTGCACTGGTCTGCACACACTACTAACATGTAGGGTAGGGCTAACCCTAACACTAAATTAACCTAACTGTGCACTGGTCTGCACACACTACTAACATGTAGGGTTAGGGCTAACCCTAACACTAAATTAACCTAACTGTGCACTGGTCTGCACACACTACTAACATGTAGTAATGATTGTTAACATCTGGACATCAACACAAAAATTATACCATCAATTGAAACTACCACAAATGATAGCTTTATTGATAAAAGAACATTAATGACAAATTATAATTAAACGTTATTTCAAGTGGCAGCCTCTTTAGTCCAGCAGCCGAGGGGTAAGGTAAAGTCATCCCCCAGGCATTACGCCTTAGGAAGCCATGAAGGCTTATATGGCCAGTGCTTAAACCTGGTTTCTATAATGCGAAGCAACTTAGAGTGCAGTTATACTGACTCTCCTGGACGGGACACTAGTCCATCGCAAGTACCTTCCAAACAGTGTTTGTACTCATTTACAGCTGAGTAGACTGAGGCAAAGTAGGGTAAATGAACCCTTGAATTTAGAGTCCAACACCTTAACCACTAGGCCACGGCTGCCCCCTCAGTAGCCGAGGGGGGTAACCCTTTTTTGCCTGATATATTTTTTTCTTTGTTGATTATTCATCTCTAGCATGTATATAATGACATCCAGGGGTGTGGAGTTCTCACCCTTGAGCATTTTGAAAAAAATAAAAAATGGCCACCAAAATCAACTTTTTATCATATCTTCGCAACCAGACAAGATACAGACATGATTAAAATGTTATTTTATATGTTTTCAGACATGAGGAATGCGATTCCACCATAACTGATATGAAAACATGTAAAGAAAACAAAAAGACTATATTTCATGTTCCGCGAACAAAAAACATAAGAACATGACAAAATAAATTTTCCATGTGTTATCAGATGAGGAGAATTACATAAGATCAGCATTTCGTGAAATTCTTACCTTTCTAAGCATCAGTCCTCTTCATCATGTAGGACGTACTTGCCGCTCTCATTTTGGTGGGCCTGTCCACCCTGGCATGCGCAAAATGGTGTGCATGCCTTGTCAGAGCTGTTGCAGCTGCACTTGTTTGTGCTACGTGGCATTTCACTCCGACATGAGCACTTGAGCAGCTTTAGCAACCCAGTTGGGGCTAGCGAGGTGTCTGGGGGGACAGTAGTTGGACTTAGCGCAGTACTCCCCTCCTCCTGTGAGCAACCAGATGGGCTGATGAACATTGTCACTGGGCAAATTGCGAATCACTCCTCGGTCAATGTCGACAAGGTGCAATTGTTGGGGAAAAAACACAAATGGAGTCTTTCATGATTCAATACCAAGAATTGTGACCACCAGGGCTTTATCCAGGAAACACATTAAAGTCAGAGATGCTAAAGTGTTTGACACGGAAACCATCTATGCAAGAGCCATGGGCTTGCGGTCTAGCGTACGCGATCTTGACACAACCACGCTAATGGGCTATCACCTATCTCTACGTCTATGTTCGATGAAAATGGAAATATGAGGGATGCCAAAATGAAATCCAATCTCAAGAATGCGCTTAACGTGGAAGTGTCAAGACGGCCGAACAAGATGTGCAGGCATCGTTCCTCGATGGGTGCACTGTCCTCTGGGTAGTGCCTTGGCCAACATCTGGCACTGTACACGACTACCTTGTCCGGTTTTAACTACATGGTCACTTGGCGAAAAGTGACGCCTATCTGATGTTCGACAGATACATTGAGGGCAGTATTAAGGAGGCAACCCAACGCGGCAGGGACAAAGGAACAAGCAAGGTCTACACATTATGTTGCACAGCTCGCCTGCCATCACAAAAAGTCGTCCGAACCATCACCACAAACAAAGGTCAATTGATTGCTCTCATCATCTAGGATTTGGTTTCGCACATGGCTGACTTTCAAAAGCATAAATTAGTCGTCACTGACAGAGACTTGGTTCCTGTAGAAATCGCAAATGGTTGAGTAAACAAACGTCAAGACATGGCTACAATGCAGGAGGAGGGAGACACTCTGTTTGTGCAACAAGTTTCATGCGTAGAGGATGGTACCGTCCTGGTCGTTGTAGATGACACCGACATCTTTGTTCTCTTGTTGTATTTCTGTCACCAGAGCAGTATATCCTGCAAAGTTCTAATGGTTTCGACAATTCAAGGACAAAGTGTCGTAGATATCAACGCAGATGCAGAAGAGCACAGTTCCATCGTCCCAGATCTACTAGCTGTTCACGGTCTCACAGGTTGTGATACTGTGGCGTCATACTTTGGCGTTGGCAAGGTTGCAGCTCTGAAAGTTCTGAGACAACCAGCCAACGTTCTCTCAATTTACTTGGAAACACAGGCGGACCACTGTTTTCAAAAGTAGTGGACCAGGCCACACACTTCATGTTGGCTTGCTATGGTCAGCAAAGAGCCCATCTGCAAGTAGCAATTTGGCTTCAGGCTTTGGATCCCAACCCAGCTGTACTAGACCCTACATCTTACGGTTGGTCACAGGAGGAGGGGAGTACTGCGCTACTGTCAACCAAGACACCTCTTTAGCCCCAACTGGGTTGCTAAAGCTGATCAAGTGCTCATGTCAGAGTGAAATGCCATGTAGCACGAACAAGTGCAGCTGCAACAGCTCTGACATGGCATGCACACCATTTTGCGCATGCCAGGGTGGTCAGGCCTGCCAAAATGAGAGCGGCAAGTACGTCCTACATGATGAAGAGGACTGATGCTTTGAAAGGTAAGAATTTCACGAAATGCTGATCTTATGTAATTATCCTCTATGATAACACATAGAAAATTTATTTTGTCATGATTTTATGTTTTTTGCTCGCGGAACATGAAGTATAGTCTTTTTTCGCATAGTCAGCAACCATTTGTAGCATACTTATGGTCGCCATCTTGTTTTCTTTACTTTTTTCATATAAATTATGGTGGAATCGAATTCCTTGTCTGGAAACATATAAAATAACATTTCAATCACGTCTGTATCTTGTCTGGTTGCGAAGATATGATAAAAAGTTGATTTTGGTGGTCATTTTGGATTTTATTTTTTGTTTAATGCTCAAGGATGAGAACTCCACACCCCCTGGATATCATGTTATACATGCTAGAGATGAATAATCAACAAAGATAAACCTATATCAGGCAAAAAGGGGTTATATCAATAAATTCCCTTTGGCTGCTGGACTACTTTCAAAAAACTTTGTTGTTTATTTTGCACGACACTTCATGAATTATTTTTATGTATATTGAAATGACTAATAAATTAATCATTTGGCCAACTTTTATTTAAATGACATTACTCCTTGTGGATCAAATTTTGGTTTTGATATCAATATACAATACACAATATTGAATATTGTCAAAATTTAGCTAAAATGTGTTTTTATGTGACTTAATAAATGACATAAAATTATTCATTTTACCATTTGTTTGATGCATATTTGACATATTATACTTTATATATTATGAATATATCAAATTGCAAAATTCCTGCTAGTTATTTTGAATAATGAATAAATCTCATGTTATAGCTGACTGTGATCAGAGCACGGGATTTTGCTGCTGGCGTAGCTGTTAGTCGGATAATTTAAAAAATTTTAAAAACCCTCCCCCCAACTTTTTGGGGGAGGGTCAAATGGATTTCAGACCTTTAAAATTTCATTACAGTGAATTCAGGCTACTACTACTACAAAAAGCAGCCACATCATGTGCTGCCACCTTGTGACTATTGAATACTAAAACATCTGACACCACAGTATCAGAAATTTATTTAATCTTAACTGTACACGCATTCAATAATAATATATCAGTATATGATTGTACGTTATAAAATATGACAGTATACAGAGAGGATCATGGAGACTCCCACAGACTTATTAAAAGTTGCTACCGTATGAGCTACTTGTTGTATTCTTTTATTTTAGTTTCTGAAGAAAGAAAAGAATATATATATAAAAGTATCAACGTTAAAATGTAGTAGTCCACCGTCAATGAAAACCTGGATTGTTGTGTTTTATTATACAGCTGTGATGTATGTTCATAGTATGTAGTGAAGTGAGAATATGAAAATGTAATTATAGTGTTTGAGTGTAGCTAACATTATTGTTGATTGCATATAATATATATGTACAGGTATAAAAGTTGATGATTGTGCATGTTTTTGTAATTCTGAATGATATGGTACTTTGTATAATTTATGAAATCCTGTAAACTGTGTGTATAAAGTTTGTTTTTCACACTTTTAGAGGTATTGTTGATAGTATTTGGTAAACTGTATTTAAAACACTGTTTTGCAAATGTATGTTTGTACCATAAATGTGAATGTTATTTTGGTTGCGTGTATTATGACCATGTATCTTGGTGTCTGTTGCTATCTGCCAATGTTGTAGGTATGTAAGTAATTTATTATGTATAAATTTTAAATAAAATGTTAATTTTTGAAGGGCTAACATATCATTCACTTTTAGTAAGTTTAGTTTTTTAAATAGCGGGTCAGTATGTGAATTGAAATTACTCAACATTATTATTCATATAGCCCTTTTCTGAAGTTGACGAATTCTTTGACAGTGGAACCCCCAAGTCATTAAACAATAATTTACATGTAGTACTAATAATGTGTTATATAGGGGAACATTATGAATACAATGTATTAAATTTTATCCATAGGTGTGTAGTTAATGTGTACAAATAATAGGAGACATTACGCCTTTAGCATCATGCATAGTGCCATTACATTTATTATTTAACAGAAGATAAGCTGACGTTAGTGTCAGAAAGAATGGTTTCATGCTCAGTGATGCCTGCAGGTGTACTTTTCTAGGAATACAAGGTTAAGTATGCTTTTCGAGTCTAACAGACTGCGATACAGTGGCAGTGTTCAAGACGTGGCTGCTTTGAGGGATTCAACTGTATCATTTGAATACAAAGCTGCATTAGACCTCATAAAAACTAAATGTTGTGAACCGAAAGCAATCAGTGACTGTTCAGTTGAGGAGTATCAACAGAGACAAGAAATTAAAAAAGAAGTTTGAATAAAAAAGCAAACATGTGACACCAGTAGTTAATGTACCAGCTGCTCAGCTTTGTTCTAGTTCTAGCTGTTTCCAGCACTCAGCAATGTTCTGTTAACTGATTAGTCTGTATGTTGTGGTTACTACAATTGTCTGGTGTTTTGAGGTCTCATTCAACTAGTCAGCCTGTTTCAGAACATTATCGCTAAGCCGACTTTACATGCTGGCATTGAGGGTGGTCACTGCCAGGGTGCATGTCGTCCTCAATGGTTCTTTTACGTCCCCAATTAAATGAGACGGGACCGACATTAACATGATCATCCGAGATACAGTCTCCAATGCTGAAAGCTAGGTTTTTACATCAAAAATACATCAAAAATACACATGCCCGGGTCTTCAACTCAGAACTCTGTCATGTAAAGCAGATGTGCTAACCACTACACTCCCGCACATCTCTCTTTATGTCACTATGCTCTATGAACATAAAGTAACATTAGTAAGTATATACTAGCAGAAATATGTCCAATGGCAATGGCATTTTTCTTTAATGGCAAGTTATTTATTAAAAAACACTTTCCTCAAGTTGTTTTGCATGCACTTGAAGTAGATAAACTGGCCATTTTGAGTCTTTGAAATTTGAATGATTTGAAGGCTTGACAATCACGACAGTCACAAACACACACAGTCTTCTCAGACTCAGACTCAGACAAAAAGTTAAAGTCAAAACACTGAAAGATTCTAGGAGGAAATAGGGGGTCGTCAGAAGTTAAAAACGAAATTTCAAAAATACCACGGATGGTCGCCAAGCCGAAAACTGTTGACATTATAAATGACGGTAATAAAAAGTATTGTTATGTAACTATACCCGCTATGCCGAAGTACGCTGACGTAGCACAGGCCAAACGGTGGGCGAAATATGGGGAAAACTCTACAGCATAGCCGTGCTGCGATTTTGTTCTAAATACTGCTTCCATATTCGGCTGAAACCTAAATGGTTCCAGTCATATGCATAACGTATCCATCTTGAAATGTGTCACTGGTCAAAAGTTCACAAAAACCGCGCATTCGGTTTCCAGAAAATGTCCCGCTTCGGTCTAGCCTCGATTATCCAGGCTCCACGCGGTGGCGCCACCGTTTGTCGCACACATCTTCGCCTGGATAGCCACAGTCAGACTCCATCCGCCATTGCTCCTGAGCTTTGGAATTTGTCAGTTGGTATACCTGTTGCGTAAGGACACAGTGGCCGTTAGGCAGGATGTACTCATATTTTGGAAACCAGGGAATTTCATGGCAGAAATGCAGGGGGTCAGGCGTTGAAGCAATTTGTGGGAAAAGGAGGTAGTCAATTTTCACGAATTTCATACAGCAGGTGTCTTAAATTAGTGGGTCTGTAAAAAAATTAAGAAAATTGTAGGACAGATTTTCCATTGAGGCATAAGAACGTTATAATGGTCGTCTATGGGAAAATGGGAGTTGGATTTTCATTCTGACGGAAATTATGTTTGCGCCCAGATTCTGGGCGCATACATAATTACCTAATTACAATGTCATCCGGACATTCGACTAATTCATAAAATAAGAGTTAACTATCAGTTGATACGATGCAATTTTAATTAATTTTCAACTTTGATTATACTGACACAACTAAAAAGCTAAATCAGGCCAACAAATGTTTAGTGTAGCATCTCGATAATGACGCTGATTGGCTGCTAGCGCTTCTCGGGAACGCGTGCACAAAAAGGAGTGGTGACAGTGGGTAACAACGAGAGCACGCCTCTGCTGCCAGACTCTCTTCTCGGCGGATTCACGAAGCCGAGCGAGAGTCGGATAGCGAGACTTATGGAAGCACAGGCCCGTCAACAACACGGAATACCCTCGCGTCGCAATTATATTTACGGCATGACGTAAATATTTGCGACCGTCGTAATTCTATTTAAGACCCTTCGCAAATCGAATTGCGACGGGGCGCTAAATGGCGCCGGGTATCAAGTCGAATTATGTCGCGTCTCAAATAAATGCGACGGGTCTCAAATCGAATTACGACGGGTCGCTAAATGACCGCGGGGTATCAAGTCAACCAATAGCGGCACCTCCCGCGGAGCTGTTAAATCCACCAATCGCATGTCTGGCCGATACAATGCGCCTGTTGTTTCCCGTGGTGGTGCAAATCAACGTACACTATTGTAACACGAATACAATGTCATGTTATGGTCCAGCAAGTTAATCCAGACTGGATTTCTATCGAGACTTATAATAACTTCTCAAATCAGGTAGTGCATTGTCTACAACAGCAGACTCCGTCACAAGACTCTCTAACGGGATTCTGCCACCAACTACACAACGGCATACACCAACTCACCAGACTTAGGTCCAGTGTGAACGATGGCCGTTACGATGCCTTAATTACTTGCACAACAACAGGTGTTTTCATTATAAATTATTACTATACAAAGACAGGAACAGGAACAGGAACAGGAACAGGAACAGGAACAGGAAATATTTATTCGTCCCAAAAACAACAAAACAGAGTATTCAATACAAAAACCATACAATATATTACATCTATGTCGACATAAGAAAACGAAGTGGTAAGAATATAGAGTACGGTCTGAAAATAAAAGATAATGTCATATAAGGGACGGGAGACTCCTACTAAGACTAAAAATTAATCGCTAACGTAGGAGCCACCCTGTCAATTAATATCACCCGTTATTAATAAAAAAAAAAAAAATAATAATAATAATAAAAAAAAAACAAAAAAAAACAATACCTATAAATATTAATGCATAATTACTGGATGAACAAAATTAATATAGATATTAATATAGATATGCCGGTATATTACAAATGCCAATTATATTCCTATAACCAGATATACAAACAGTGATTTTTTTTAACCAAGGAGGAACGGATATATAGTCAGTCATGTTGACATATATAACAATTTTGGATTGCACATTGTTCAATGTATGTATTCAGATAATAAAGTTTGATATAATTTGAGAAACCGTGTAAACTGTGAGTGGTGACCTTGTCTTTTAATAAATCAGGTGCATTATTTATGGTATGTGGCAAACTGTACCTAAGACTTCGTTTAGCAAACTCGTTATGTACCCTGATCGTATGTATATTATATTGACCACGTGTATTAAAGTTGTGAATACTATTGTTTTGATCAAGTGGTAAGTTTTGCAGGTAGACAGGTAGTTTATTGTTTGAAAATTTATGATATAATTTTAGTTCCTGCAATTTTAGAATGTGCTCTACTTTTAGTAAATTAAGACTTTTGAACAGTGGATCGGTATGAGCATTATATTTGCTTAAACATATAATTCGGACGGCTTTCTTTTGAAGTTTTTTATTCTATCACATCGATAGCCCCAGGCCGTTAAGCCATTGTTTAGATGTGACAATATCAAAGTGTTATACAACATAATCTTTATATTAAGTGGTAACAATCGTTTGAGTTTATTTAGGATACCTATAATTCTGGAGCACCTATTTGAAATTTTTTTGATGTGGCTTTGCCAGTTTAATTGTTCATTAAAACGTATCCCTAGGAAATTAAACTCATCTACTCTATCAATGTTTGTATTATCTATTTTTATATTTAGTGGATTTATCATATTAATTCTTCTAGCCGTTTTGAAGATCATATATTTAGATTTATTTACATTTAGAGATAATTTGTTTAATTTAAGCCACTCATTAATTTTGTCCAGTTCTGTGTTGATTAAGAATTCTACATTTTCATTTTTGCCATATTGTGCGAAAGAATCTAAGGTACTTGAAAGTGTCGTGTCATCGGCGTACATAATAAAGTTGAATTTTGGACTGGATTGGGCAAAGTCATTTATGTAAATTATAAATAACAAAGGGCCTAGAATTGATCCTTGAGGTACGCCTGTGGAGATATTAAGCCTATCTGATTGGGCGTCTTCAAATTCAACGTACTGTTTTCTATTTGTTAAATAATTTTTTAACAGGTCTAAAGCTACTCCTTCCACGCCATAAAACTCTAGCTTATCAATTAATATTGAGTGATCCAGAGTGTCAAAAGCTTTTGACAGGTCCAAGTAAATATTTATAGGTATTTCCTTATTATCCATACGTGTCAATATCCTGTCAATTAATTCAAGAGCGGCAAATTCCGTAGAATGTTCCTTTCTAAATCCATATTGGTTATCGTATATAAGTTTATGTCTTTTTAAGAAAGAATTTAGCTGGTCATAAATAATTGTTTCGATTACTTTTGAAATTGCAGGTAATATTGATATTGGCCTGTAGTTGCAGAATAGGGTTTCGTCCCCTTTTTTATAAATTGGTATTACTTTGGCAGTTTTTATTTTATCGGGGAAGACACCCGTAGTTAATATTTGATTTGTGATTAAAGTTAAAGATTTTGTCAAAACAGGTTTAATTAACTTTAGAAGCCTTGAAGAAATACCGTCAAATCCGCAACTTGCTTTTGGGTGCATATCATCTATTGTTTTAGATATTGTTTCTTCATTAATAAGTTGAAAATTAAATACATTGTTATGGTTTCCATTAAGATAATATCTGAAAGTTTTATTTGTGGAATTTTGTATTTGGTTGGCTAAATTTGGGCCAATATTGGTAAAATATGAATTAAATGTGTTTGCAATTGCCGTTTTATCTGCTATAATATTTTCGTTATAAATAAAGGCATTGGGGAACGTTTTCTTTTTGTTTGTTCTAGAAAGAATACCATTAATTGTTTCCCATGTTTTTTTAATGTTATTTTTGAATTTGTTAAAACATGATTCGTAATGTATGCGTTTAGCAGTACGTATGCTTTTTTTAAGGATAGTATTATAGGTAGTCAGGTTGATCCGAATTGCAAAGTATTTTGGTGATTCTGGTCGAGTAGTTTTTAGTGTCTTATATAATTTATCTCTGTATCGAATGGATTTGAGCAGACCTAACGTAATCCAGGCGGATTTCTTATGTTTGTATTTTTTTAGTTTAACTGTTTTATATGGCATATGTTTATTTTTTGCACATTGCATTACGTCATGTAGGATATCATAATTTATATTTGGGTTTGCATTAGGAGATTGGTCGAGTTTATTGTAAACATTTGATGAGAAAACCTCGTGTATAAAATCAGATATTGTTCTGTACAGTAATTTTTATATATCTTGGTAAAGGTTTTGTGTGGGAAACTGTATTTAGAAAAGTGAAATATGGTTGGTGGTCTGATAATTGTTTAGTTAAAATGCCTGATTTAGGCTTCATTGTAGATTTAGTTAATTTGCAAAAGAAATTATCAATTAGGGTTCCATTATTTTTGGAGAGCCTAGTAGGAAGTGTGATGTGGGGGTAAAAGCTATATGATATTAAAGTATAAAAAAATTCCGCGAATACTTCTTTTTCATTTATTTTCAAAAGATTTATATTGAAGTCACCTGCAATAACAACATCTGAGTTTGTTCTGTCAAATGATGAAGTGATAGGTGTGAATTCGGAAAGGAATTGTTTATAATTTTCGTTAAGGTCTCTTGGGGGCCTGTAAATGTTACCAATTGTTATATCTTTAGATAGCCCACCACCAGTTACTTTAATAAATTGACCTTCCCAATTGTCATACTGATTAAGAGACAAAATTACTTTGTAGCTAAATGTTTTGCTTAAATACATGACCAGACCACCTTTATTACTACATGATTTGCCTTGTTTAATGCACTGATATCCGTCAAGTTGTAAATGACCCATAGCATCATTCTCGGAAAGCCAGCATTCCTGAAAACATATTAAGCTAAATTTAAAGTTTATCCGGTTAAGTTCCTCTAAGAAAGCTTCAATTTCTCTGAATTTTGCATTAATAGATTCTATATTTGAACTTAGTATACTAAACCGTTCGTTATTTCTTTCTGCTAGTAATTTAAAGTTGTCAAGATCATAATAGGAGGAATGATGTATTGGTTGAAAATCGTCATCAGTTGCCTCATTTAGCTGTAATATATTAAATAAAGAATTTACGTTTGCACCTCCTTGAAACCGGAGAAATGAATCGTTATCTAACATTCTTTAAATGAATAATTATGGTTGAAAAATATGCAGTAATAATCGACTGTCTTCTGTAAACGAAGTCTTATTTTCCCATAGTGATCCGAAGTTGGCATTCTCCATTCTGTGTAGCAAGTTACTATATCAGTCATCATACATGTCTGTGCCACAATAAGAGTAAACAAAAAAAAGAGATATATAGAAAAAACAAAAACATTATAAATGAGACGTATCATGACCGGACGTATCCAGGCTGGTCTTCCCATTGGTATGATATCATGAGAACACTGCAATTAATTATTTTGCATTACAAGTTATGTTATCCCATAGATACATGTGAAAATAAATATGCAGTACCAGTGGGAAAAAAAAAAAAAAAAAAAACCTGCAAATGAGTTTGCATAATTCCCATCGCACGAAAAATCAAATGCATTATTTAATACAGGAGATACCTGCGGAATAAGTATTAATTAGCCACTTAGTCAGTAATGATGGTAATGTTATTACTTAACAATGGACTGCGCGAATACGCTGCATCAAGTTCGACGTAACTCACAAATGGTGCATGAAAGAGTATCTTTACAAATTATCCAAGTCTTTGGTCTCGTGGACTTCTTTGATCACTCCATTGATTGTTTTTATAAGTACTCTTCCGGAATAAGTCCAGCAGTCAGCGATTGTTTTTTTTCGCTTCAACAGTCTGGTCTTATAGGCCAACGATGCTCGCTTTGTGGTCAAGTCTTCATTTATGAAGATAGCCTTGTCTTTGTCAATGCTGTTGTGCCGCTTCAGTTGAGCGCGCGCTTTGAAAACCTCGTCCCGGGTCGCCTCACTCCGGAATCGCACAATTATTGCACGCTTCCTAGGACGACCGTTCTCGTCTTTCTTGGGGCCCAGGCGGTGGCTACGCTCCAGATGCGCAACAGTCAGCTGCATCCCCATTTTTTTTCATTTACTGTCTGTAGCACGAGTTCATTTGTCGTTTCACTCTCTGTCTCGGGAATGCCCTGGAAGCGGAGGTTGGGACGACGAGAGTACTGTTCTCGCTTGTCCGCCTCCGCCTCCAAAACGTCCAGCCTCTCTTCCAAGGCGTTAATTCGTTTGTCTTTCATGTGCAGCAATTGTTTCATATTAGACATCTGGTGCCCCATGACTGCAGCCATCGTCTTAATCAGTAGCGGCGCAATTTGTTCCATCACGTCAAGAACAAGAGTATCGGGCTCAACGACACTGGTAGACTTGCCGCGTGCCGTTCTATTTCAGCCGTGAAGTGTGTCTGTATTATGTCACTTATCGCGTCGTCCGACATGGTGGAAGAGGTGCGACAAACGACAAGAACAAAACAAACAGTGTGTGATGTCTGGCGCTCAGTGAAGCCTGACTGGAATCTAGGCGTGGCGTGAGCGACAATGCAGTATTTTAAGGGTCCTTTAAAATGTTCCTCCTTTTATTACCGCCAATGCTTATCGCACAAACATCTAAATTGGCCGACCTCACAAATTACAGCATCACTTTCACAATGACCCTCAATTCAGACTCCCACACCTCCCGCTTCCGACACACCAGCTGGAGAAGACCGGCACCGCTCGTCAACCTGTCAGCCGACCATGACACGACTACAGTTCACACGTCCAGTCACCGGGAAGAGAAACACACATTTACGTCTTTATCTTCAACAAAATTATTCTGCAACATGTTATAATCCACATTACATTTCCAGACCCAGTCGTTGTGGGAGGATATTTAATATGTATCTTGGTCCTTAACAAAGTATACCACGAACAGAGGTGGTATAAAACGGTATTAAAAACGTTCTGGCTCGTGTACCTGTCGTTATTAAAGTGGTGATGGAAAGGATGTCATAACATGTATGTCACACATTGAACTGGTAATGTTTATGATACAGTGAATCTAAAACACTGCTGCCCTAGTAGTTATACCATACAGACTGGCAGTGGTTAGATTAATGATGTGTCATAGAGGGTACCCGGACATTTAGCCAATGGACATTTAGCCAACAGACACTTAGCCAATGGACATTTCGCCAATGGACACTTAGCCAACGGCCATTTAGCCATCATTTGCAGGGGGGGGACATTTCGCCAACATTAAAAAAATTCAAAAAATTATATCTTACATTTTGGATATCTTTATTGTTTTTGATAATGTCCATGATAAGCAAATCTTAATGAATGATTAAACTTGCATTTTCACTCACCTTTTTATTAATTATTTTCCCAAAAGGAAAAAAGTTTATTTGGTAAATCACATGATGGAAAATATGAAGTTTAAGATTGATATATTTTAATTATTTATAAAGTGTTATATTTTCCTTTGAAAATGACCTTTCAATAATTACCATCATGATTTAATGCCGAGACCAACTGCTATTCATTATTTCCCCACCCTTTGGCTTAATTGGAGACAATCCCAGATATGTGTGGCTTCATGTCAAGCTAGAATGAGCTCTTTGTAAGTGATCAGCTTATCCATCTGGGCTTCAATCTTGATTAGAATAGGCGATCCTCCATCACAATTGGCCAAATTTAATTTCATTCACCTGGAACACATGGCTTCCATGGGCTAATGGGATAAAAGGACTACCCGATATCAGAAATTAAATCTTACACAAGTTCAACCATGGAGATTATAACTACTAGCCGAGGGAAGCAGAAAGTTTGTCTGGAAGGTTTTATGTATACCAAGCAGATAACTTCCAAAAACGAGATTAGATGGCAGTGTGTTAAACGCAACAACCACTGCAAGGGTGTCATATCTACAACTCTTGACCTTAGTCAGGTACTCAATACCAAACCTCACAACTATGATGCAAATCCAATGGAAGTTGCAGTTGCCAAGACCAAAGTCGATATGAAACATTTAGCAGCCAACACCAGAGAACGACCAGCAACAACAGTGTCTGCCAAACTTGCTGAACTTCCTGCTGCTGCCAGGCAGTTAGCTAGTGAGGAAGATGCCATGAAGAAGATGATACGACGCGTACGAAAAGGCCAAGCCCCTCCAGTTCCAGCTTCACTCAGTGAACTTATCATTGAAGGCGAATGGACCCAAACATCAGGCCCTACACCAGAACCATTCCTGATCTACGACAACGGCCAAAACTCAGATTCCAGGATAGTTGTTTTTGCATCCCCACCTGCCCTGCGTACGCTCTCTACAGCTGACACGTGGTTCATGGATGGCAACTTCGCTATGGCACCACCTGGATTCCTTCAACTATATGTTATCCGGGTCCCCCTTGGATCCACGACTGTTGGTATAGCATATGCCCTGCTACAACGCAAGACCCAGGACACATATGAGGAACTCCCCCGTGCCTTGTTGGATAAGTGCAGCTCTATGGAACTGTATCCGGATCCCAGAACCATTATGGTTGATTTTGAGCAGGCTGTTATCAATGCCATTGGAGCAACCCTGGACAATGATGTCCAAGTCAGGGGCTGTTTCTACCATCTGACCCAGGCAACCTGGCGAAAGATACAAGAGCTGGGGCTAGTGCCTCAATACAGGGATGACGAGGACTTCAAGTTGTTCTGCGGACAATTAGATGCCCTAGCCTTCCTGCCCACCGAAGATATCCCTGAGGGAATCATGTACCTCCGTGGTAATACCCCTCCTGATGCAGAACCTCTGGTGGATTACTTCGACCAGACTTACGTCACTGGCACTTACCGTCGTGCTGGAGTTCCACGAGATGGTCCATATGGAGCAGCCATTGTTCGTATGAGGAGAGTTCCTCCTCGGTACCCACCTGCCTTGTGGAATGTTCACCAGGCCACTCTGGATGATGAACCAAGAACTAACAACCAGTGTGAAGGCTGGAACAATCGCTTCACTCATTTGGTTGGCTACCAGCATCCCTCCGTGTGGACCATGATAGATGCCTTGAAGAAAGAAGATGCAGTGGCTTGCACTCTCATCGCCAAAGATCTAAACGGCCAACCTCCCAAGAAGAGGGTTAGGCGTGAATACAAGGACATGCAGATCCGTCTGCGTACACTGTGAGAAGATCGTGCAGCAGGCAGGAAGACCATCCCTGAACTACTACGTGGAGTGGGTCATAACATACGCTGGAAGCCTGTCAACCGTGAGAATGAAGATTGATTATAAACAGCTGTGGACTCAATATATGCAATGTTCGTGTTTGCAAGTTTTAGACTATAAGACATTACTTTGTGATCGTTACATTCGTACAATGAATTAAATAAAATACAATTACTTACACTTGTATTGCATTTATTGAAACAACTATATTTATGGTGAAAGCACACAGAAACATAATATAATTTTGTGAATGTTGGCGAAATGTCCCCCCTGCAAATGATGGCTAAATGGCCGTTGGCTAAGTGTCCATTGGTGAAATGTCCATTGGCTAAGTATCTGTTGGCTAAATGTCTGTTGGCTAAATGTCTGTTGGCTAAATGTCTGTTGGCTAAATGTCCCGTATTTCGTCATAGAGGGACATTGGACTCTGGCTTGTAGACGGGTTTCCTGTAGCTAGGAAGCAGTGGCCGGAGTAAAGTAGTGATCTGGTATTAAGACAGATAGAAATCCAATTAGTTAGCAGGGATTAACTTGCTGGGCCATAACATGACATGTTGTGTTCGTGTTAGAATAGTGTACGTTGACTTGCACCACCACGGGAAACAATAGGCGTACTGTACTGTATAGTTCAGACATACGATGCATGGTGGATTTAACGAGTTAACGTGCCGTTATTGGTTTAACAAGATTTAACAAGATTTGCCATCCAAGCCAAAGGCCCAGATGGCAAGTGGACAAGGAAGCCATTGGCTTATCGAGAGTCCAACAATGTTCACCTACTTATAACCCGCCCTCCTGATATATGTGTCAACCTTGTTTTTAAACATATTCACGCTGCTAGCAGTTACACAATCTGTAGACAGTTTGTTCCATTCATTTATTGTCCTCTGTGAGAACGAGTGCTTCCTGATGTCCAATCTACATTGATCCTTTACTAATTTTACCTCATGTCCTCTAGTTCTGCTATCCTTCTTGAGTGAGAAAAACATATTTCTATCAATATTTTCATACCCATTCAATATCTTAAAAACTTCAATCTGATCTCCTCTTAACCTCCTTGTCTCTAGAGTTGTTAAACCACATTCTTTCAGGCGTTCTTCATAACTAAGGTCTCTAAGTTCTGGAATCATTTTAGTTGCTCTCCTTTGTATGCGTTCAAGCGTATCTATATCCTTCTTACGATATGGTCTCCATGCTTGTATACAGTATTCTAAATGAGGTCTAACTATTGCTTTATAAAGAGGTATAATTAACTTTTTTCCCTTATATGTTATGTTTCTTCTAATCAATCCAAGAATTTGATTACCCTTTGAAGCTGCAATACCACACTGCTCTGAAACTTTCATATCAGCGCTTATTGTAACTCCTAAGTCCTTTTCTTTTACAGTAGTACCAAGAACAGTAGCTCCCATTTTATAGTTTACATTCAAGTTCCCATGTCCTGTATGTAGGCATTTACATTTCCCAAAATTGAACAGCATCTGCCATTTCTCAGACCATTTCACTAATCTGTCTAGATCGTTTTGTAAATGTTGTTTATCACCATCAGTATTAACCTTTCTAAACAGTTTTGTGTCGTCCGCAAATTTCAGTACGTTACTTGTTATACTCTCGTCCAAGTCATTGATATAAATTAAGAATAATATAGGTCCTAATACTGATCCTTGAGGTACCCCACTCAAAACCGATTTCCAATTTGAAACTTCGCCATCTACTACAACTCGTTGTCTTCTGTCAGTCAGCCATTGTTCTATCCAGTCAGTTATGCTATCCCCGATACCATGGGCTTTTAATTTAAGTAGCAATCTTTGATGTGGCACTTTGTCAAAAGCTTTCTGAAAATCTAAGTAGATAATATCTACTGGCGATCCCATGTCTATCCACTTAGTGATTTCTTCCAAAAAACATAACATATTTGTTAAGCATGACCTCGCTTTAAGGAATCCATGTTGAGATGAATTTAATAATTTATGCTTAACGAGGAAGTCCACCATATGGTCTTTAATTAACCTTTCTAATAATTTACAAATCACTGACGTTAAACTCACTGGTCTGTAATTGTCTGACTTATTTCTCGAACCCTTTTTAAATAATGGTATGATGTTTGCTTCTTTCCATTCAAACGGAACAACTCCCTCTTTTAATGACAAGTTGAATACTCTTGCAAGTGGTATACTGATTTGATCTACTGTTTCCATTAGTAATTTTGGAGGAATCCCATCCACTCCCGGTGATTTGTTATCCTTCATTGCCTTTATTTTCCTAGCTACCAATTCTGGAGTTACAACTAACGGTCCTAAATAGTCAGATTTAGCCCCCTGAAATTTAGCATCAGCAACTGGTAATGAACTAATATCTTCTTTTGTAAACACTGAACTGAAGTAACCATTTAGGTCTTCCGCCATTAAAAACCCCTGTGATATTATATTTCCAGCACTGTCTTCTAGAGGTCCAACCTTGACTTGATACCCGGCGGTCATTTAGCGACCCGTCGTATTTCGATTTGAGAACGGTCGCATTTATTTGAGACGCGTCGCATTTATATGAGACGCGTCGTAATTCGTAATTCGAATTGCGACGCGACATAATCCGATTTTTACCCGGCGCCATTTAGCGCCCCGTCGCAATTCGATTTGAGACCCGTCGTAAGTAATTATTTGCTACGGGTCTTAAATAGAATTATAACGGATCGCAAATAGTTACGTCATGTCGTAAATATAACTGCGACGCGAGGGTATTTGGTCTTTTTGACGGGCCCGTGCTTCCATATATTCCACGTTTTTGAAGGGACCATGCTTCCATAGCTTCTGACGCGTTAGGATACTCTCCACCTATCGGAGTTGTTCTGCACTAACACATTTGTTATTCTCAATTACTTCGGAAGGTGGCACCTCTATTTTTCGGAACTTCCGTTTTGTGCGACATGTGCTGGAAATAGTGACCAGAAAGTTACTGTTTTAATAATTTAATTACACCATGTCATGAAAATGCAATACAATCTTAAGGTTAGGCTTGACTGAAAGCATTAGTTGGATTCGACTTTTCCATGCGGTCAATATGGAGACGATAGAGGATATGCTAAGCATGGATAAGGCAAAGCTGTGTTCCCCAGTTAACACAGTGCAGGTACGTCAACAAGAACAACGTGTAGAGAAAGGCAGTACTAGTTTAATTTTTTTTATTCTTATCTAGGGCACAATCATGTTCATAATTCAAAATTATTGTTACTTATATAAACTATACTTATTAGTAGATCATAGACATAGGGTAAGTTGAGCCACAGACACAGTGTGAGTGTATCATAAAGTTAGGCAAATGATTTATTTGTATAATTTACGTTGTAGCCATAGCCTAGGCCTTATTATATAGGCGCTTCAACAAAATGCGCTGCCTCGGTCGTTCCGCATAAGCGAAAATCAGTTCATGATTAGCGCCTCTGCGATTACCTGAATCTTGTTCACGTTTTGTTTCGCCTCATGTTTTGTTGGTTGTTTCAGGTAATTTTCGTCAACTTTGCCTTTGATAACACCTTGGAAAGCGTTAAATTAACTTTCTTAGTTATGGTTGGGTCCAATTACAAAAAAAATCAATTACAATTACTTAATTTTTTTTAGTTCAATTACAATTACACTTCTAAAATTTTCAAATCAATTACACAATTACAATTACATTTGTATTATGCAGAACCATTTGTTAATTATGTAGTGTGTGTATTTCTGACTGTTTATACGAATAATATGATTGATAAACAAATATAATGAACTTGGTGATGTTTGTAAATTTTTGTTAACCGTGACTTCATGATTCCATATACAGTTAGCTAGATAAATATTATTGTTCCTTATAAATATAATATAATGTTTGCTTGGTTCATTAATTAATGTTTAATTACACGGAGTACAGTACAACAATAAACAAAGGCCACAACCATTTGAAATCCTAATGACTCTCTCCAATCTATTAAGCCATTTCAAAGCAATTCTACTCATAAAATGTAATCACAAATAATTCATACCAGTACATTAGCAATGTTCACATCAAGATACGTCCCGAGGAGTTTTGTGTATACTCCTTGGTGTACACCCATTTTGTCTACTGTGTTATACCCAGATTGGTTTACTTGGCAGTTGTGCTTTGAGGTTGTACCCTAGTTTGCCTACCAAGAGTCTCTTGGCTTCAAGCCCAGTCAGTATTCTTACCTAATAAACCTGTGGGCAGTAGCTCACTCTCAAATGAGCTTATTTGCTAACTTGGGCAGTGTTAATTACATGCTAAATACTGTATCAACCACCACCTGGCCCTTCACTGTGTACACTGATAGAAGATTACAGAATCAAAGAAAAGACAGATCAATGACCAATTGGGGTATACCTAGAAAACAGCTAATGGTGATGCCTTTTGGCATATTTGGAGTCCTTTGGAAGACAGGTGTGAACTGTCTGCTGGCAGATTGCAATTAAACATTGCTTAGGAAGGCCAGAGGTATTTTTTTGGTGCACTTGTTATATCTGAATATTCCTTTGATTATATGAGCAGGTCCTGCAGGTGTTATAATTAAGATGTTGATTTTCAATTTGTGTGAGAGAGTATTTATATTTTGTAGATTTTTTTCTGGTAGTTTGTTATAGAAAAAACTATTGTAATTTATGAAATTGCACAAGATATTTCAATTACAATTACAGCAGAATTTCAAAACCAAAGTCAATTACAGCATTTTGCTGTAATCAATTACAATTACATAATGTTTATTAGTCGTCTTTTTCTTATCGAAATTGGACCAAAATAAAGCTGACAAATATTGATTAGACGGCATAGGTATGTTTCTAATGCAAGTAGCATAAATTAGTAAATTCTTTAGAACATGTCATTGTTTATAATGTGTTCTATAGATCGAAGTTTATAATGTGTTCTATAGATCGAAGTTTATAATGTGTTCTATAGATCGAAGTTTATAATGTGTTCTATAGATCAAAGTTTATAATGTGTTCTATAGATCGAAGTTTATAATGTGTTCTATAGATCAAAGTTTATAATGTGTTCTATAGATCAAAGTTTATAATGTGTTCTATAGATCGAAGTTTATAATGTGTTCTATAGATCGAAGTTTATAATGTGTTCTATAGATCGAAGTTTATAATGTGTTCTATAGATCGAAGTTTATAATGTGTTCTATAGATCGAAGTTTATAATGTGTTCTATAGATCGAAGTTTATAATGTGTTCTATAGATCGAAGTTTATAATGTGTTCTATAGATCGAAGTTTATAATGTGTTCTATAGATCGAAGTTTATAATGTGTTCTATAGATCAAAGTTTATAATGTGTTCTATAGATCAAAGTTTATAATGTGTTCTATAGATCAAAGTTTATAATGTGTTCTATAGATCAAAGTTTATAATGTGTTCTATAGATCAAAGTTAGTATGTGGGGAAAAAAATCGTTATTCCGCTTGAACACGAAATGTAGTTTTAGTCTTTTAGAGATATGCAACATTGACTGTGAAGTTTTACAAATCTGTGACACTGTCACTGATTATGTCACTGTCACTGATGATGTCACTGTCATGTTGCTTGGACCTTGGCTACAGCCTAAAAAATACCAGAATTTTTTTAAATAATGCAATTTTTCAATGATTTTAATAAAAAATCTGAAAAAACTGCGCAAGAGATTTATAATCTTAATCACAATAACAATTATTTTATTGATTTAATGCAAACTAATTGTTAAACAATGTTTTTGTTGAGTTAAACTACTAGTAAAATAGTTACAATTAAATTTAATTGTTGAACTACAAAACGACATTTTGTGACAAGCTGCCACTGGACAAAATTGCTGTATGGACATATATACCTCTCTTAACAAAGTATTATGTGAATTTTCACACTTGAAAAACCAGTTAACAATCTGTTGACTTTGTGCGCTAATTAGCTAATGTTTACTTATTAATTGTATTAATTGAATTACTATTAATATTAAATGAATGGTTGATGTACATTTATGATCCTAATTAATGTGTCTGTAAACTCTGAACACATTATACAAATACCTTCATAATCATGGAAGTTACGGCCTTTTATTGAAATGTGTTGGTATGTTGACTTTGCGCACTGATTAGCCAATATTGACCTTTATTGCATCAGTTGAGTTATGAAATGACTGTAATGTATATGTGTGACCCCAATTAATATGTTTGCAAACCCTTAACAAATTATATAAATATCTTCATATTCATGAAAGTTATGGCCTTTTATTGAAATGTGTCAAAATGTAGACGTGTTTGCGTGCTAATTAGCCAATGGTGACTTATTAATTGCATTAATTGAGTTACTATTAATGATAAATAACTGAGTGATGTATAATTATGATCCTATTTATATTTAATGTGTTTCAAAATCCTGAACAAATTATTTTCTCTTTATACTAGATACAATTTTTTTTTACTAGTAAAAGTGTAATGTTTTTGGATCTAATAAAGATATATTAATAAAATAAACAGTTCTGGGTTCCTTGAGATGTTACCTTTAATGTAAATCAATTACCAATGTTCTATCATGATATGTGTTGAAGTACCTACATTATACTAACATTTTACAACAACTCAGCTAACACATCTACCCAATGGGTAAAACATGTCTCTAACAATTCTGCATGCTTAATTAATAAATCGACACAATTAATATAGACTTGTAGGCCAATTAATATAGACTTGTAGGCCAATTAATATAGACTTGTAGGCCAATTAATATAGACTTGTAGGCCAATTAATATAGACTTGTAGGCCAATTAATATAGACTTGTAGGCCAATTAATATAGACTTGTAGGCCAATTAATATAGACTTGTAGGCCAATTGCACCCAGTGTAACTTACTGTTAATATGTAGCTTTGTAGCTGTCTGTTGTCCCATTTTGCTAGGAAAAATGAAGTCCTTGATGCATTGTTCGATAAAGAACACTTGTTTTCATTCTTTAGTCGCGGCTCAACTAACCATCCCTTTGGCTTATGAATACGATTACAAGTATGATTACATAGAAAATGAGTGTAGTTGATTACGGTTAATTTTCCATGTAATCATGATTACATTCAAGAATATAATTCACGTAATGAAATAAATTAAAAAATTCATGTTATTACTGTCATTAATGTTATTCAAGACAAAATCAAATTGAATATTAAAATACAGTTCCAATCACTGTAGGGTAATTCCATATGAAGTCAACCAAAAAAGACCAAAATGTTCTTGACCCCCCCTGATTTTAATTAAATTAGGCACACATGTTGAGTGACCACGGCACAGGCAGAGAGTGACTACGGCACAGGCTGAGAGTGACCATGGCACAAGCAGAGTGACCACGGCACAGGCAGAGTGACCACGACACAGGCAGAGTGACCACGGCACAGGCAGAGAGTGACCACGGCACAGGCAGAGTGACCATGGCAAAATTGAACATTTGTTTGGCTGTTATGTTATGTTGTCATATCCTTTGTTATGTGTTGTCATATCCTTTGTTATGTGATGTCATGTCCCATGTTATGTGATGTCATATCCTTTGTTATGTGTTGTCATATCCTTTGTTATGTGATGTCATGTCCCATGTTATGTGATGTCATGTCCCATGTTATGTGAAGTATTATTTTAAGATGAGGCTGATATATTTACTAATTTAATTGTAACACAAATTTTTCAGGACAAATGGAAGTTGTTGCCGGCTTTCCTGAAAGTGCGTGGATTGGTGAAACAACACATTGACTCATTCAATTACTTCATCAATTCTGAGGTATCTTTCTACTGCTACTTTATGTTTTGTTTTTTATTCAGCAACATATATTGGTAGTTTTGGTACTAATGGTGGTAAAAGCTATTTATGTAGCAAAAATTGCTTGTGACATACAAGAATGGATATTCATGGAATTCACTTCCTACTAGTGTAAGACTGTTAGGTAAGTAGAAAACATACAAGAATGGATATTCATAGAATTCACTTCCTACTAGTGTAAGACTGTTAGGTAAGTAGAAAACATACAAGAATAGATATTCATAGAATTCACTTCCTACTAGTGTAAGACTGTTAGGTAAGTAGAAAACATACAAGAATGGATATTCATAGAATTCACTTCCTACTAGTGTAAGACTGTTAGGTAAGTAGAAAACATACAAGAATGGATATTCATAGAATTCACTTCCTACTAGTGTAAGACTGTTAGGTAAGTAGAAAACATACAAGAATGGATATTCATGGAATTCACTTCCTACTAGTGTAAGACTGTTAGGTAAGTAGAAAACATACAAGAATGGATATTCATGGAATTCACTTCCTACTAGTGTAAGACTGTTAGGTAAGTAGAAAACATACAAGAATGGATATTCATAGAATTCACTTCCTACTAGTGTAAGACTGTTAGGTAAGTAGAAAACATACAAGAATGGATATTCATAGAATTCACTTCCTACTAGTGTAAGACTGTTAGGTAAGTAGAAAACATACAAGAATGGATATTCATAGAATTCACTTCCTACTAGTGTAAGACTGTTAGGTAAGTAGAAAACATACAAGAATGGATATTCATAGAATTCACTTCCTACTAGTGTAAGACTGTTAGGTAAGTAGAAAACATACAAGAATAGATATTCATAGAATTCACTTCCTACTAGTGTAAGACTGTTAGGTAAGTAGAAAACATACAAGAATGGATATTCATAGAATTCACTTCCTACTAGTGTAAGACTGTTAGGTAAGTAGAAAACATACAAGAATGGATATTCATGGAATTCACTTCCTACTAGTGTAAGACTGTTAGGTAAGTAGAAAACATACAAGAATAGATATTCATAGAATTCACTTCCTACTAGTGTAAGACTGTTAGGTAAGTAGAAAACATACAAGAATGGATATTCATAGAATTCACTTCCTACTAGTGTAAGACTGTTAGGTAAGTAGAAAACATACAAGAATGGATATTCATAGAATTCACTTCCTACTAGTGTAAGACTGTTAGGTAAGTAGAAAACATACAAGAATAGATATTCATAGAATTCACTTCCTACTAGTGTAAGACTGTTAGGTAAGTAGAAAACATACAAGAATGGATATTCATAGAATTCACTTCCTACTAGTGTAAGACTGTTAGGTAAGTAGAAAACATACAAGAATGGATATTCATGGAATTCACTTCCTACTAGTGTAAGACTGTTAGGTAAGTAGAAAACATACAAGAATGGATATTCATAGAATTCACTTCCTACTAGTGTAAGACTGTTAGGTAAGTAGAAAACATACAAGAATGGATATTCATAGAATTCACTTCCTACTAGTGTAAGACTGTTAGGTAAGTAGAAAACATACAAGAATATATATTCATGGAATTCACTTCCTACTAGTGTAAGACTGTTAGGTAAGTAGAAAACATACAAGAATGGATATTCATAGAATTCACTTCCTACTAGTGTAAGACTGTTAGGTAAGTAGAAAACATACAAGAATGGATATTCATGGAATTCACTTCCTACTAGTGTAAGACTGTTAGGTAAGTAGAAAACATACAAGAATGGATATTCATAGAATTCACTTCCTACTAGTGTAAGACTGTTAGGTAAGTAGAAAACATACAAGAATGGATATTCATAGAATTCACTTCCTACTAGTGTAAGACTGTTAGGTAAGTAGAAAACATACAAGAATAGATATTCATGGAATTCACTTCCTACTAGTGTAAGACTGTTAGGTAAGTAGAAAACATACAAGAATAGATATTCATGGAATTCACTTCCTACTAGTGTAAGACTGTTAGGTAAGTAGAAAACATACAAGAATGGATATTCATAGAATTCACTTCCTACTAGTGTAAGACTGTTAGGTAAGTAGAAAACACTACAATTTCACCATCACCTGACAACTTATCTTTTTAACCTTGCTTTCCCTCCCTGTCTCCCCAGCACATCCATCAATCTGTTGACAACTTTAATATTGCTTATCAATTTCGAGATATACTCGCCCTTTTGTTTTGATGTGCCTCTGGGCTTGGTCTCCCAGGATTTAGTAACGAAAAAAGTTTTCTTATTATTAAAATGTGTAATAGTCTTTGTATAATGTATTTGTCAAAACGGTTGCTGATTTGTCCACTCAATATTTTTCTACTCTTTCAGATCAAGAGTATAATGAACGCAAATGAGAAGATAACTAGCGATGCTGATCCAAATTTCTACATGAAGTATGTATCACAAATCCACATAGCCTTTATTGGGGCTGGTGTTTTAGCATGATCAAAATGCAGATTTGTAATGTGAGATTCATGGGTCAGTGCTGTGATGCTATATCTCACGGTGGACTGAGCTCTTGCTGTGCCTTCCATGCTGTCTTGCTATGGACTGAGCTCTTCTGTCTTATGGTGGACTGAGCTCTTGCTGTGCCTTCCATGCTGTCTTGCAATGGACTGAGCTCTTCTGTCTAACGGTGGACTGAGCTCTTGCTGTGCCTTCCATGCTGTCTTGCTATGGACTGAGCTCTTCTGTCTTATGGTGGACTGAGCTCTTGCTGTGCCTTCCATGCTGTCTTGCTATGGACTGAGCTCTTCTGTCTCACGGTGGACTGAGCTCTTGCTGTGCCTTCCATGCTGTCTTGCTATGGACTGAGCTCTTCTGTCTGACGGTGGACTGAGCTCTTGATGTGCCTTCCATGCTGTCTTATGGTGGACTGAGCTCTTGCTGTGCCTTCCATGCTGTCTTGCTATGGACTGAGCTCTTGCTGTGCCTTCCCAGCTGTCTTATGGTGAACTGAGCATGAGTCAGTGCTGTGATGCTGTCTTGCGATGGACTGAGCTCTTCTGTCTTATGGTGGACTGAGCTCTTGCTATGCCTTCCATGCTGTCTTTTGGTGGAGTGAGCTCTTGCTGTGCCTTCCCTGCTGTCTTATGGTGAACTGAGCATGAGTCAGTGCTGTGATGCTGTCTCGCGGTGGACTGAGCTCTTGCTGTACCTTCTATGCTGTCTTGCGATGGACTGAGCTCTTCTGTCTTATGGTGGATTGAGCTTTTGCTGTGCCTTCCATGCTGTCTTATGGTGGACTGAGCTCTTGCTGTGCCTTCCATGGTGTCTTACGGTGGACTGAGCTCTTGCTGCGCCATCCATGCTGTCTTGTGGTGGACTGAGCTCTTGCTGTGCCTTCCATGCTGTCTTATGGTGGACTGAGCTCTTGTTGTGCCTTCCATGCTGTCTTGCGGTGGACTGAGCTCTTGCTATGCCTTCCATGCTGTCTTATGGTGGATTGAGCTTTTGCTGTGCCTTCCATGCTGTCTTGCGGTGGACTGAGCTCTTGCTATGCCTTCCATGCTGTCTTTTGGTGGAGTGAGCTCTTGCTGTGCCTTCCATGCTGTCTTATGGTGGACTGAGCTCTTGCTGTGCCTTCCATGCTGTCTTATGGTGGACTGAGCTCTTGCTGTGCCTTCCATGCTGTCTTATGGTGGACTGAGCTCTTGCTGTGCCTTCCATGCTGTCTTATGGTGGACTGAGCTCTTGCTGTGCCTTCCATGCTGTCTTGCGGTGGACTGAGCTCTTGCTATGCCTTCCATGCTGTCTTATGGTGGATTGAGCTCTTGCTGTGCCTTCCATGCTGTCTTATGGTGGACTGAGCTCTTGCTGTGCCTTCCATGCTGTCTTGCGGTGGACCAAGCTCTTGCTATGCCTTCCATGCTGTCTTATGGTGGATTGAGCTCTTGCTGTGCCTTCCATGCAGTCTTATGGTGGACTGAGCTCTTGCTGTGCCATCCATGCTGTCTTATGGTGGACTGAGCTCTTGCTGTGCCTTCGATGCAGTCTTATGATGGACTGAGCTCTTGTTGTGCCTTCCATGCTGTCTTATGGTGGATTGAGCTCTTGCTGTGCCTTCCATGCTGTCTTATGGTGGATTGAGCTCTTGCTGTGCCTTCGATGCAGTCTTATGGTGGACTGAGCTCTTGTTGTGCCTTCCATGCTGTCTTGCTATGGACTGATCTCTTCTGTCTTATGGTGGACTGAGCTCTTGCTGTGCCTTCCATGCTGTCTTATGGTGGATTGAGCTCTTGCTGTGCCTTCCATGCTGTCTTATAGTGGACTGAGCTCTTGCTGTGCCTTCCATGCTGTCTTATGGTGGACTGAGCTCTTGCTATGCCTTCCATGCTGTCTTATAGTGGACTGAGCTGTTGCTGTGCCTTCCATGCTGTCTTATAGTGGACTGAGCTCTTGCTGTGCCTTCCAGGTATCTCAACATCTATGTGGGGATGCCAGATGCTGAAGAGGGTTTCAATATCACCAAGCCAGTTTCTCCTCATGAGGTAAACATATTATTAAATAGAAAACAGTTTATGTTTGTATCATAAATAATGCCCAGAACAAGTACTTTTTTTTATTTTGGTTCCATCCCCAAACCTAAAAAGTTAGACATTCCTTATGCGTCAGTCCGTTTTTTAACACAAATGTCTAAATGTGACACAGATAGTTCTATTTAATTGTCATATTTCATGTGGTGTAATAAAATGTTTTATAATTTTGGTTATTTCAATCTTAGTCTAAGTATTTTCAAGTGTTTAACATTTACTTCCTGTTCCAGTGCCGTCTACGTGATATGACGTATTCTGCACCAATAACAGTTGATATCGAGTACACCAGAGGGCAGCAGAGAATTGTGAGAAATAATTTGCCAATTGGGAGGTATATCAAATCAACAAAAGTTGTTGAATTTTTCCTTTTAATAGTTTTTGGAAATTATATTTTTTGTCAAACATTGACCCAGCAGCTGGTTCAATGAACATTCTTTTTAAATTAAAGGTCTACTGACCATCAACATTGTAGCTTAAGGTGACTGGGAAGCTAACATGTCAGTTGATTTTTTTTTCCTTCATTCATAACATGTTATGAAATATTGAACTGAATTTCAACACCATAAATAATCATGTGGTACTGACGTTGTATTTCACCAATCCATCCTTTAAAAAACATTCCGCATGAAGCCAGTGTGCACTTCGTGTCGATGTTCAGTCCAATATTTCCTAGCATGTTATGAAGAAAAAAAAATCAATTGACACGTTAACTACCCTGGCTATCAACTGACACGTTAGCTACACCAGTTATCAACTGACACATTAGCTACCCTGGCTATCATCTGACACGTTAGCTACCCCGGCTATCAACTGACACGTTAGCTACCCTTGTTGTCAACTGACACATTAGCTGCCCCCGCTACCAACTGATGTTAGATGACACATTAGCTACCTCAGCTACCTTAAAAAGAAATTTTTTTATTCTCCCAACTTAATGAACATTTTCTCCAATATAAAAGCCAATAATAGATTGCATGCCTTTGCTGCACAGGATGCCCATGATGTTACGTAGTTCCAACTGTGTTCTCACTAACAAGACGCCAGCAGAGTTGGCCAAATTGAATGAGTGTCCCATTGACCCTGGCGGCTACTTCATCACCCGAGGCACGGAGAAGGTGATCCTCATCCAGGAGCAGTTGTCTAAGAACCGGATGATAGTCGAGGCAGACAAGAAGGGCAATGCCACTTGCTCAGTCACAAGGTCAGACTCACTTTAAATTTAAAGTTGGCACTTACACGAGGAGGTATTGTCAGTATGTCAAAACTTAAAGTCAAGGCTTTTTGATATTGCACGCGGCATTGCTTCAAAATAGGATCCATTCTATTACAAGCGACATTGCTGAGACGTACAGTTTACACGAGATGATCAAACCACAACCTGCTCACATGTGACAGCACGGACTCGTGATATTGCCTCGTGTAAACATTTAAAAAAATAATATTAAAAATAATAAAACAAGGAAGAATTTTTTACCTATAATAATAATAATAAACTTTTTCTAAATAATAATAAGCTTTTTCTAAATAACAATAAGAAGCTTTTTCTAAATAATAAGAAGCTTTTATCTAAATAACAAGGAGCTTTTTTCTAAATAATAAGTTTTTTCTAAATAATAATAAGAAGCTTTTTCTAAATAATAAGAAGGACAATAATTTTATAACTATAATAAGATTTACTGTCAGATATATTTATTAGTACTATTAATTAAGCATTGCAAGGCCTTGAATTCTGGATATTTTTTGCAAATAGACAAAAACATAGTTATTTATAACAGGTTATATATAGTGTATCGAACTAGTGTTACGATGTGTGATTTAGTTAATTTGCTAAACATCCAGGATTAAAGATATTGCAAAATTTGCATACGTAATAATAACAATAATGGTGTTGGTAAATAATGGTGCTGGTAAAGAAAAAGGTAGAAGTTGTAACTGACCCAGTTATGCAGTATTTTATTAGTGGCAGTTCATCGTTATGTTGTCACATTTCACTTTTACACAAGACATTTCATTTTGCAGTTCCACACATGAGAGAAAGAGTAAGACGAACATTGTGATGAAGAGCAACCGCTACTACCTCAAACATAACACCCTCTCAGAGGTAAGCAACAAGCCAGCCATCACTCAGTCAAACATAACACCCTCTCAGAGGTAAGCAACAAGCCAGCCGTCACTCAGTCAAATATAACACCCTCTCAGAGGTAAGCAACAAGCCAGCCATCACTCAGTCAAACATAACACCCTCTCAGAGGTAAGCAACAAGCCAGCGGTCACTCAGTCAAATATAACACCCTCTCAGAGGTAAGCAACAAGCCAGCCATCACTCAGTCAAACATAACACCCTCTCAGAGGTAAGCAACAAGCCAGCCGTCACTCAGTCAAACATAACACCTTCACAGAGGTAAGCAACAAGCCAGCCGTCACTCAGTCAAACATAACACCCTCACAGAGGTAAACAACAAGCCAGCCATCACTCAGTCAAACATAACGCCCTCACAGAGGTAAGCAACAAGCCAGCCGTCACTCAGTCAAACATAACACTGTCAGAGGTAAGCAACAAGCCAGCCATTGCTCAGTCAAACATAACACCCTCTGACAGGTAAGCAACAAGCCAGCCGTCGCTCAGTCAAACATAATACCCTATCAGAGGTAAGCAAAAAGCCACACGTCGCTCAGTCAAATATAACACCCTCTCAGAGATAAGCATCAAGCCAGCCGTCACTCGGTCTTGTCAGTTTAGGTATCATTCAGAAAAAGGTTGTCCGTTATTATATATTTTCTACATACTGTTCCCAGGTGTGTGAAATAATGGTTCACAGCTGATGTTTTCCCCAAGTGTTTTTGGTAGGTTTATGTTGGCTTTGGACATATTCAGGTCAGATATGTCAACTGCAGAGAAATGTTCTTCGTATCAAGGTGAACTCAATAGATATAGTTGGCATTACTAAGACTAATACAATTATTAAATATGTTCCTGCTATTTTGTGATTATTGCACTACCAGCATGTAATGAGTAGCATATTATGTGAAACATAGAATACAATAAAGACACTTCTATTGTTCTAAAATCCCCTGGAAACCCCAGCTCAGCAGCACACCAAAACAACAGGGTTAGGCACTTTCTAGTCTGTTAGCAATTCCAGTCATATTGTGATGTTTGATATATATATATATAATATATATAAATATACATATATTATCTCTATATATATTATATATGTGTGTGTATATATATATATATATATATATATATATATATATATATATATATATATATATATATATATATATATATATATACATATATAATCTGGACAGTCATATCATATGGTGCTATAAATAATACAAATTTTAATATTACATAAACAATTATGATGATAGGATAAAAAATCTATTAATAAATAAATTTAAACAATGTGAAGCATATAAATTTTATTATAATGTGAAATGTCGTGAAGCAGCAATAAAAACTTCAAATCTATTTCATAATGCATTCTTTTGTATTTTATGCATATTCATCTGCATATAATGCAGATGTTGATTTGTAGGACGCATGACTATTTAAAACAAACATTTGTACTGTGTTGCAGGATATGCCTATCATGATCCTATCTGTACCGTGTTGCAGGACATGCCTATCATGATCCTATATGTACTGTGTTACAGGACATGCCTATCGTAGTCCTTTTTGCACTGTGTTACAAAACATGCCTGTCTTGATCCTTTTTGCGCTGTGTTACAGGACATGCCTATCGTGATCCTATTTGCACTGTGTCACAGGATGTGCCTATCGTAATCCTATTTGCACTTTGTTACAGGAAATGCCTATCGTGATCCTGTTTGTGCTGTGTTACAGGACCGGCCTATCGTGAACCTATTTGCACTGTGTTACAGGACATGCCTATCGTTATCCTATTTGCACTGTGTTACAGGACATGCCTATTGTGATCATACTACGAGCCATGGGCATTGAGACGGACCAGGAGATTGTACAGATGGTTGGGAGTGAGGAGAACGTGATGGTTGCCATAGCACCATGTCTGGAGGAGTGTCACCGAGCCCAAGTATTCACACAGACGCAGGTCTGTCTTATGTTCTCCTGGAATCATAGCTAAACCATACATGGAACCACAGCTAAACCATACCTCTTGGAACCACATCTAAACCACACCTCCTGGAACCACAGCTAAACCATACCTCTTGGAACCACATCTAAACCACACCTAGAACCACATCTAAACCACACCTCCTGGAACCACATCTAAACCACACCTGGAACCACAGCTAAACCACACCTCCTGGAACCACATCTAAACCATACCTCCTGGAACCACATCTAAACCACACCTCCTGGAACCACAGCTAAACCATACCTCCTGGAACCACATCTAAACCATACCTCCTGGAACCACAGCTAAACCACACCTCATGGAACCACATCTAAACCATACCTCCTGGAACCACGTCTAAACCATACCTCCTGGAACCACAGCTAAACCATACCTCCTGGAACCATATCTAAACCATACCTCCTGGAACCACATCTAAACCATACTCCCTGGAACCACATCTAAACCACACCTGGAACCACAGCTAAACCACACCTCCTGGAACCACATCTAAACCATACCTCCTGGAACCACATCTAAACCACACCTGGAACCACAGCTAAACCATACCTCCTGGAACCACATCTAAACCATACCTCCTGGAACCACAGCTAAACCACACATCCTGGAACCACATCTAAACCATACCTCCTGGAACCACATCTAAACCATACCTCCTGGAACCACAGCTAAACCATACCTCCTGGAACCACATCTAAACCATACCTCCTGGAACCACATCTAAACCATACCTCCTGGAACCACACCTGGAACCACATCTAAACCTCACCTCCTGGAACCACATCTAAACCACTCCTGGAACCACATCTGAACCACACCTGGAACCACATCTAAACCATACATCCTGGAACCACATCTAAACCACACCTCCTGGAACCACAGCTAAACCATACCTCCTGGAACCACATCTAAACCATACCTCCTGGAACCACATCTAAACCATACCTCCTGGAACCACATCTAAACCATACCTCCTGGAACCACATCTAAACCATACCTCCTGGAACCACAGCTAAACCATACCTCCTGGAACCACATGTAAACCATACCTCCTGGAACCACATCTAAACCATACCTCCTGGAACCACATCTAAACCACACCTGGTACCACATCTAAACCACACCTGGAACCACATCTAAACCACACCTCCTGGAACCACATCTAAACCACACCTCCTGGAACCACATCTAAACCACACCTGGAACCACAGCTAAACCATACCTCCTGGAACCACAGCTAAACCATACCTCCTGGAACCACATCTAAATCACACCTCCTGGAACCACATCTAAACCATACCTCCTGGAACCACAGCTAAACCATACCTCCTGGAACCACATCTAAACCATACCTCCTGGAACCACATCTAAACCATACCTCCTGGAACCACATCTAAACCACACCTGGAACCACATCTAAACCACACCTGGAACCACATCTAAACCACACCTGGAACCACATCTAAACCACACCTCCTGGAACCACATCTAAACCACACCTCCTGGAACCACAGCTAAACCATACCTCCTGGAACCACAGCTAAACCATACCTCCTGGAACCACATCTAAACCACACCTCCTGGAACCACAGCTAAACCATACCTCCTGGAACCACATCTAAACCATACCTCCTGGAACCACATCTAAACCATACCTCCTGGAACCACAGCTAAACCATACCTCCTGGAACCACATCGAAACCATACCTCCTGGAACCACATCTAAACCATACTTCCTGGAACCACATCTAAACCATACCTCCGGGAACCACATCTAAACCATACCTCCTGGAACCACATCTAAACCATACCTCCTGGAACCACATCGAAACCATACCTCCTGGAACCACATCTAAACCATACCTCCTGGAACCACATCTAAACCATACCTCCGGGAACCACATCTAAACCATACCTCCTGGAACCACATCTAAACCATACCTCCTGGAACCACAGCTAAACCAGTGTCACAAATTACTGGAATTTTCAACACATGCTGGTTTTTATGCCAAAAATATGGAATGTAGTGCTTAAAATATATATGTTACATGATTAGTGAGTTGTTAATTAATTGAAATTAATTTTAAATTAATGTCGCTTGGCGGTAGAATGCCAGACTTTGAACTAAGAGGACCTGGGACTGAGTCCACCGGCTGCCATTGAGAGGACCTGGGACTGAGTCCACCGGCTGCCATTGAGAGGATCTGGGACTGAGTCCACTGACTGCCATTGAGAGGACCTGGGATTGAGTCCACTGACTGCCATTGAGAGGACCTGGGACTGAGTCCACTGACTGCCATTGAGAGGACCTGGGATTGAGTCCACTGACTGCCATTGAGAGGACCTGGGATTGAGTCCACTGACTGCCATTGAGAGGACCTGGGATTGAGTCCAGCGGCTGCCATTTCAAAACTTGGGCAACTTCATTCACCTCATATTGACTGTCTTTCAGAAGAGAAACCTTTGGTCCCTTCTACCTGGTGTCTATGCCAAGGGACATAAAAGATCCAAAAGGGGGGTAAATGTGTAACCTATCCATGGACTCACCAACTATATGTATAGAGAAGGAAAACTGTAATAAACCATCCTGTATGAGTTCCAAACACAGTAAGTACAGCAACAGTGATATGATGGTGGCAAACAAAAGGGCATTGTGACTCGAGGAAACCCACAGTAATTATAAAATGAGATCAATAATAATTTTTCAATGTGTTGGCAGTGACAATTTTTAACACTGTTGCTGTCTCCATGGTAACTGATGACTTGACCTTCACCCATATGACGTTTGTTGCAGGCATTGAACTACATCGGCAGTCGAATCCGCCTGCGTCGTATGTGGGGCGGCCCAAAGAAGTCCAAAATGGAAGAGTCGAGAGAGATTCTTGCCAACGTTATCCTGGCACACGTGCCTGTAAGTTGGCTCAACTTCTCAGATTATAATCAATGTAACGTCAGTTTGTACAATTCTACACTGACTATGGTTAAATGGAGTCAAGCGCTTCAAATGTGATCAGGTCTGGCGGGGGTGAAGTGTAAAGGAACAGGTCTGGCGGGGTGAAGTGTAAAGGAACGGGTCTGCCAGGGGTGAAGTGTAAAGGAACAGGCCTTCCAGGGGGTGAAGTGTAAAGGAACAGGTCTGCCAGGGGTGAAGTGTAAAGGAACAGGCCTTCCAGGGGGTGAAGTGTAAAGGAACAGGTCTGCCATGGGGGTGAAGTGTAAAGGAACAGGTCTGCCGGGGTGAAGTGTAAAGGAACAGGCCTTCCAGGGGGTGAAGTGTAAAGGAACAGGTCTGCCATGGGGGTGAAGTGTAAAGGAACAGGTCTGCCAGGGGTGAAGTGTAAAGGAACAGGCCTTCCAGGGGGTGAAGTGTAAAGGAACAGGTCTGCCGGGGGTGAAGTGTAAAGGAACAGGTCTGCCAGGGGTGAAGTGTAAAGGAACAGGCCTTCCAGGGGGTGAAGTGTAAAGGAACAGGTCTGCCATGGGGGTGAAGTGTAAAGGAACAGGTCTGCCAGGGGTGAAGTGTAAAGGAACAGGCCTTCCAGGGGGTGAAGTGTAAAGGAACAGGTCTGCCATGGGGGTGAAGTGTAAAGGAACAGGTCTGCCAATGGTGAAGTGTAAAGGAACAGACATTACTGCCATACACACTGTAGACCCTGTAGGGAGTCAGCTAAGACATTACTGCCGTACACACTGTAGACCCCTGTAGGGAGTCAGCTAAGACGTTACTGCCGTACACACTGTAGACCCCTGTAGGGAGTCAGCTAAGACATTACTGCCATACACACTGTAGACCCTGTAGGGAGTCAGCTAAGACATTACTGCCGTACACACTGTAGACCCCTGTAGGGAGTCAGCTAAGACATTACTGCCATACACACTGTAGACCCCTGTAGGGAGTCAGCTAAGACATTACTGCCATTCACACTGTAGACCCTATAGGGAGTCAGCTAAGACATTACTGCCATACACACTGTAGACCCCTGTATGGAGTCAGCTAAGACATTACTGCCATACACACTGTAGACCCCTGTATGGAGTCAGCTAAGACATTACTGCCATACACACTGTAGACCCCTGTAGGGAGTCAGCTAAGACATTACTGCCGTACACACTGTAGACCCCTGTAGGGAGTCAGCTAAGACATTACTGCCATACACACTGTAGACCCCTGTAGGGAGTCAGCTAAGACATTACTGCCATACACACTGTAGACCCCTGTATGGAGTCAGCTAAGACATTACTGCCATACACACTGTAGACCCCTGTAGGGAGTCAGCTAAGACATTACTGCCATACACACTGTAGACCCCTGTATGGAGTTAGCTAAGATATTACTGCCATACACACTGTAGACCCCTGTAAGGAGTCAGCTAAGACATTACTGCCATACACACTGTAGACCCCTGTAGGGAGTCAGCTAAGACATTACTGCCATACACACTGTAGACCCCTGTATGGAGTCAGCTAACACATTACTGCCGTACACACTGTAGACCCCTGTAGGGAGTCAGCTAAGACATTACTGCCATACACACTGTAGACCCCTGTATGGAGTCAGCTAAGACATTACTGCCATACACACTGTAGACCCCTGTAGGGAGTCAGCTAAGACATTACTGCCATACACACTGTAGACCCCTGTATGGAGTCAGCTAAGACATTACTGCCATACACACTGTAGACCCCTGTAGGGAGTCAGCTAAGACATTACTGCCATACACACTGTAGACCCTGTAGGGAGTCAGCTAAGACATTACTGCCGTACACACTGTAGACCCCTGTAGGGAGTCAGCTAAGACGTTACTGCCGTACACACTGTAGACCCCTGTAGGGAGTCAGCTAAGACATTACTGCCGTACACACTGTAGACCCCTGTAGGGAGTCAGCTAAGACGTTACTGCCATACACACTGTAGACCCCTGTAGGGAGTCAGCTAAGACATTACTGCCGTACACACTGTAGACCCCTGTAGGGAGCCAGCTAAGACATTACTGCCATACACACTGTAGACCCTGTAGGGAGTCAGCTAAGACATTACTGCCGTACACACTGTAGACCCCTGTAGGGAGTCAGCTAAGACATTACTGCCATACACACTGTAGACCCCTGTAGGGAGTCAGCTAAGACATTACTGCCATACACACTGTAGACCCATGTAGGGAGTCAGCTAAGACATTACTGCCATACACACTGTAGACCCCTGTAGGGAGTCAGCTAAGACATTACTGCCATACACACTGTAGACCCCTGTAGGGAGTCAGCTAAGACATTACTGCCATACACACTGTAGACCCCTGTAGGGAGTCAGCTAAGACATTACTGCCGTACACACTGTAGACCCCTGTATGGAGTCAGCTAAGACATTACTGCCATGCACACTGTAGACCCCTGTAGGGAGTCAGCTAAGACATTACTGCCGTACACACTGTAGACCCCTGTAGGGAGTCAGCTAAGACATTACTGCCATACACACTGTAGACCCCTGTATGGAGTCAGCTAAGACGTTACTGCCATACACACTGTAGACCCCTGTATGGAGTCAGCTAAGACATTACTGCCGTACACACTGTAAACCCCTGTAGGGAGTCAGCTAAGACATTACTGCCATACACACTGTAGACCCATGTAGGGAGTCAGCTAAGACGTTACTGCCATACACACTGTAGACCCATGTAGGGAGTCAGCTAAGACATTACTGCCATACACACTGTAGACCCCTGTAGGGAGTCAGCTAAGACATTACTGCCATACACATTGTAGACCCCTGTATGGAGTCAGCTAAGACATTACTGCCATAAACGCTGTAGACCCCTGTATGGAGTCAGCTAAGACGTTACTGCCGTACACACTGTAGACCCCTGTAGGGAGTCAGCTAAGACATTACTGCCATACACACTGTAGACCCCTGTATGGAGTCAGCTAAGACATTACTGCCATGCACACTGTAGACCCCTGTAGGGAGTCAGCTAAGACGTTACTGCCGTACACACTGTAGACCCCTGTAGGGAGTCAGCTAAGACATTACTGCCATACACACTGTAGACCCCTGTATGGAGTCAGCTAAGACGTTACTGCCATACACACTGTAGACTCCTGTATGGAGTCAGCTAAGACATTACTGCCGTACACACTGTAAACCCCTGTAGGGAGTCAGCTAAGACATTACTGCCATACACACTGTAGACCCATGTAGGGAGTCAGCTAAGACGTTACTGCCATACACACTGTAGACCCATGTAGGGAGTCAGCTAAGACATTACTGCCATACACACTGTAGACCCCTGTAGGGAGTCAGCTAAGACATTACTGCCATACACACTGTAGACCCCTGTAGGGAGTCAGCTAAGACATTACTGCCATACACACTGTAGACCCCTGTATGAAGTCAGCTAAGACATTACTGCCATACACACTGTAAACCCCTGTAGGGAGTCAGCTAAGACATTACTGCCATACACACTGTAGACCCATGTAGGGAGTCAGCTAAGACGTTACTGCCATACACACTGTAGACCCCTGTAGGGAGTCAGCTAAGACGTTACTGCTATACACACTGTAGACCCCTGTAGGGAGTCAGCTAAGACATTACTGCCATACACACTGTAGACCCCTGTAGGGAGTCAGCTAAGACATTACTGCCATACACACTGTAGACCCATGTAGGGAGTCAGCTAAGACATTACTGCCATACACACTGTAGACCCATGTAGGGAGTCAGCTAAGACATTACTGCCATACACACTGTAGACCCCTGTAGGGAGTCAGCTAAGACATTACTGCCATACACACTGTAGACCCATGTAGGGAGTCAGCTAAGACATTACTGCCATACACACTGTAGACCCATGTAGGGAGTCAGCTAAGACATTACTGCCATACACACTGTAGACCCATGTAGGGAGTCAGCTAAGACATTACTGCCATACACACTGTAGACCCATGTAGGGAGTCAGCTAAGACATTACTGCCATACACACTGTAGACCCCTGTAGGGAGTCAGCTAAGACATTACTGCCATACACACTGTAGACCCCTGTAGGGAGTCAGCTAAGACATTACTGCCATACACACTGTAGACCCATGTAGGGAGTCAGCTAAGACATTACTGCCATACACACTGTAGACCCCTGTAGGGAGTCAGCTAAGACATTACTGCCATACACACTGTAGACCCCTGTAGGGAGTCAGCTAAGACATTACTGCCATACACACTGTAGACCCATGTAGGGAGTCAGCTAAGACATTACTGCCATACACACTGTAGACCCATGTAGGGAGTCAGCTAAGACGTTACTGCCATACACACTGTAGACCCATGTAGGGAGTCAGCTAAGACATTACTGCCATACACACTGTAGACCCCTGTAGGGAGTCAGCTAAGACATTACTGCCATACACACACATTGAGCATCATAGCCCTGATGTGTTGCTACATAACAATGTGAGACTTCAGAATACGTTATCCAATGAACAAACTATCACTTAATTGCTCTCTGTTTAAATAACAGTTAATGTAATTCTAATCAGGGTTTAAAAAAAAACTGTGCTAAAAAAAAGTTGTGTTGAAATAGATATCTCTGTTGTGACATTTTGTTGTGTCAACCTCGTAAATTGAGTTACTGCAAACCACTTGTACAGAAATGTCATCATGAAAAATATCCAGGTAGACCGCCATCAGTTCTCGTTTCTATGTTCGTCACAAGTCATGTGACAGGATGAAGCTGTCTTTTTTATCACTATTCTGAATGTTATATTTGTTGAGCAGCTGAAGAAGATTGCGGATCAGACAATACCAAAGCCGCGCGCCGCACAGTTCGACATTGTGAAACATATGCGACAGGATCAGATCACTAACGGCCTTGTTCATGCCCTATCAACTGTGAGTATAGAGACCATGGCCTTGATCGTGCCCTCTCAACTGTGAGTATGGGGACCACTAACGACCTTGTTCGTGCCCTCTCAACTGTGAGTATGGGGACCACTAACGGCCTTGTTTGTGCCCTCTCAGCTGTGAGTATGGGGACCACTAACGACCTTGTTTGTGCCCTCACAACTGTGAGTATGGGGACCACTAACGGCCTTGAGCATGCCCTCTCAACTGTGAGTATGGGGACCACTAACGACCTTGTTCATGCCCTCTCAACTGTGAGTATGGGGACCACTAACGGCCTTGTTTGTGCCCTCTCAGCTGTGAGTATGGGGACCACTAACTTCCTTGTTTGTGCCCTCTCAGCTGTGAGTATGGGGACCACTAACGGCCTTGTTTGTGCCCTCACAACTGTGAGTATGGGGACCACTAACGACCTTGTTCGTGCCCTCACAACTGTGAGTATGGGAACCACTAACAGCCTTGTTTGTGCCCTCTCAGCTGTGAGTAAGGGGACCACTAACGGCCTTGTTCTTGCCCTCTCAGCTGTGAGTATGGGGACCACTAACGACCTTGTTTGTGCCATCTCAATTGTGAGTATGGGGACCACTAACGGCCTTGTTTGTGCCCTCTCAGCTGTGAGTAAGGGGACCACTAACGGCCTTGTTCTTGCCCTCTCAGCTGTGAGTATGGGGATCACTAACGGCCTTGTTTGTGCCCTCTCAACTGTGAGTATGGGGACCACTAACAACCTTGTTCTTGCCTTCTCAGCTGTGAGTATGGGGACCACTAACGGCCTTGTTTGTGCCCTCTCAGCTGTGAGTAAGGGGACCACTAACGGCCTTGTTCTTGCCCTCTCAGCTGTGAGTATGGGGACCACTAACGACCTTGTTTGTGCCCTCTCAATTGTGAGTATGGGGACCACTAACAGCCTTGTTTGTGCCCTCTCAGCTGTGAGTAAGGGGACCACTAACGGCCTTGTTCTTGCCCTCTCAGCTGTGAGTATGGGGACCACTAACGACCTTGTTTGTGCCCTCTCAACTGTGAGTATGGGGACCACTAACAGCCTTGTTCTTGCCTTCTCAGCTGTGAGTATGGGGACCACTAACGGCCTTGTTTGTGCCCTCTCAGCTGTGAGTAAGGGGACCACTAACGGCCTTGTTCTTGCCCTCTCAGCTGTGAGTATGGGGACCACTAACGGCCTTGTTTGTGCCCTCTCAGCTGTGAGTAAGGGGACCACTAACGGCCTTGTTCTTGCCCTCTCAGCTGTGAGTATGGGGACCACTAACGACCTTGTTTGTGCCCTCGCAACTGTGAGTATGGGAACCACTAACAGCCTTGTTTGTGCCCTCTCAGCTGTGAGTAAGGGGACCACTAACGGCCTTGTTCGTGCCCTCTCAGCTGTGGGTATGGGGACCACTAACAGGCTTGTTTGTGCCCTCTCAACTGTGAGTATGGGGACCACTAACAGCCTTGTTCTTGCCTTCTCAGCTGTGAGTATGGGGACCACTAACGGCCTTGTTTGTGCCCTCACAACTGTGAGTATGGGGACCACTAACGGCCTTGTTCGTGCCCTCTCAACTGTGAGTATGGGGACCACTAATAGCCTTGTTCGTGCCCTCTCAACTGTGCGTATAGAGACCACTAACTGCCTTGTTCACGCCCTCTGAACTGTGAGTATAGAGACCTCTTTTGGGGGTGACATTAACCATTTAGTACCATGACATTTAGTATCATGACACTCATGTGTTGTGACCACTAAATACGGAATTCTGTTTTTATTTTACAAATAGTACAACCTTATATTCTGAAAGTAAAATAATCACCAAGTAAATAGCAGACCTTTATTGATAAATCACAGAGATTTACAAAGTTTAAATCAGTGCGTGGAAATAAGATTTACATACAACTTGCCTCTGCCAAACAGTCACAAATGCACTTTTCTAGGGCAACTGGTCTATCAAGCGGTTCAAGATGGAGAGAGCTGGTGTGACGCAGGTTCTCTCTCGCCTCTCTTTCATCTCATGTCTCGGTCATATGACCAGGATCACAAGTCAGGTGAGTCGGTGATGTGAACATGACTTGCATATCTTAACAGTTGTCTTGCCTTGTGTGTCGTTGTGCAAGTTGTAGGAAGAAAGTGTAGGAATAATTTATGTTACTGATACTCATAATAAAATCTTTTTTCACAGACTTGTCATAATTGTTGTTTCTTGTACATAGCTTTGAAGAACACCAATTCTTTAATTAAATTGTGATGTAACAGAGAATATTTTAAAATATAAATTCACTGATGGGATTCATCTTTAGCTTGAAAATATATCCAAAATTTACTAATAGAATACAATAAATTTATGTCTGCTGGTGATATGTACATGTTACATTGACATTGGGAGAAAGTGCTTGATAACTCCAGAAATGGTAGCCAAGAAAATAAAGGCAATGAAGGAAAATTTTGGTTAACGTAAACGAATTATGTGTAAAAAAGTTGAATGACAGCCTAAAGTGGCAGTGTATTTTTGACACAAACCGTTCAAGCGTCATTCTAATTCGTGTATTGTTGCCTACATGTAATACACGTTCATATGCCAAATGGCAGTGTTGTAAGTATTGTAGTTTTTCTAAAATAGTAAATTAAGCATCATTTCCTGGTTGTTAGTGATAACAGAAATGTCAGTAGATATGCATATCATACTTGAAATGTATTGTTAACAAAACATAACAGCCATTTCTAATATTGACATGTCCCTTTAATTTGCTGCCACAATGGCCCTTGAATCTGTATTTGTAACGTGTTGTCATCTACGATATCAGGTTATGCGACATCCGACAAACACATATGGTAATTTTGATTGGCCCATTATCCGCTGGGTTTCAAAGCACAATAAACTACGTTAGCGCTGATATTTGCTGGTTTAAGGACATGATTTAGTTAGGCAGATATAGTACTGATGTGTACTGGAATAACAGTAACCAGACGATATATATTATGTTCCGCGTTCACGATGAAGATCGAAGCACATGCGGTCGTTATTATGGAAACATCGTCAGCATTTCTAAGTCGGGGATTTCCAAAAGGACTGTTTTAAGGATGGATTGGTGAAATACGATGTTAGTGCCAGGGGATTATTTGTGGTGTCAATGTTCAATTCAATATTTCCTAACATGTTATGAGGAAAAAATATAAATATCACCTGATACGTTAGCCGCCCCAGCTACCTTAAAAGAAGGAGTGGTTCCTTTTGAATGGAAAGAAGCAAACATCATACCATTATTTAAAAAGGGTTCGAGAAATAAGTCAGAGAATTACAGACCAGTGAGTTAATATCAGTGATTTGTAAATTATTAGAAAGGTCAACTAAAGACCATGTGGTGGACTTCCTTGTTAGGCATAAATTATTAAATCAGTCTCAACATGGATTCCTAAAAGCGAGGTCATGCTTAACAAAATTAATGTATGTTATGTTTTTTGAAGAATTCACTAAGTGGATAGACAAGGGACCACCAGCAGATATTATATACTTAGATTTTCATCAAAGATTACTATTAGATTAAAGGCCCATGCTATCGGGGATGGCGTATTCAACTGGTAGAAAATGGCTGACTGGAAATCAGTATTGAGTGGGGTACCACAAGGATCAGTACTAGGTACTGATCCTTGTACTAGGTACTACTTATTATTCTTAATATATATCAATGACGTGGACGATAATATAATAAACAACGTACTGAAATTTGTGGATGACACAAAAGTGTTTAGAAAGGTTAAAGTGATGGTAATAAACAACATTTACAAAACGATCTAGACAAATTAGTTAAATGGTCTGAAAAATGGCTGAATATAAAATGTAAGATACTGTACAACCGTAAAAGAACAGGACTTAGGAATAACAATAAGTGCTCATATGAAAGTTTCAGAGCAGTGTGGTATTGCAGCTTCAAAGGGTAATCAAATTTTTGGGTTGATTAGGAGAAATATCACCTCACCTATCCTCTTCGGGCCTAGTGGCCCATAAGGCCGAAGTGCACCTCCTCCATCTCGGTCTGTCAACTGCTACACCTCTGGCTTCGTTCCAGCAATTTCACCCCAGTACACGTCTTTCATTTTCAACAGTAGCTGTTGATCGCCACATCGTCTTTGGTCGACCAACCTTTCTTGTACCTTCGGGCGTCCAGGTCAACGCTTTCTCACATTTGCTGTTCTTTTCTATTCATAGGATATGTCCTACCCATTTCCATCTTAACTCGACCTCGGTGCTGATTGTCTTCGGTTTTGTTTTTGCAAGAATATCTTGATTTGATGCAATGTATGGCCATCGAATTTGTAGGATTCGTCTTAAGCACTTGAACAAAAATGTTTCTAACTTTCTATTGTGTCCTTTGTTAATTTTCCATGTTTCACTTCCATACAACAACACTGGTTTATCAAGTGTGTTAAAAAGCCTCAATTTAGATCTCAATGTTTATATATTTGAACTTCATATTTGCTTTAGTTTCATGAAGGGACCCTAGCTTTACGAATTCTGTTAACAATGTCACCACCGCCTCCTCCTTGCTTACTAACATTAGCACCCAGGTAGTTATACTTGTCCACTTCCTTTAGTTTTTGATCATCTGTTTTTGCACTTGCTGTTTATCCTCAATACTTGAGTTTTCTTTTTATTTATTCTTAGTCCTGTCCTTGATGCAAATTTATTCAGTTGTCTTGTCTTTGTTTGCCTGTGTGTGTAGCATGATGACATGTGTGTGTAGCATGATGACATGTGTGTGTGTAGCATGATGACATGTGTGTGTGTAGCATGATGACGTGTGTATAGCATGATGACATGTGTGTATAGCATGATGACATGTGTGTGTAGCATGATGACATGTGTGTGTAGCATGATGACATGTGTGTGTAGCATGATGACATGTGTGTGTGTGTAGCATGATGACATGAGTGTGTAGCATGATGACATGTGTGTGTAGCATGATGACATGTGTGTGTAGCATGATGACATGAGTGCTATGTCGTCGGCAAAGTACAGGTCCTCTAGTTTTGATGTGAAGTTCCATCTTATCCCTGTTTTATTTCCTGCTGTTGTGTTTCTCATTATCCAGTCCACTACCATCAAGAAGATAATGGAATTCTATAGCTCTCCATGATTTTCCATAGACTCTCTCGGTGCAGTGAGTCAAACGCTTTTTCAAAGTCCACAAACTTGATGTATAGAGTTGCCTGCCATTCCACTACCTGTTCTACAATATTTCGCAAAATAAATATCTGTTCTACTGTGCCTCTTCCACTTCTGAAACCTGCTTCTTCGTCTCTCAACTTGCTGTTAACTCTATCTTTTATTCTGTCAATGAGTACTCTTCCGAATACTTTACTAGGAATACATGTCAAAGTAATTCCTCTCCAATTCCCGCACTCTGTAAGGTCACCTTTCTTCTGTATTTTAACGATCAGTCCCTGCTTCCATGTTTTTGGCACTTTCTCTTGTTCCCAAAATTTTCTGAATAAGTTTACAAGCCATTTCTCTGTTGTATTCATGTCTGCTTTTAATAATTCTGCTGTAATTTCATCCTTCCTGACTTTGTCTGCTCGATGTTGTTCTTCGGTAATTTTTTCTCTTCTACTAGCTCCCACGACTCCTTGCTGATCTATGGTTTTTGCCCTTTCTTCTTGTACCCCAGTACTTCTTGAGCTGTTTCTTTGTATGCATCCTCAAAGTCCTGCCATTGTTTTTCAACTTTTTTCGTCTGTTTCGTCGTAGTCTTGTAATATATCATATTTGTTGCACAACTTCAGTGAGAATTGGGTTTTAATAGCTGGTTGCTGTAACTTAATTGTATCAAATTGTCTGCTCACTAACACATGGTCTGTTTGGTTCTTAGTCCTTCCTCCTGGAGAAGTCCATGTCTGGTTTTGCCTGCTCACTAACACATGGTCTATTTGGTTCTTAGTCCTTCCTCCTGGAGAAGTCCATGTCTGGTGTTGTCTGCTCACTAACACATGGTCTGTTTGATTCTTTGTCCTTCCTCCTGGAGAAGTCCATGTCTGGTGTTGTCTGCTCACTAACACATGGTCTGTTTGGTTCTTAGTCCTTCCTCCTGGAGAAGTCCATGTCTGGTGTTGTCTGCTCACTAACACATGGTCTATTTGATTCTTTGTCCTTCCTCCTGGAGATGTCCATGTCTGGTGTTGTCTGCTCACTAACACATGGTCTGTTTGATTCTTTGTCCTTCCTCCTGGAGAAGTCCATGTCTGGTGTTGTCTGCTCACTAACACATGGTCTATTTGATTATTTGTCCTTCCTCCTGGAGATGTCCATGTCTGGTGTTGCCTGCTCACTAACACATGGTCTGTTTGGTTCTTTGTCCTTCCTCCTGGAGAAGTCCATGTCTGGTGTTGTCTGCTCACTAACACATGGTCTGTTTGATTCTTTGTCCTTCCTCCTGGAGAAGTCCATGTCTGGTGTTGTCTGCTCACTAACACATGGTCTATTTGATTATTTGTCCTTCCTCCTGGAGAAGTCCATGTCTGGTGTTGTCTGCTCACTAACACATGGTCTGTTTGATTCTTTGTCCTTCCTCCTGGAGAAGTCCATGTCTGGTGTTGTCTGCTCACTAACACATGGTCTGTTTGGTTCTTAGTCCTTCCTCCTGGAGAAGTCCATGTCTGGTGTTGTCTGCTCACTAACACATGGTCTATTTGATTCTTTGTCCTTCCTCCTGGAGAAGTCCATGTCTGGTGTTGTCTGCTCACTAACACATGGTCTATTTGATTATTTGTCCTTCCTCCTGGAGATGTCCATGTCTGGTGTTGCCTGCTCACTAACACATGGTCTGTTTGGTTCTTTGTCCTTCCTCCTGGAGAAGTCCATGTCTGGTGTTGTCTGCTCACTAACACATGGTCTGTTTGGTTCTTTGTCCTTCCTCCTGGAGATGTCCATGTCTGGTGTTGTCTGCTCACTAACACATGGTCTGTTTGATTCTTAGTCCTTCCTCCTGGAGAAGTCCATGTCTGGTGTTGCCTGCTCACTAACACATGGTCTGTTTGGTTCTTTGTCCTTCCTCTTGGAGAAGTCCATGTCTGGTGTTGTCTGCTCACTAACACATGGTCTGTTTGGTTCTTAGTCCTTCCTTCTGGAGAAGTCCATGTCTGGTGTTGCCTGCTCACTAACACATGGTCTGTTTGGTTCTTTGTCCTTCCTCCTGGAGAAGTCCATGTCTGGTGTTGCCTGCTCACTAACACATGGTCTATTTGATTCTTTGTCCTTCCTCCTGGAGAAGTCCATGTCTGGTGTTGCCTGCTCACTAACACATGGTCTGTTTGATTCTTAGTCCTTCCTCCTGGAGAAGTCCATGTCTGGTGTTGCCTGCTCACTAACACATGGTCTGTTTGATTCTTTGTCCTTCCTCCTGGAGAAGTCCATGTCTGGTGTTGCCTGCTCACTAACACATGGTCTGTTTGGTTCTTTGTCCTTCCTCCTGGAGAAGTCCATGTCTGGTGTTGCCTGCTCACTAACACATGGTCTGTTTGATTCTTTGTCCTTCCTCCTGGAGAAGTCCATGTCTGGTGTTGTCTGCTCACTAACACATGGTCTGTTTGGTTCTTAGTCCTTCCTCCTGGAGAAGTCCATGTCTGGTGTTGCCTGCTCACTAACACATGGTCTGTTTGGTTCTTTGTCCTTCCTCCTGGAGAAGTCCATGTCTGGTGTTGCCTGCTCACTAACACATGGTCTGTTTGATTCTTTGTCCTTCCTCCTGGAGAAGTCCATGTCTGGTGTTGCCTGCTCACTAACACATGGTCTGTTTGGTTCTTTGTCCTTCCTCCTGGAGAAGTCCATGTCTGGTGTTGTCTGCTCACTAACACATGGTCTGTTTGATTCTTAGTCCTTCCTCCTGGAGAAGTCCATGTCTGGTGTTGCCTGCTCACTAACACATGGTCTGTTTGGTTCTTTGTCCTTCCTCTTGGAGAAGTCCATGTCTGGTGTTGTCTGCTCACTAACACATGGTCTGTTTGGTTCTTAGTCCTTCCTTCTGGAGAAGTCCATGTCTGGTGTTGCCTGCTCACTAACACATGGTCTGTTTGGTTCTTTGTCCTTCCTCCTGGAGAAGTCCATGTCTGGTGTTGCCTGCTCACTAACACATGGTCTATTTGATTCTTTGTCCTTCCTCCTGGAGAAGTCCATGTCTGGTGTTGCCTGCTCACTAACACATGGTCTGTTTGATTCTTAGTCCTTCCTCCTGGAGAAGTCCATGTCTGGTGTTGCCTGCTCACTAACACATGGTCTGTTTGATTCTTTGTCCTTCCTCCTGGAGAAGTCCATGTCTGGTGTTGCCTGCTCACTAACACATGGTCTGTTTGGTTCTTTGTCCTTCCTCCTGGAGAAGTCCATGTCTGGTGTTGCCTGCTCACTAACACATGGTCTGTTTGATTCTTTGTCCTTCCTCCTGGAGAAGTCCATGTCTGGTGTTGTCTGCTCACTAACACATGGTCTGTTTGGTTCTTAGTCCTTCCTCCTGGAGAAGTCCATGTCTGGTGTTGCCTGCTCACTAACACATGGTCTGTTTGGTTCTTTGTCCTTCCTCCTGGAGAAGTCCATGTCTGGTGTTGCCTGCTCACTAACACATGGTCTGTTTGATTCTTTGTCCTTCCTCCTGGAGAAGTCCATGTCTGGTGTTGCCTGCTCACTAACACATGGTCTGTTTGGTTCTTTGTCCTTCCTCCTGGAGAAGTCCATGTCTGGTGTTGTCTGCTCACTAACACATGGTCTATTTGATTCTTTGTCCTTCCTCCTGGAGATGTCCATGTCTGGTGTTGTCTGCTCACTAACACATGGTCTGTTTGATTCTTTGTCCTTCCTCCTGGAGAAGTCCATGTCTGGTGTTGTCTGCTCACTAACACATGGTCTGTTTGGTTCTTTGTCCTTCCTCCTGGAGAAGTCCATGTCTGGTGTTGTCTGCTCACTAACACATGGTCTGTTTGGTTCTTTGTCCTTCCTCCTGGAGAAGTCCATGTCTGGTGTTGTCTGCTCACTAACACATGGTCTATTTGATTATTTGTCCTTCCTCCTGGAGATGTCCATGTCTGGTGTTGCCTGCTCACTAACACATGGTCTGTTTGGTTCTTTGTCCTTCCTCCTGGAGAAGTCCATGTCTGGTGTTGTCTGCTCACTAACACATGGTCTGTTTGGTTCTTTGTCCTTCCTCCTGGAGATGTCCATGTCTGGTGTTGTCTGCTCACTAACACATGGTCTGTTTGATTCTTAGTCCTTCCTCCTGGAGAAGTCCATGTCTGGTGTTGCCTGCTCACTAACACATGGTCTGTTTGGTTCTTTGTCCTTCCTCCTGGAGAAGTCCATGTCTGGTGTTGTCTGCTCACTAACACATGGTCTATTTGATTCTTTGTCCTTCCTCCTGGAGATGTCCATGTCTGGTGTTGTCTGCTCACTAACACATGGTCTGTTTGATTCTTTGTCCTTCCTCCTGGAGAAGTCCATGTCTGGTGTTGTCTGCTCACTAACACATGGTCTGTTTGGTTCTTTGTCCTTCCTCCTGGAGAAGTCCATGTCTGGTGTTGTCTGCTCACTAACACATGGTCTGTTTGGTTCTTTGTCCTTCCTCCTGGAGAAGTCCATGTCTGGTGTTGTCTGCTCACTAACACATGGTCTATTTGATTATTTGTCCTTCGTCCTGGAGATGTCCATGTCTGGTGTTGCCTGCTCACTAACACATGGTCTGTTTGGTTATTTGTCCTTCCTCCTGGAGAAGTCCATGTCTGGTGTTGTCTGCTCACTAACACATGGTCTGTTTGGTTCTTTGTCCTTCCTCCTGGAGAAGTCCATGTCTGGTGTTGCCTGCTCACTAACACATGGTCTGTTTGATTCTTTGTCCTTCCTCCTGGAGAAGTCCATGTCTGGTGTTGCCTGCTCACTAACACATGGTCTGTTTGGTTCTTTGTCCTTCCTCCTGGAGAAGTCCATGTCTGGTGTTGCCTGCTCACTAACACATGGTCTGTTTGGTTCTTTGTCCTTCCTCCTGGAGAAGTCCATGTCTGGTGTTGCCTGCTCACTAACACATGGTCTGTTTGATTCTTTGTCCTTCCTCCTGGAGAAGTCCATGTCTGGTGTTGCCTGCTCACTAACACATGGTCTGTTTGGTTCTTTGTCCTTCCTCCTGGAGAAGTCCATGTCTGGTGTTGTCTGCTCACTAACACATGGTCTGTTTGGTTCTTAGTCCTTCCTCCTGGAGAAGTCCATGTCTGGTGTTGCCTGCTCACTAACACATGGTCTGTTTGATTCTTTGTCCTTCCTCCTGGAGAAGTCCATGTCTGGTGTTGCCTGCTCACTAACACATGGTCTGTTTGATTCTTTGTCCTTCCTCCTGGAGAAGTCCATGTCTGGTGTTGCCTGCTCACTAACACATGGTCTGTTTGATTCTTTGTTCTTCCTCCTGGAGAAGTCCATGTCTGGTGTTGCCGGCTCACTAACACATGGTCTGTTTGATTCTTTGTCCTTCCTCCTGGAGAAGTCCATGTCTGGTGTTGCCTGCTCACTAACACATGGTCTGTTTGATTCTTAGTCCTTCCTCCTGGAGAAGTCCATGTCTGGTGTTGCCTGCTCACTAACACATGGTCTGTTTGATTCTTTGTCCTTCCTCCTGGAGAAGTCCATGTCTGGTGTTGCCTGCTCACTAACACATGGTCTGTTTGGTTCTTTGTCCTTCCTCCTGGAGAAGTCCATGTCTGGTGTTGCCTGCTCACTAACACATGGTCTGTTTGATTCTTTGTCCTTCCTCCTGGAGAAGTCCATGTCTGGTGTTGCCTGCTCACTAACACATGGTCTGTTTGGTTCTTTGTCCTTCCTCCTGGAGAAGTCCATGTCTGGTGTTGTCTGCTCACTAACACATGGTCTGTTTGGTTCTTAGTCCTTCCTTCTGGAGAAGTCCATGTCTGGTGTTGCCTGCTCACTAACACATGGTCTGTTTGGTTCTTTGTCCTTCCTCCTGGAGAAGTCCATGTCTGGTGTTGCCTGCTCACTAACACATGGTCTATTTGATTCTTTGTCCTTCCTCCTGGAGAAGTCCATGTCTGGTGTTGCCTGCTCACTAACACATGGTCTGTTTGATTCTTAGTCCTTCCTCCTGGAGAAGTCCATGTCTGGTGTTGCCTGCTCACTAACACATGGTCTGTTTGATTCTTTGTCCTTCCTCCTGGAGAAGTCCATGTCTGGTGTTGCCTGCTCACTAACACATGGTCTGTTTGATTCTTTGTCCTTCCTCCTGGAGAAGTCCATGTCTGGTGTTGCCTGCTCACTAACACATGGTCTGTTTGGTTCTTTGTCCTTCCTCCTGGAGAAGTCCATGTCTGGTGTTGTCTGCTCACTAACACATGGTCTGTTTGGTTCTTAGTCCTTCCTCCTGGAGAAGTCCATGTCTGGTGTTGCCTGCTCACTAACACATGGTCTGTTTGGTTCTTTGTCCTTCCTCCTGGAGAAGTCCATGTCTGGTGTTGCCTGCTCACTAACACATGGTCTGTTTGATTCTTTGTCCTTCCTCCTGGAGAAGTCCATGTCTGGTGTTGCCTGCTCACTAACACATGGTCTGTTTGATTCTTTGTCCTTCCTCCTGGAGAAGTCCATGTCTGGTGTTGCCTGCTCACTAACACATGGTCTGTTTGATTCTTTGTCCTTCTTCCTGGAGAAGTCCATGTCTGGTGTTGCCTGCTCACTAACACATGGTCTGTTTGATTCTTTGTCCTTCCTCCTGGAGAAGTCCATGTCTGGTGTTGCCTGCTCACTAACACATGGTCTGTTTGATTATTTGTCCTTCCTCCTGGAGAAGTCCATGTCTGGTGTTGCCTGCTCACTAACACATGGTCTGTTTGATTCTTTGTCCTTCCTCCTGGAGAAGTCCATGTCTGGTGTTGCCTGCTCACTAACACATGGTCTGTTTGATTCTTTGTCCTTCCTCCTGGAGAAGTCCATGTCTGGTGTTGCCTGCTCACTAACACATGGTCTGTTTGATTCTTTGTCCTTCCTCCTGGAGAAGTCCATGTCTGGTGTTGCCTGCTCACTAACACATGGTCTGTTTGGTTCTTTGTCCTTCCTCCTGGAGAAGTCCATGTCTGGTGTTGTCTGCTCACTAACACATGGTCTATTTGATTCTTTGTCCTTCCTCCTGGAGATGTCCATGTCTGGTGTTGTCTGCTCACTAACACATGGTCTGTTTGATTCTTTGTCCTTCCTCCTGGAGAAGTCCATGTCTGGTGTTGTCTGCTCACTAACACATGGTCTGTTTGATTCTTTGTCCTTCCTCCTGGAGAAGTCCATGTCTGGTGTTGTCTGCTCACTAACACATGGTCTGTTTGGTTCTTTGTCCTTCCTCCTGGAGAAGTCCATGTCTGGTGTTGTCTGCTCACTAACACATGGTCTATTTGATTATTTGTCCTTCCTCCTGGAGATGTCCATGTCTGGTGTTGCCTGCTCACTAACACATGGTCTGTTTGGTTCTTTGTCCTTCCTCCTGGAGAAGTCCATGTCTGGTGTTGTCTGCTCACTAACACATGGTCTGTTTGGTTCTTTGTCCTTCCTCCTGGAGATGTCCATGTCTGGTGTTGTCTGCTCACTAACACATGGTCTGTTTGATTCTTAGTCCTTCCTCCTGGAGAAGTCCATGTCTGGTGTTGCCTGCTTACTAACACATGGTCTGTTTGGTTCTTTGTCCTTCCTCCTGGAGAAGTCCATGTCTGGTGTTGTCTGCTCACTAACACATGGTCTGTTTGGTTCTTAGTCCTTCCTTCTGGAGAAGTCCATGTCTGGTGTTGCCTGCTCACTAACACATGGTCTGTTTGGTTCTTTGTCCTTCCTCCTGGAGAAGTCCATGTCTGGTGTTGCCTGCTCACTAACACATGGTCTATTTGATTCTTTGTCCTTCCTCCTGGAGAAGTCCATGTCTGGTGTTGCCTGCTCACTAACACATGGTCTGTTTGATTCTTAGTCCTTCCTCCTGGAGAAGTCCATGTCTGGTGTTGCCTGCTCACTAACACATGGTCTGTTTGATTCTTTGTCCTTCCTCCTGGAGAAGTCCATGTCTGGTGTTGCCTGCTCACTAACACATGGTCTGTTTGGTTCTTTGTCCTTCCTCCTGGAGAAGTCCATGTCTGGTGTTGCCTGCTCACTAACACATGGTCTGTTTGATTCGTTGTCCTTCCTCCTGGAGAAGTCCATGTCTGGTGTTGCCTGCTCACTAACACATGGTCTGTTTGATTCTTTGTCCTTCCTCCTGGAGAAGTCCATGTCTGGTGTTGCCTGCTCACTAACACATGGTCTGTTTGATTCTTTGTCCTTCCTCCTGGAGAAGTCCATGTCTGGTGTTGCCTGCTCACTAACACATGGTCTGTTTGGTTCTTTGTCCTTCCTCCTGGAGAAGTCCATGTCTGGTGTTGCCTGCTCACTAACACATGGTCTGTTTGGTTCTTTGTCCTTCCTCCTGGAGAAGTCCATGTCTGGTGTTGTCTGCTCACTAACACATGGTCTATTTGATTCTTTGTCCTTCCTCCTGGAGATGTCCATGTCTGGTGTTGTCTGCTCACTAACACATGGTCTGTTTGATTCTTTGTCCTTCCTCCTGGAGAAGTCCATGTCTGGTGTTGTCTGCTCACTAACACATGGTCTGTTTGGTTCTTTGTCCTTCCTCCTGGAGAAGTCCATGTCTGGTGTTGTCTGCTCACTAACACATGGTCTGTTTGGTTCTTTGTCCTTCCTCCTGGAGAAGTCCATGTCTGGTGTTGTCTGCTCACTAACACATGGTCTATTTGATTATTTGTCCTTCCTCCTGGAGATGTCCATGTCTGGTGTTGCCTGCTCACTAACACATGGTCTGTTTGGTTCTTTGTCCTTCCTCCTGGAGAAGTCCATGTCTGGTGTTGTCTGCTCACTAACACATGGTCTGTTTGGTTCTTTGTCCTTCCTCCTGGAGATGTCCATGTCTGGTGTTGTCTGCTCACTAACACATGGTCTGTTTGATTCTTAGTCCTTCCTCCTGGAGAAGTCCATGTCTGGTGTTGCCTGCTCACTAACACATGGTCTGTTTGGTTCTTTGTCCTTCCTCCTGGAGAAGTCCATGTCTGGTGTTGTCTGCTCACTAACACATGGTCTGTTTGGTTCTTAGTCCTTCCTTCTGGAGAAGTCCATGTCTGGTGTTGCCTGCTCACTAACACATGGTCTGTTTGGTTCTTTGTCCTTCCTCCTGGAGAAGTCCATGTCTGGTGTTGCCTGCTCACTAACACATGGTCTATTTGATTCTTTGTCCTTCCTCCTGGAGAAGTCCATGTCTGGTGTTGCCTGCTCACTAACACATGGTCTGTTTGATTCTTAGTCCTTCCTCCTGGAGAAGTCCATGTCTGGTGTTGCCTGCTCACTAACACATGGTCTGTTTGATTCTTTGTCCTTCCTCCTGGAGAAGTCCATGTCTGGTGTTGCCTGCTCACTAACACATGGTCTGTTTGGTTCTTTGTCCTTCCTCCTGGAGAAGTCCATGTCTGGTGTTGCCTGCTCACTAACACATGGTCTGTTTGATTCTTTGTCCTTCCTCCTGGAGAAGTCCATGTCTGGTGTTGCCTGCTCACTAACACATGGTCTGTTTGGTTCTTTGTCCTTCCTCCTGGAGAAGTCCATGTCTGGTGTTGTCTGCTCACTAACACATGGTCTGTTTGGTTCTTAGTCCTTCCTTCTGGAGAAGTCCATGTCTGGTGTTGCCTGCTCACTAACACATGGTCTGTTTGGTTCTTTGTCCTTCCTCCTGGAGAAGTCCATGTCTGGTGTTGCCTGCTCACTAACACATGGTCTATTTGATTCTTTGTCCTTCCTCCTGGAGAAGTCCATGTCTGGTGTTGCCTGCTCACTAACACATGGTCTGTTTGATTCTTAGTCCTTCCTCCTGGAGAAGTCCATGTCTGGTGTTGCCTGCTCACTAACACATGGTCTGTTTGGTTCTTTGTCCTTCCTCCTGGAGAAGTCCATGTCTGGTGTTGTCTGCTCACTAACACATGGTCTGTTTGGTTCTTAGTCCTTCCTCCTGGAGAAGTCCATGTCTGGTGTTGCCTGCTCACTAACACATGGTCTGTTTGATTCTTGGTCCTTCCTCCTGGAGAAGTCCATGTCTGGTGTTGCCTGCTCACTAACACATGGTCTGTTTGATTCTTTGTCCTTCCTCCTGGAGAAGTCCATGTCTGGTGTTGTCTGCTCACTAACACATGGTCTGTTTGGTTCTTAGTCCTTCCTCCTGGAGAAGTCCATGTCTGGTGTTGCCTGCTCACTAACACATGGTCTGTTTCGTTCTTTGTCCTTCCTCCTGGAGAAGTCCATGTCTGGTGTTGCCTGCTCACTAACACATGGTCTGTTTGATTATTTGTCCTTCCTCCTGGAGAAGTCCATGTCTGGTGTTGCCTGCTCACTAACACATGGTCTGTTTGATTCTTTGTCCTTCCTCCTGGAGAAGTCCATGTCTGGTGTTGCCTGCTCACTAACACATGGTCTGTTTGATTCTTTGTCCTTCTTCCTGGAGAAGTCCATGTCTGGTGTTGCCTGCTCACTAACACATGGTCTGTTTGATTCTTTGTCCTTCCTCCTGGAGAAGTCCATGTCTGGTGTTGCCTGCTCACTAACACATGGTCTGTTTGATTCTTTGTCCTTCCTCCTGGAGAAGTCCATGTCTGGTGTTGCCTGCTCACTAACACATGGTCTGTTTGGTTCTTTGTCCTTCCTCCTGGAGAAGTCCATGTCTGGTGTTGCCTGCTCACTAACACATGGTCTGTTTGATTCTTTGTCCTTCCTCCTGGAGAAGTCCATGTCTGGTGTTGCCTGCTCACTAACACATGGTCTGTTTGGTTCTTTGTCCTTCCTCCTGGAGAAGTCCATGTCTGGTGTTGTCTGCTCACTAACACATGGTCTGTTTGGTTCTTAGTCCTTCCTTCTGGAGAAGTCCATGTCTGGTGTTGCCTGCTCACTAACACATGGTCTGTTTGGTTCTTTGTCCTTCCTCCTGGAGAAGTCCATGTCTGGTGTTGCCTGCTCACTAACACATGGTCTATTTGATTCTTTGTCCTTCCTCCTGGAGAAGTCCATGTCTGGTGTTGCCTGCTCACTAACACATGGTCTGTTTGATTCTTAGTCCTTCCTCCTGGAGAAGTCCATGTCTGGTGTTGCCTGCTCACTAACACATGGTCTGTTTGATTCTTTGTCCTTCCTCCTGGAGAAGTCCATGTCTGGTGTTGCCTGCTCACTAACACATGGTCTGTTTGATTCTTTGTCCTTCCTCCTGGAGAAGTCCATGTCTGGTGTTGCCTGCTCACTAACACATGGTCTGTTTGGTTCTTTGTCCTTCCTCCTGGAGAAGTCCATGTCTGGTGTTGTCTGCTCACTAACACATGGTCTGTTTGGTTCTTAGTCCTTCCTCCTGTAGAAGTCCATGTCTGGTGTTGCCTGCTCACTAACACATGGTCTGTTTGGTTCTTTGTCCTTCCTCCTGGAGAAGTCCATGTCTGGTGTTGCCTGCTCACTAACACATGGTCTGTTTGATTCTTTGTCCTTCCTCCTGGAGAAGTCCATGTCTGGTGTTGCCTGCTCACTAACACATGGTCTGTTTGATTCTTTGTCCTTCCTCCTGGAGAAGTCCATGTCTGGTGTTGCCTGCTCACTAACACATGGTCTGTTTGATTCTTTGTCCTTCTTCCTGGAGAAGTCCATGTCTGGTGTTGCCTGCTCACTAACACATGGTCTGTTTGATTCTTTGTCCTTCCTCCTGGAGAAGTCCATGTCTGGTGTTGCCTGCTCACTAACACATGGTCTGTTTGATTATTTGTCCTTCCTCCTGGAGAAGTCCATGTCTGGTGTTGCCTGCTCACTAACACATGGTCTGTTTGATTCTTTGTCCTTCCTCCTGGAGAAGTCCATGTCTGGTGTTGCCTGCTCACTAACACATGGTCTGTTTGATTCTTTGTCCTTCCTCCTGGAGAAGTCCATGTCTGGTGTTGCCTGCTCACTAACACATGGTCTGTTTGATTCTTTGTCCTTCCTCCTGGAGAAGTCCATGTCTGGTGTTGCCTGCTCACTAACACATGGTCTGTTTGGTTCTTTGTCCTTCCTCCTGGAGAAGTCCATGTCTGGTGTTGTCTGCTCACTAACACATGGTCTATTTGATTCTTTGTCCTTCCTCCTGGAGATGTCCATGTCTGGTGTTGTCTGCTCACTAACACATGGTCTGTTTGATTCTTTGTCCTTCCTCCTGGAGAAGTCCATGTCTGGTGTTGTCTGCTCACTAACACATGGTCTGTTTGATTCTTTGTCCTTCCTCCTGGAGAAGTCCATGTCTGGTGTTGTCTGCTCACTAACACATGGTCTGTTTGGTTCTTTGTCCTTCCTCCTGGAGAAGTCCATGTCTGGTGTTGTCTGCTCACTAACACATGGTCTATTTGATTATTTGTCCTTCCTCCTGGAGATGTCCATGTCTGGTGTTGCCTGCTCACTAACACATGGTCTGTTTGGTTCTTTGTCCTTCCTCCTGGAGAAGTCCATGTCTGGTGTTGCCTGCTCACTAACACATGGTCTGTTTGATTCTTTGTCCTTCCTCCTGGAGAAGTCCATGTCTGGTGTTGCCTGCTCACTAACACATGGTCTGTTTGGTTCTTTGTCCTTCCTCCTGGAGAAGTCCATGTCTGGTGTTGCCTGCTCACTAACACATGGTCTGTTTGATTCTTTGTCCTTCCTCCTGGAGAAGTCCATGTCTGGTGTTGCCTGCTCACTAACACATGGTCTGTTTGATTCTTTGTCCTTCCTCCTGGAGAAGTCCATGTCTGGTGTTGCCTGCTCACTAACACATGGTCTGTTTGATTCTTTGTCCTTCCTCCTGGAGAAGTCCATGTCTGGTGTTGCCTGCTCACTAACACATGGTCTGTTTGGTTCTTTGTCCTTCCTCCTGGAGAAGTCCATGTCTGGTGTTGCCTGCTCACTAACACATGGTCTGTTTGGTTCTTTGTCCTTCCTCCTGGAGAAGTCCATGTCTGGTGTTGTCTGCTCACTAACACATGGTCTATTTGATTCTTTGTCCTTCCTCCTGGAGATGTCCATGTCTGGTGTTGTCTGCTCACTAACACATGGTCTGTTTGATTCTTTGTCCTTCCTCCTGGAGAAGTCCATGTCTGGTGTTGTCTGCTCACTAACACATGGTCTGTTTGGTTCTTTGTCCTTCCTCCTGGAGAAGTCCATGTCTGGTGTTGTCTGCTCACTAACACATGGTCTGTTTGGTTCTTTGTCCTTCCTCCTGGAGAAGTCCATGTCTGGTGTTGTCTGCTCACTAACACATGGTCTATTTGATTATTTGTCCTTCCTCCTGGAGATGTCCATGTCTGGTGTTGCCTGCTCACTAACACATGGTCTGTTTGGTTCTTTGTCCTTCCTCCTGGAGAAGTCCATGTCTGGTGTTGTCTGCTCACTAACACATGGTCTGTTTGGTTCTTTGTCCTTCCTCCTGGAGATGTCCATGTCTGGTGTTGTCTGCTCACTAACACATGGTCTGTTTGATTCTTAGTCCTTCCTCCTGGAGAAGTCCATGTCTGGTGTTGCCTGCTCACTAACACATGGTCTGTTTGGTTCTTTGTCCTTCCTCCTGGAGAAGTCCATGTCTGGTGTTGTCTGCTCACTAACACATGGTCTGTTTGGTTCTTAGTCCTTCCTTCTGGAGAAGTCCATGTCTGGTGTTGCCTGCTCACTAACACATGGTCTGTTTGGTTCTTTGTCCTTCCTCCTGGAGAAGTCCATGTCTGGTGTTGCCTGCTCACTAACACATGGTCTATTTGATTCTTTGTCCTTCCTCCTGGAGAAGTCCATGTCTGGTGTTGCCTGCTCACTAACACATGGTCTGTTTGATTCTTAGTCCTTCCTCCTGGAGAAGTCCATGTCTGGTGTTGCCTGCTCACTAACACATGGTCTGTTTGATTCTTTGTCCTTCCTCCTGGAGAAGTCCATGTCTGGTGTTGCCTGCTCACTAACACATGGTCTGTTTGGTTCTTTGTCCTTCCTCCTGGAGAAGTCCATGTCTGGTGTTGCCTGCTCACTAACACATGGTCTGTTTGATTCTTTGTCCTTCCTCCTGGAGAAGTCCATGTCTGGTGTTGCCTGCTCACTAACACATGGTCTGTTTGGTTCTTTGTCCTTCCTCCTGGAGAAGTCCATGTCTGGTGTTGTCTGCTCACTAACACATGGTCTGTTTGGTTCTTAGTCCTTCCTTCTGGAGAAGTCCATGTCTGGTGTTGCCTGCTCACTAACACATGGTCTGTTTGGTTCTTTGTCCTTCCTCCTGGAGAAGTCCATGTCTGGTGTTGCCTGCTCACTAACACATGGTCTATTTGATTCTTTGTCCTTCCTCCTGGAGAAGTCCATGTCTGGTGTTGCCTGCTCACTAACACATGGTCTGTTTGATTCTTAGTCCTTCCTCCTGGAGAAGTCCATGTCTGGTGTTGCCTGCTCACTAACACATGGTCTGTTTGGTTCTTTGTCCTTCCTCCTGGAGAAGTCCATGTCTGGTGTTGTCTGCTCACTAACACATGGTCTGTTTGGTTCTTAGTCCTTCCTCCTGGAGAAGTCCATGTCTGGTGTTGCCTGCTCACTAACACATGGTCTGTTTGATTCTTGGTCCTTCCTCCTGGAGAAGTCCATGTCTGGTGTTGCCTGCTCACTAACACATGGTCTGTTTGATTCTTTGTCCTTCCTCCTGGAGAAGTCCATGTCTGGTGTTGTCTGCTCACTAACACATGGTCTGTTTGGTTCTTAGTCCTTCCTCCTGGAGAAGTCCATGTCTGGTGTTGCCTGCTCACTAACACATGGTCTGTTTCGTTCTTTGTCCTTCCTCCTGGAGAAGTCCATGTCTGGTGTTGCCTGCTCACTAACACATGGTCTGTTTGATTCTTTGTCCTTCCTCCTGGAGAAGTCCATGTCTGGTGTTGCCTGCTCACTAACACATGGTCTGTTTGATTCTTTGTCCTTCCTCCTGGAGAAGTCCATGTCTGGTGTTGCCTGCTCACTAACACATGGTCTGTTTGATTCTTTGTCCTTCTTCCTGGAGAAGTCCATGTCTGGTGTTGCCTGCTCACTAACACATGGTCTGTTTGATTCTTTGTCCTTCCTCCTGGAGAAGTCCATGTCTGGTGTTGCCTGCTCACTAACACATGGTCTGTTTGGTTCTTTGTCCTTCCTCCTGGAGAAGTCCATGTCTGGTGTTGTCTGCTCACTAACACATGGTCTGTTTGGTTCTTAGTCCTTCCTTCTGGAGAAGTCCATGTCTGGTGTTGCCTGCTCACTAACACATGGTCTGTTTGGTTCTTTGTCCTTCCTCCTGGAGAAGTCCATGTCTGGTGTTGCCTGCTCACTAACACATGGTCTATTTGATTCTTTGTCCTTCCTCCTGGAGAAGTCCATGTCTGGTGTTGCCTGCTCACTAACACATGGTCTGTTTGATTCTTAGTCCTTCCTCCTGGAGAAGTCCATGTCTGGTGTTGCCTGCTCACTAACACATGGTCTGTTTGATTCTTTGTCCTTCCTCCTGGAGAAGTCCATGTCTGGTGTTGCCTGCTCACTAACACATGGTCTGTTTGATTCTTTGTCCTTCCTCCTGGAGAAGTCCATGTCTGGTGTTGCCTGCTCACTAACACATGGTCTGTTTGGTTCTTTGTCCTTCCTCCTGGAGAAGTCCATGTCTGGTGTTGTCTGCTCACTAACACATGGTCTGTTTGGTTCTTAGTCCTTCCTCCTGTAGAAGTCCATGTCTGGTGTTGCCTGCTCACTAACACATGGTCTGTTTGGTTCTTTGTCCTTCCTCCTGGAGAAGTCCATGTCTGGTGTTGCCTGCTCACTAACACATGGTCTGTTTGATTCTTTGTCCTTCCTCCTGGAGAAGTCCATGTCTGGTGTTGCCTGCTCACTAACACATGGTCTGTTTGATTCTTTGTCCTTCCTCCTGGAGAAGTCCATGTCTGGTGTTGCCTGCTCACTAACACATGGTCTGTTTGATTCTTTGTCCTTCTTCCTGGAGAAGTCCATGTCTGGTGTTGCCTGCTCACTAACACATGGTCTGTTTGATTCTTTGTCCTTCCTCCTGGAGAAGTCCATGTCTGGTGTTGCCTGCTCACTAACACATGGTCTGTTTGATTATTTGTCCTTCCTCCTGGAGAAGTCCATGTCTGGTGTTGCCTGCTCACTAACACATGGTCTGTTTGATTCTTTGTCCTTCCTCCTGGAGAAGTCCATGTCTGGTGTTGCCTGCTCACTAACACATGGTCTGTTTGATTCTTTGTCCTTCCTCCTGGAGAAGTCCATGTCTGGTGTTGCCTGCTCACTAACACATGGTCTGTTTGATTCTTTGTCCTTCCTCCTGGAGAAGTCCATGTCTGGTGTTGCCTGCTCACTAACACATGGTCTGTTTGGTTCTTTGTCCTTCCTCCTGGAGAAGTCCATGTCTGGTGTTGTCTGCTCACTAACACATGGTCTATTTGATTCTTTGTCCTTCCTCCTGGAGATGTCCATGTCTGGTGTTGTCTGCTCACTAACACATGGTCTGTTTGATTCTTTGTCCTTCCTCCTGGAGAAGTCCATGTCTGGTGTTGTCTGCTCACTAACACATGGTCTGTTTGATTCTTTGTCCTTCCTCCTGGAGAAGTCCATGTCTGGTGTTGTCTGCTCACTAACACATGGTCTGTTTGGTTCTTTGTCCTTCCTCCTGGAGAAGTCCATGTCTGGTGTTGTCTGCTCACTAACACATGGTCTATTTGATTATTTGTCCTTCCTCCTGGAGATGTCCATGTCTGGTGTTGCCTGCTCACTAACACATGGTCTGTTTGGTTCTTTGTCCTTCCTCCTGGAGAAGTCCATGTCTGGTGTTGCCTGCTCACTAACACATGGTCTGTTTGATTCTTTGTCCTTCCTCCTGGAGAAGTCCATGTCTGGTGTTGCCTGCTCACTAACACATGGTCTGTTTGGTTCTTTGTCCTTCCTCCTGGAGAAGTCCATGTCTGGTGTTGCCTGCTCACTAACACATGGTCTGTTTGATTCTTTGTCCTTCCTCCTGGAGAAGTCCATGTCTGGTGTTGCCTGCTCACTAACACATGGTCTGTTTGATTCTTTGTCCTTCCTCCTGGAGAAGTCCATGTCTGGTGTTGCCTGCTCACTAACACATGGTCTGTTTGATTCTTTGTCCTTCCTCCTGGAGAAGTCCATGTCTGGTGTTGCCTGCTCACTAACACATGGTCTGTTTGGTTCTTTGTCCTTCCTCCTGGAGAAGTCCATGTCTGGTGTTGCCTGCTCACTAACACATGGTCTGTTTGGTTCTTTGTCCTTCCTCCTGGAGAAGTCCATGTCTGGTGTTGTCTGCTCACTAACACATGGTCTATTTGATTCTTTGTCCTTCCTCCTGGAGATGTCCATGTCTGGTGTTGTCTGCTCACTAACACATGGTCTGTTTGATTCTTTGTCCTTCCTCCTGGAGAAGTCCATGTCTGGTGTTGTCTGCTCACTAACACATGGTCTGTTTGGTTCTTTGTCCTTCCTCCTGGAGAAGTCCATGTCTGGTGTTGTCTGCTCACTAACACATGGTCTGTTTGGTTCTTTGTCCTTCCTCCTGGAGAAGTCCATGTCTGGTGTTGTCTGCTCACTAACACATGGTCTATTTGATTATTTGTCCTTCCTCCTGGAGATGTCCATGTCTGGTGTTGCCTGCTCACTAACACATGGTCTGTTTGGTTCTTTGTCCTTCCTCCTGGAGAAGTCCATGTCTGGTGTTGTCTGCTCACTAACACATGGTCTGTTTGGTTCTTTGTCCTTCCTCCTGGAGATGTCCATGTCTGGTGTTGTCTGCTCACTAACACATGGTCTGTTTGATTCTTAGTCCTTCCTCCTGGAGAAGTCCATGTCTGGTGTTGCCTGCTCACTAACACATGGTCTGTTTGGTTCTTTGTCCTTCCTCCTGGAGAAGTCCATGTCTGGTGTTGTCTGCTCACTAACACATGGTCTGTTTGGTTCTTAGTCCTTCCTTCTGGAGAAGTCCATGTCTGGTGTTGCCTGCTCACTAACACATGGTCTGTTTGGTTCTTTGTCCTTCCTCCTGGAGAAGTCCATGTCTGGTGTTGCCTGCTCACTAACACATGGTCTATTTGATTCTTTGTCCTTCCTCCTGGAGAAGTCCATGTCTGGTGTTGCCTGCTCACTAACACATGGTCTGTTTGATTCTTAGTCCTTCCTCCTGGAGAAGTCCATGTCTGGTGTTGCCTGCTCACTAACACATGGTCTGTTTGATTCTTTGTCCTTCCTCCTGGAGAAGTCCATGTCTGGTGTTGCCTGCTCACTAACACATGGTCTGTTTGGTTCTTTGTCCTTCCTCCTGGAGAAGTCCATGTCTGGTGTTGCCTGCTCACTAACACATGGTCTGTTTGATTCTTTGTCCTTCCTCCTGGAGAAGTCCATGTCTGGTGTTGCCTGCTCACTAACACATGGTCTGTTTGGTTCTTTGTCCTTCCTCCTGGAGAAGTCCATGTCTGGTGTTGTCTGCTCACTAACACATGGTCTGTTTGGTTCTTAGTCCTTCCTTCTGGAGAAGTCCATGTCTGGTGTTGCCTGCTCACTAACACATGGTCTGTTTGGTTCTTTGTCCTTCCTCCTGGAGAAGTCCATGTCTGGTGTTGCCTGCTCACTAACACATGGTCTATTTGATTCTTTGTCCTTCCTCCTGGAGAAGTCCATGTCTGGTGTTGCCTGCTCACTAACACATGGTCTGTTTGATTCTTAGTCCTTCCTCCTGGAGAAGTCCATGTCTGGTGTTGCCTGCTCACTAACACATGGTCTGTTTGGTTCTTTGTCCTTCCTCCTGGAGAAGTCCATGTCTGGTGTTGTCTGCTCACTAACACATGGTCTGTTTGGTTCTTAGTCCTTCCTCCTGGAGAAGTCCATGTCTGGTGTTGCCTGCTCACTAACACATGGTCTGTTTGATTCTTGGTCCTTCCTCCTGGAGAAGTCCATGTCTGGTGTTGCCTGCTCACTAACACATGGTCTGTTTGATTCTTTGTCCTTCCTCCTGGAGAAGTCCATGTCTGGTGTTGTCTGCTCACTAACACATGGTCTGTTTGGTTCTTAGTCCTTCCTCCTGGAGAAGTCCATGTCTGGTGTTGCCTGCTCACTAACACATGGTCTGTTTCGTTCTTTGTCCTTCCTCCTGGAGAAGTCCATGTCTGGTGTTGCCTGCTCACTAACACATGGTCTGTTTGATTCTTTGTCCTTCCTCCTGGAGAAGTCCATGTCTGGTGTTGCCTGCTCACTAACACATGGTCTGTTTGATTCTTTGTCCTTCCTCCTGGAGAAGTCCATGTCTGGTGTTGCCTGCTCACTAACACATGGTCTGTTTGATTCTTTGTCCTTCTTCCTGGAGAAGTCCATGTCTGGTGTTGCCTGCTCACTAACACATGGTCTGTTTGATTCTTTGTCCTTCCTCCTGGAGAAGTCCATGTCTGGTGTTGCCTGCTCACTAACACATGGTCTGTTTGATTATTTGTCCTTCCTCCTGGAGAAGTCCATGTCTGGTGTTGCCTGCTCACTAACACATGGTCTGTTTGATTCGTTGTCCTTCCTCCTGGAGAAGTCCATGTCTGGTGTTGCCTGCTCACTAACACATGGTCTGTTTGATTATTTGTCCTTCCTCCTGGAGAAGTCCATGTCTGGTGTTGCCTGCTCACTAACACATGGTCTGTTTGATTCTTTGTCCTTCCTCCTGGAGAAGTCCATGTCTGGTGTTGCCTGCTCACTAACACATGGTCTGTTTGGTTCTTTGTCCTTCCTCCTGGAGAAGTCCATGTCTGGTGTTGTCTGCTCACTAACACATGGTCTATTTGATTCTTTGTCCTTCCTCCTGGAGATGTCCATGTCTGGTGTTGTCTGCTCACTAACACATGGTCTGTTTGATTCTTTGTCCTTCCTCCTGGAGAAGTCCATGTCTGGTGTTGTCTGCTCACTAACACATGGTCTATTTGATTCTTTGTCCTTCCTCCTGGAGAAGTCCATGTCTGGTGTTGCCTGCTCACTAACACATGGTCTGTTTGATTATTTGGTCCTTCCTCCTGGAGAAGTCCATGTCTGGTGTTGCCTGCTCACTAACACATGGTCTGTTTGATTCTTTGTCCTTCCTCCTGGAGAAGTCCATGTCTGGTGTTGCCTGCTCACTAACACATGGTCTGTTTGATTCTTTGTCCTTCCTCCTGGAGAAGTCCATGTCTGGTGTTGCCTGCTCACTAACACATGGTCTGTTTGATTCTTTGTCCTTCCTCCTGGAGAAGTCCATGTCTGGTGTTGCCTGCTCACTAACACATGGTCTGTTTGATTCTTTGTCCTTCCTCCTGGAGAAGTCCATGTCTGGTGTTGCCTGCTCACTAACACATGGTCTGTTTGGTTCTTTGTCCTTCCTCCTGGAGAAGTCCATGTCTGGTGTTGTCTGCTCACTAACACATGGTCTGTTTGGTTCTTAGTCCTTCCTCCTGGAGAAGTCAATGTCTGGTGTTGTCTGCTCACTAACACATGGTCTGTTTGATTCTTTGTCCTTCCTCCTGGAGAAGTCCATGTCTGGTGTTGCCTGTTCACTAACACATGGTCTGTTTGGTTCGTTGTCCTTCCTCCTGGAGAAGTCCATGTCTGGTGTTGTCTGCTCACTAACACATGGTCTGTTTGGTTCTTAGTCCTTCCTCCTGAAGAAGTCAATGTCTGGTGTTGTCTTCTCACTAACACATGGTCTGTTTGGTTCTTTGTCCTTCCTCCTGGAGAAGTCCATGTCTGGTGTTGTCTGCTCACTAACACATGGTCTGTTTGATTCTTTGTCCTTCCTCCTGGAGAAGTCCATGTCTGGTGTTGCCTGCTCACTAACACATGGTCTGTTTGGTTCTTAGTCCTTCCTCCTGGAGAAGTCCATGTCTGGTGTTGCCTGCTCACTAACACATGCACTATTTGATTCTTTGTCCTTCCTCCTGGAGAAGTCCATGTCTGGTGTTGCCTGCTCACTAACACATGGTCTATTTGATTCTTTGTCCTGCCTCCTGGAGAAGTCAATGTCTGCTCATGTATCAGTTTATGTGGGAAAATGGTACCTGTTACCACAAGGTTATTGCGTCCACTGAAGTCAATGAGTCTTTCTCCATTGTCATTTCTTTCACCTACTCCTTGGCTTCCTATTATGTTTTCATACCCGTCGTTGTCTTCTCCAACTTTGGCATTTAAATCCCCCATTACTAGGAGTATGTCATTCTTATGAACACTGTCCACAACTGTCTGTAGCTGTTCACAGAAATTTTCTTTATCTTTGACGTTGGCTTTATTCGTTGGTGCATATACTTGTATCATCGATAGCTTCATATACTTGAAGAAGAATCTAGCATAAATAATTCTATCGCTGCTAGGTTTCCATTCCAGCAATACTTGTTCTGCTTTCTTCGTCATCATTATTGCTACTCCGTGTCTGTGTATGTTGTCTTCTCTCCCTGAAAAAATTACAATCTCTCCGGTGTTCATCTCGACTTTTCCATGTCCCATCCATCTGCATTCACTAATAACATCTATTTTATATTTATCCATATCTCTAGCGACCTGGGCTGATTTCCCTATAGAGTACAACGTTCTCACATTCCAACATCCTATATTTACATTAACTTTTGGCTTGGTTAACGACATTGTCAGCCTCCGAACTTCCATTTGGCTTTGATCCGGAAGCATCCAAACTGTCCAAATAAATGATGTCATCATCCACTGATATCTGGGCTGTCGTCTTCCCGTAGCTATTTCCAACACAAGCTGGCTTTTGAAATTCACTTCTTGTTTCCATAACATCGTTTGAGCTGGGAAGGTTGTTGGCCCTCCGCAATAGGTGTGTTTTCAGGGTTTTCCTTTCCTTAGCCATAGCCTCGTTAGCCCAGCACAATGTACTGGTTACCAGGGTGCACCTCGGGGAGGTGAGGTTGACTTGAGTGTCTTTACGGTTCATAGCATGAACACCACTTACACCCCTTACACCCCCACCCCCTACACCCGTTACACTACTTACACCCCACCCCTTACACCCCAAGGAGAAATATAACATACTAAGGAAAAAGAGCTAATTATACCTGAACGAAGAAGGACGTCTAAAATAATGTAGTTTAACAACCCATGAGACAAGAAGGTTAAGAAGAGATCCAATTCAAATTGAAGTTTTTAAGATACTGAATGGGTTTGAAAATATTCATAGAAATATTTTTTTCTCACTCAAGAAAGATAGTAGAACTAGAGGACATCAGGTAACATTAGTAAATAATCAGTGTAAATTGGATATCAGGAAGTACTCGTTCTCACAGAGGACAATCAATGAATGGAACAAATTATCTACAGATTGTGTAACTGCTAGCAGTGTGAATATGTTTAAAAACAAAGTTGACACATATCTCAGGAGGGCGGGTTACACATAGATGAAAAAATGTTGGACTCTCGATAAGCCAATGGCTTTCTTGTTCACTTGCCTTTGCCTTGGATGGCAATCTTGTTCAATCTTGTTAAATAACGCACTTCTACTTTCTTCCTTTCCATATCTATTTTCTTTTGGAAATAAAGATTTGAATTGAATTAAAAAAGACCTGACCTTTTGTTGCAGTTTGAGAAGACTAGGAAAGTGAGTGGGCCGCGCTCCCTGCAACCCTCCCAGTGGGGCATGCTGTGTCCCTCCGACACCCCTGAGGGTGAGGTCAGTACAAGGTCACAGTCAGTACTTGGGGTGCTTCAGAAATTACAAAAATCATGAATATCTACGAAAAGTAGCAAATGGTCTGTAAATTGTGGGGCGTGGTAGTTTGGCAGTTAGAACGTTGTGGGGCGTGGTAGTTTGGCAGTTAGAACGTTGTGGGCTGTGGTAGACTGGCAGTTAGAACGTTGGGGGGCGTGGTAGTTTGGCAGTTAGAACGTTGGGGGGCGTGGTAGTTTGGCAGTTAGAACGTTGGGGGGTGTGGTAGTTTGGCAGTTAGAATGTTGTGGGCTGTGGTAGCCTGGCAGTTAGAACATTGTGGGCTGTGGTAGACTGGCAGTTAGAACGTTGTGGGCTGTGATAGCCTTGCAGTTAGAACGTTGTGGGGTGTGGTAGTCTGGTAGTTAGAACGTTGTGGGGTGTGGTAGTCTGGCAGTTAGAACGTTGTGGGGTGTGGTAGCCTGGCAGTTAGAATGTTGTGGGGTGTGGTAGCCTGGCAGTTAGAATGTTGTGGGGTGTGGTAGCCTGTCAGTTAGAATGTTGTGGAGTGTGGTAGCCTTGCAGTTAGAACGTTGTTGGGTGTGGTAGCCTGGCAGTTGGAATGTTGTGGGGCGTGGTAACCTGGCAGTTAGAACGTTGTGGGGTGTGGTAGCCTGGCAGTTAGAATGTTGTGGGGTGTGGTAGCCTGGCAGTTAGAATGTTGTTGGGTGTGGTAGCCTGGCAGTTAGAACGTTGTGGAGTGTGGTAGCCTGGCAGTTAGAACGTTGTGGGGTGTGGTAGCCTTGCAGTTAGAACGTTGTGGGGTGTGGTTGTGGTAGCCTGGCAGTTAGAATGTTGTGGGGTGTGGTAGCCTGGCAGTTAGAATGTTGTTGGGTGTGGTAGCCTGGCAGTTAGAACGTTGTGGGCTGTGGTAGCCTGGCAGTTAGAACATTGTGGGCTGTGGTAGCCTGGCAGTTAGAACGTTGTGGGCTGTGATAGCCTTGCAGTTAGAACGTTGTGGGGTGTGGTAGTCTGGTAGTTAGAACATTGTGGGGTGTGGTAGTCTGGCAGTTAGAAAGTTGTTGGGTGTGGTAGCCTGGCAGTTAGAACATTGTGGAGTATCGTAGCCTGGCAGTTAGAACGTTGTTGGGTGTGGTAGCCTTGCAGTTAGAACGTTGTTGGGTGTGGTAGCCTGGCAGTTAGAATGTTGTGGGGCGTGGTAGCCTGGCAGTTAGAACGTTGTGGGGCGTGGTAGCCTGGCAGTTAGAACGTTGTGGGGTGTGGTAGCCTGGCAGTTAGAACATTGTAGGGTGTGGTAGACTTGCAGTTAGAACGTTGTGGGGTGTGGTTGTGGTAGCCTGGCAGTTAGAACGTTGTTGGGTGTGGTAGCCTGGCAGTTAGAACGTTGTGTGGTGTGGTAGCCTGGCAGTTAGAACGTTGTGGGGTGTGGTAGCCTGGCAGTTAGAATGTTGTTGGGTGTGGTAGCCTGGCAGTTAGAATGTTGTTGGGTGTGGTAGCTTGGCAGTTAGAACATTGTGGGGTGGTAGCCTGGCAGTTAGAACGTTGTGGGGTGTGGTAGCCTTGCAGTTAGAATGTTGTTGGGTGTGGTAGCCTGGCAGTTAGAATGTTGTGGGGTGTGGTAGCCTTGCAGTTAGAACGTGGTTGGGTGTGGTAGCCTGGCAGTTAGAATGTTGTGGGGTGTGGTAGCCTGGCAGTTAGAACGTTGTTGGGTGTGGTAGCCTGGCAGTTAGAATGTTGTTGGGTGTGGTAGCCTGGCAGTTAGAATGTTGTTGGGTGTGGTAGCCTGGCAGTTAGAATGTTGTTGGGTGTGGTAGCCTGGCAGTTAGAACGTTGTGGGCTGTGGTAGCCTGGCAGTTAAAACATTGTGGGCTGTGGTAGCCTGGCAGTTAGAACGTTGTGGGCTGTGATAGCCTTGCAGTTAGAACGTTGTGGGGTGTGGTAGTCTGGTAGTTAGAACATTGTGGGGTGTGGTAGTCTGGCAGTTAGAACGTTGTGGGGTGTGGTAGCCTGGCAGTTAGAACGTTGTGGGGTGTGGTAGCCTGGCAGGTAGAACGTTGTGGGGTGTGGTAGCCTGTCAATTAGAACGTTGTGGAGTGTGGTAGCCTTGCAGTTAGAACGTTGTTGGGTGTGGTAGCCTGGCAGTTGGAATGTTGTGGGGCGTTGTAGCCTGGCAGTTAGAACGTTGTGGGGCGTGGTAGCCTGGCAGTTAGAACATTGTGGGGTGTGGTAGCCTGGCAGTTAGAATGTTGTGGGGTGTGGTAGCCTGGCAGTTAGAATGTTGTTGGGTGTGGTAGCCTGGCAGTTAGAACATTGTGGAGTGTGGTAGCCTGGCAGTTAGAACGTTGTGGGGTGTGGTAGCCTTGCAGTTAGAACGTTGTGGGGTGTGGTTGTGGTAGCCTGGCAGTTAGAATGTTGTTGGGTGTGGTAGCCTGGCAGTTAGAACGTTGTGGGCTGTGGTAGCCTGGCAGTTAGAACATTGTGGGCTGTGGTAGCCTGGCAGTTAGAATGTTGTGGGCTGTGATAGCCTTGCAGTTAGAACGTTGTGGGGTGTGGTAGTCTGGTAGTTAGAACATTGTGGGGTGTGGTAGTCTGGCAGTTAGAATGTTGTTGGGTGTGGTAGCCTGGCAGTTAGAACATTGTGGGGTGTAGTAGTCTGGTAGTTAGAACATTGTGGGGTGTGGTAGTCTGGCAGTTAGAATGTTGTTGGGTGTGGTAGCCTGGCAGTTAGAACATTGTGGAGTATCGTAGCCTGGCAGTTAGAACGTTGTTGGGTGTGGTAGCCTTGCAGTTAGAACGTTGTTGGGTGTGGTAGCCTGGCAGTTAGAATGTTGTGGGGCGTGGTAGCCTGGCAGTTAGAACGTTGTGGGGCGTGGTAGCCTGGCAGTTAGAACGTTGTGGGGTGTGGTAGCCTGGCAGTTAGAACGTTGTAGGGTGTGGTAGCCTTGCAGTTAGAACATTGTGGGGTGTGGTTGTGGTAGCCTGGCAGTTAGAACGTTGTTGGGTGTGGTAGCCTGGCAGTTAGAACGTTGTGTGGTGTGGTAGCCTGGCAGTTAGAACTTTGTGGGGTGTGGTAGCCTGGCAGTTAGAATGTTGTTGGGTGTGGTAGCCTGGCAGTTAGAATGTTGTTGGGTGTGGTAGCTTGGCAGTTAGAACGTTGTGGGGTGGTAGCCTGGCAGTTAGAACGTTGTGGGGTGTGGTAGCCTTGCAGTTAGAATGTTGTTGGGTGTGGTAGCCTGGCAGTTAGAATGTTGTGGGGTGTGGTAGCCTTGCAGTTAGAACGTTGTTGGGTGTGGTAGCCTGGCAGTTAGAATGTTGTGGGGTGTGGTAGCCTGGCAGTTAGAACGTTGTGGGGTGTGGTAGCCTGGCAGTCAGAATGTTGTGGGGTGTGGTAGCCTGGCAGTTAGAATGTTGTTGAGTGTGGTAGCCTGGCAGTTAGAACATTGTGGGCTGTGGTAGCCTGGCAGTTAGAACATTGTGGGCTGTGGTAGCCTGGCAGTTAGAATGTTGTGGGCTGTGATAGCCTTGCAGTTAGAACGTTGTGGGGTGTGATAGTCTGGTAGTTAGAACATTGTGGGGTGTGGTAGTCTGGCAGTTAGAACGTTGTGGGGTGTGGTAGCCTAGCAGTTAGAATGTTGTTGGGTGTGGTAGCCTGGCAGTTAGAACATTGTGGAGTATCGTAGCCTGGCAGTTAGAACGTTGTTGGGTGTGGTAGCCTTGCAGTTAGAACGTTGTTGGGTGTGGTAGCCTGGCAGTTAGAATGTTGTGGGGCGTGGTAGCCTGGCAGTTAAAACATTGTGGGGTGTGGTTGTGGTAGCCTTGCAGTTAGAATGTTGTGGGGTGTGGTAGCCTGGCAGTTAGAATGTTGTTGGGTGTGGTAGCCTGGCAATTAGAACATTGTGGGGTGTGGTTGTGGTAGCCTGGCAGTTAGAATGTTGTGGGGTGTGGTAGCCTTGCAGTTAGAACGTTGTGGGGTGTGGTTGTGGTAGCCTGGCAGTTAGAATGTTGTGGGGTGTGGTAGCCTTGCAGTTAGAACGTTGTTGGGTGTGGTAGCCTGGCAGTTAGAATGTTGTTGGGTGTGGTAGCCTGGCAGTTAGAATGTTGTTGGGTGTGGTAGCCTGGCAGTTAGAATGTTGTTGGGTGTGGTAGCCTGGCAGTTAGAATGTTGTTGGGTGTGGTAGCTTGGCAGTTAGAACGTTGTGGGGTGTGGTAGCCTGGCAGTTAGAATGTTGTTGGGTGTGGTAGCCTGGCAGTTAGAATGTTGTGGGGTGTGGTAGCCTTGCAGTTAGAATGTTGTTGGGTGTGGTAGCCTGGCAGTTAGAATGTTGTGGGGTGTGGTAGCCTTGCAGTTAGAACGTTGTTGGGTGTGGAGCCTGGCAGTTAGAATGTTGTTGGGTGTGGTAGCCTGGCAGTTAGAATGTTGTTGGGTGTGGTAGCCTGGCAGTTAGAACGTTGTGGGGTGTGGTAGTCTTGCAGTTAGAACATTGTGGGGTGTGGTTGTGGTAGCCTTGCAATTAGAATGTTGTGGGGTGTGGTAGCCTTGCAGTTAGAACGTTGTTGGGTGTGGTAGCCTGGCAGTTAGAATGTTGTTGGGTGTGGTAGCCTGGCAATTAGAACATTGTGGGGTGTGGTTGTGGTAGCCTGGCAGTTAGAATGTTGTGGGGTGTGGTAGCCTTGCAGTTAGAACGTTGTGGGGTGTGGTTGTGGTAGCCTGGCAGTTAGAATGTTGTTGGGTGTGGTAGCCTGGCAGTTAGAATGTTGTTGGGTGTGGTATCCTGGCAGTTAGAACGTTGTGGGGTGTGGTTGTGGTAGCCTGGCAGTTAGAATGTTGTTGGTTGTGGTAGCCTGGCAGTTAGAATGTTGTGGGGTGTGGTAGCCTGGCAGTTAGAATGTTGTTGGGTGTGGTATCCTGGCAGTTAGAACGTTGAGGGGTGTGGTTGTGGTAGCCTGGCAGTTAGAATGTTGTTGGGTGTGGTAGCCTGGCAGTTAGAACGTTGTTGGGTGTGGTAGCCTGGCAGTTAGAATGTTGTTGGTTGTGGTAGCCTGGCAGTTAGAATGTTGTTGGGTGTGGTAGCCTGGCAGTTAGAACGTTGTTGGGTGTGGTAGCCTGGCAGTTAGAACGTTGTTGGGTGTGGTAGCCTGGCAGTTAGAATGTTGTTGGGTGTGGTATCCTGGCAGTTAGAACGTTGAGGGGTGTGGTTGTGGTAGCCTGGCAGTTAGAATGTTGTTGGGTGTGGTAGCCTGGCAGTTAGAACGTTGTTGGGTGTGGTAGCCTGGCAGTTACAACGTTGTGGGGTGTGGTAGCCTGGCAGTTAGAATGTTGTTGGGTGTGGTAGCCTGGCAGTTAGAACGTTGTTGGGTGTGGTAGCCTGGCAGTTAGAACGTTGTTGGGTGTGGTAGCCTGGCAGTTAGAACGTTGTTGGGTGTGGTAGCCTGGCAGTTAGAACGTTGTTGGGTGTGGTAGCCTGGCAGTTAGAATGTTGTTGGGTGTGGTAGCCTGGTAGTTAGAACGTTGTTGGGTGTGGTAGCCTGGTAGTTAGAACGTTGTTGGGTGTGGTAGCCTGGCAGTTAGAACGTTGTTGGGTGTGGTAGCCTGGCAGTTAGAACGTTGTTGGGTGTGGTAGCCTGGCAGTTAGAATGTTGTTGGGTGTGGTAGCCTGGCAGTTAGAACGTTGTTGGGTGTGGTAGCCTGGTAGTTAGAACGTTGTTGGGTGTGGTAGCCTGGCAGTTAGAACGTTGTTGGGTGTGGTAGCCTGGCAGTTAGAATGTTGTTGGGTGTGGTAGCCTGGCAGTTAGAATGTTGTTGGGTGTGGTAGCCTGGCAGTTAGAACGTTGTTGGGTGTGGTAGCCTGGCAGTTAGAACGTTGTTGGGTGTGGTAGCCTGGCAGTTAGAATGTTGTTGGGTGTGGTAGCCTGGTAGTTAGAACGTTGTTGGGTGTGGTAGCCTGGTAGTTAGAACGTTGTTGGGTGTGGTAGCCTGGCAGTTAGAACGTTGTTGGGTGTGGTAGCCTGGCAGTTAGAACGTTGTTGGGTGTGGTAGCCTGGCAGTTAGAATGTTGTTGGGTGTGGTAGCCTGGCAGTTAGAACGTTGTTGGGTGTGGTAGCCTGGTAGTTAGAACGTTGTTGGGTGTGGTAGCCTGGCAGTTAGAACGTTGTTGGGTGTGGTAGCCTGGCAGTTAGAATGTTGTTGGGTGTGGTAGCCTGGCAGTTAGAATGTTGTTGGGTGTGGTAGCCTGGCAGTTAGAACGTTGTTGGGTGTGGTAGCCTGGCAGTTAGAACGTTGTTGGGTGTGGTAGCCTGGCAGTTAGAACGTTGTTGGGTGTGGTAGCCTGGCAGTTAGAATGTTGTTGGGTGTGGTAGCCTGGCAGTTAGAATGTTGTTGGGTGTGGTAGCCTGGCAGTTAGAACGTTGTTGGGTGTGGTAGCCTGGCAGTTAGAACGTTGTTGGGTGTGGTAGCCTGGCAGTTAGAACGTTGTTGGGTGTGGTAGCCTGGCAGTTAGAATGTTGTTGGGTGTGGTAGCCTGGTAGTTAGAACGTTGTGGGGTGTGGTAGCACAGTTTAATTTTTTTTTACTTGTTAAATTTTGTCAATAAAAGTACATTGCCATGGATTTCAAATAACTTTGCAGTATTCCAACTGGCTTCTCACCAACTGACGATCGGTCACCGAAATAATTTCTCTAAACGTAATAAAGTGATATTTCACATGAATCAACATTATTAGTGAGATCATTAATATACAAAAAAACAGAAGTGGGCCAGTTTGTGAACCTTGTGGGACACCAGACAACACTGGCTTCCAGTCAGATGTTTTGCCTTCGAGTACCACACATTGTTTTCGGTCATATGAACAAATAGTCTTTACGCAGTAATTGCAGCATGGCTGAATGCTTCCCAGAGAAGTCCAGTTGGCGATGGAATGAACAGGTGCTATGTAAGAACGTATCTTTTTACTTTAAATTCTAGCATTAGGAATATGTTTAAGAACCGTGATAAATCAATGGCTTCGTCGTCCACAAGTAATCTGGGGTATGTTGCTTTTGCTAGAAATCATGATAAATTTTAAAAGTGAAACACACTTCAAATGTGGGGTTGTACATTTACAGTGGTTTATAAATATCTTGTTATACATTTATCTACTTAATTTAATAATGAAGGGATAATTTTTACAATCTTTAATCTGTTTTAAATTTTATTAAGGGATAAAGCTTTAAACATATTGTTTGTTATTGCATGTTTGTGTTTTGATGTCAAGTCTAATGAAATTTGTTTGGAAAGATCATGCATTTAGTTGTGGGCACCGTAGTTGAGTGGTTAGATCATAAGACTGTCGAGAGGACCTGGGGTTCATATCTTCTTGTGGGGTGCGGTAGTTGAGTGGTTAGATCATAAGACTGTCGAGAGGACCTGGGGTTCAGATCCTCTTGTGGGGTGCGGTAGTTGAGTGGTTAGATCATAAGACTGTCGAGAGGACCTGGGGTTCAGATCCTCTTGTGGGGTGCGGTAGTTGAGTGGTTAGATCATAAGACTGTCGAGAGGACCTGGGGTTCATATCTTCTTGTGGGGTGCGGTAGTTGAGTGGTTAGATCATAAGACTGTCGAGAGGACCTGGGGTTCAGATCCTCTTGTGGGGTGCGGTAGTTGAGTGGTTAGATCATAAGACTGTCGAGAGGACCTGGGGTTCAGATCCTCTTGTGGGGTGCGGTAGTTGAGTGGTTAGATCATAAGACTGTCGAGAGGACCTGGGGTTCAGATCCTCTTGTGGGGTGCGGTAGCTGAGTGGTTAGATCATAAGACTGTCGAGAGGACCTGGGGTTCATATCTTCTTGTGGGGTGCGGTAGCTGAGTGGTTAGATCATAAGACTGTCGAGAGGACCTGGGGTTCAGATCCTCTTGTGGGGTGCGGTAGTTGAGTGGTTAGATCATAAGACTGTCGAGAGGACCTGGGGTTCAGATCCTCTTGTAGGGTGCGGTAGCTGAGTGGTTAGATCATAAGACTGTCGAGAGGACCTGGGGTTCAGATCCTCTTGTGGGGTGCGGTAGCTGAGTGGTTAGATCATAAGACTGTCGAGAGGACCTGGGGTTCAGATCCTTGGCAGTGTTGTTCTCTCCACGTTGCCTCAGTTCACTCAACTGTATAAATCATAGACAGTGATTGATATACTTGAAAAATTGTCTTCGTGCAGTAATTGCAGTGTAATTGCTGAATGCTTCCCAGAGAAGTTGAATTGGTGTTGAAATGTAAAGCACTCCTAAAGACTGAATATCGTGTTATATAAGAACTTGCCTTGAGCATTTTGTCGTGACTTTCCAGGCATGCGGGCTGGTAAAGAATCTTGCTCTCATGACGCACGTGACGACCGACCACGACGAGGCACCCATAGTGAGGCTTGCCTTCAACCTCGGCGTCGAAAACATCCACCTGCTGAGTGGCGAAGAGATGACCTCACCCAACATCTACCTCGTCTTTCTCAACGGTAACTTTCAGTTTCAAGGGGCACACACCTGTCTGTGTCAGTGGAGAATAAAGGTTCTAATTTACAACATATCTTTTCCTTCCATTTCTACAATAGTGTCTCCAATTTGTAAACAAGATTTAACAAGATTTGCCATCCAAGTCAAAGGCCCAGATGGCAAGTGGACAAGGAAGCTATTGGCTTTTACAACAATGTTCATCTACTTGTAACCCGCCCTCCTGAGATATGTGTCAACCTTGTTTTTAAACATATTCATGCTGCTAGCAGTTATACAATCCGTAGACAATTTGTTAAATTCATTTATTTTATTTAAATAGCAGAAGCTACAAGTAGTGACCCTGACGATCTCGACATGGCTGATCGCACGTGGGCACCCCGGCTTTGAAAATCGCGTCACACCTGACCCCACACTCCTGTTGTCTGGCATGTCACGCTGGATGGCACACTTCTGTGTTGTCTGGCATGTCACGCTGGATGGCACACTTCTGTGTTGTCTGGCATGTCACGCTGGATGGCACACTTCTGTGTTGTCTGGCATGTCACGCTGGATGGCACACTTCTGTGTTGTCTGGCACGTCACACTGGATGGCCCACTTCTGTGTTGTCTGGCATGTCATGCTGGATGGCACACTTCTGTGTTGTCTGGCATGTCACGCTGGATGGCACACTTCTGTGTTGTCTGGCGCATCACGCTGGATGGCACACTTCTGTGTTGTCTGGCACGACATGCTGGATGGCACACTTCTGTGTTGTCTGGCATGTCATGCTGGATGGCACACTTCTGTGTTGTCTGGCATGTCACGCTGGATGGCACACTTCTGTGTTGTCTGGCGCATCACGCTGGATGGCACACTTCTGTGTTGTCTGGCACGACACGCTGGATGGCACACTCCTGTGTTGTCTGGCGCATCACGCTGGATGGCACACTTCTGTGTTGTCTGGCACGTCACGCTGGATGGCACACTTCTGTGTTGTCTGGCACGTCACGCTGGATGGCACACTTCTGTGTTGTCTGGCACGTCACACTGGATGGCACACTTCTGTGTTGTCTGGCATGTCACGCTGGATGGCACACTTCTGTGTTGTCTGGCACGTCACACTGGATGGCACACTTCTGTGTTGTCTGGCATGTCACGCTGGATGGCACACTTCTGTGTTGTCTGGCACATCACACTGGATGGCACACTTCTGTGTTGTCTGGCACGTCACGCTGGATGGCACACTTCTGTGTTGTCTGGCATGTCACGCTGGATGGCACACTTCTGTGTTGTCTGGCGCATCACGCTGGATGGCACACTTCTGTGTTGTCTGGCACGTCACGCTGGATGGCACACTTCTGTGTTGTCTGGCACGTCACGCTGGATGGCACACTTCTGTGTTGTCTGGCACGTCACACTGGATGGCACACTTCTGTGTTGTCTGGCACGTCACGCTGGATGGCACACTTCTGTGTTGTCTGGCACGTCACACTGGATGGCACACTTCTGTGTTGTCTGGCATGTCACGCTGGATGGCACACTTCTGTGTTGTCTGGCACGTCACGCTGGATGGCACACTTCTGGGTTGTCTGGCACGACACGCTGGATGGCACACTCCTGTGTTGTCTGGCGCATCACGCTGGATGGCACACTTCTGTGTTGTCTGGCACGTCACGCTGGATGGCACACTTCTGTGTTGTCTGGCACGTCACGCTGGATGGCACACTTCTGTGTTGTCTGGCACGTCACACTGGATGGCACACTTCTGTGTTGTCTGGCATGTCACGCTGGATGGCACACTTCTGTGTTGTCTGGCACGTCACGCTGGATGGCACACTTCTGTGTTGTCTGGCACATCACACTGGATGGCACACTTCTGTGTTGTCTGGCACGTCACGCTGGATGGCACACTTCTGTGTTGTCTGGCATGTCACGCTGGATGGCACACTTCTGTGTTGTCTGGCATGTCACGCTGGATGGCACACTTCTGTGTTGTCTGGCGCATCATGCTGGATGGCACACTTCTGTGTTGTCTGGCACGTCACGCTGGATGGCACACTTCTGTGTTGTCTGGCACGTCACACTGGATGGCACACTTCTGTGTTGTCTGGCACATCACACTGGATGGCACACTTCTGTGTTGTCTGGCACGACACGCTGGATGGCACACTTCTGTGTTGTCTGGCACGACACGCTGGATGGCACACTTCTGTGTTGTCTGGCACGTCACACTGGATGGCACACTTCTGTGTTGTCTGGCACGACACGCTGGATGGCACACTTCTGTGTTGTCTGGCATGTCACGCTGGATGGCACACTTCTGTGTTGTCTGGCACGACACGCTGGATGGCACACTTCTGTGTTGTCTGGCGCATCACGCTGGATGGCACACTTCTGTGTTGTCTGGCACGTCACGCTGGATGGCACACTTCTGTGTTGTCTGGCACGTCACGCTGGATGGCACACTTCTGTGTTGTCTGGCACGTCACACTGGATGGCACACTTCTGTGTTGTCTGGCATGTCACGCTGGATGGCACACTTCTGTGTTGTCTGGCACGTCACACTGGATGGCACACTTCTGTGTTGTCTGGCATGTCACGCTGGATGGCACACTTCTGTGTTGTCTGGCACATCACACTGGATGGCACACTTCTGTGTTGTCTGGCACGTCACGCTGGATGGCACACTTCTGTGTTGTCTGGCATGTCACGCTGGATGGCACACTTCTGTGTTGTCTGGCATGTCACGCTGGATGGCACACTTCTGTGTTGTCTGGCACGTCACGCTGGATGGCACACTTCTGTGTTGTCTGGCACGTCACACTGGATGGCACACTCCTGTGTTGTCTGGCACGTCACGCTGGATGGCACACTTCTGTGTTGTCTGGCATGTCACGCTGGATGGCACACTTCTGTGTTGTCTGGCATGTCACGCTGGATGGCACACTTCTGTGTTGTCTGGCATGTCACGCTGGATGGCACACTCCTGTGTTGTCTGGCGCATCACACTGGATGGCACACTTCTGTGTTGTCTGGCACGACACGCTGGATGGCACACTTCTGTGTTGTCTGGCACGTCACACTGGATGGCACACTTCTGTGTTGTCTGGCACGACACGCTGGATGGCACACTTCTGTGTTGTCTGGCATGTCACGCTGGATGGCACATTTCTGTGTTGTCTGGCACGACACGCTGGATGGCACACTTCTGTGTTGTCTGGCGCATCACGCTGGATGGCACACTTCTGTGTTGTCTGGCACGTCACGCTGGATGGCACACTTCTGTGTTGTCTGGCACGTCACGCTGGATGGCACACTTCTGTGTTGTCTGGCACGTCACACTGGATGGCACACTTCTGTGTTGTCTGGCATGTCACGCTGGATGGCACACTTCTGTGTTGTCTGGCACGTCACACTGGATGGCACACTTCTGTGTTGTCTGGCATGTCACGCTGGATGGCACACTTCTGTGTTGTCTGGCACATCACACTGGATGGCACACTTCTGTGTTGTCTGGCACGTCACGCTGGATGGCACACTTCTGTGTTGTCTGGCATGTCACGCTGGATGGCACACTTCTGTGTTGTCTGGCATGTCACGCTGGATGGCACACTTCTGTGTTGTCTGGCACGTCACGCTGGATGGCACACTTCTGTGTTGTCTGGCACGTCACACTGGATGGCACACTCCTGTGTTGTCTGGCACGTCACGCTGGATGGCACACTTCTGTGTTGTCTGGCATGTCACGCTGGATGGCACACTTCTGTGTTGTCTGGCATGTCACGCTGGATGGCACACTTCTGTGTTGTCTGGCATGTCACGCTGGATGGCACACTCCTGTGTTGTCTGGCGCATCACACTGGATGGCACACTTCTGTGTTGTCTGGCACGACACGCTGGATGGCACACTTCTGTGTTGTCTGGCATGTCATGCTGGACGGCACACTCCTGTGTTGTCGGGCACGTCACACTGGATGACATACAACACAACAGGATAAGCTATAGGGATGACTGAACGTCTGCAGATGGTTCTATCACGTCGGCCGTTGGCTAAGAGATACAAAACGAATATTGCTACCCGATTTGAACGCGTGAAGGGGAGGGCGATGCCCATGAAACAGTACATGACCTTCGCAAGAACATGGTGGGAGCTCTCGACAAATTCTGCAAACTAGATGCTCAACTGTTCAACTGCTCAACTGCAGAAGAGAGCGATGAGTCCGCAGGGAAACAGACTGTGAGTGAGGACATTGATATGTCTGAGACCTATATTACTATGGCAGAAGATGTTATTTGTGAAGCAAACTGCTACCTCGAAACTCACCCTGCTCCTCCTCCACCCGCCGAGCCGCCAGCAGTCGCCACGTTGAGCGATTCGAAGGGTATAAGATCTCTTGTCGTTCAATGACACACGAAGACTGTCAGTTGTGGTTTCAGCAGCTGGAGGACGTCTTCACTGTGCAAGATATTACGTCGAAAATCAACAAGTATGCACTTAACTGCCCTGCTGTCGGAAGAAGAGGCTTTCGTGATCTGACGATGATGGGGAGAAACGTACGGCAAACGTTTTCGACCCGACGAAGACTCTGTACATTGAACGTTATGAACTAACCGTCCATCAGAGACTGGATCGTGCAGTGGCTATGGGCAGTATCACCATGGACAAGAAACTGTTTCAGTGGATGGCTTGATTCCGGCAAGTCGGCAGTAGCTGGGACCGACAAGATATTGAACGCTGGGCTCTTCTCCGCCGCCTGCAGCCAATCGCTGCGTACGAGCCTTGAGCTTCCTACACCACAATTATCTATGGAGGAGCTCCTGCGAAAGGCCAACTCGCTATATGTCACACTGCTCCCCATGACGATAGCCACCAGAAGTGTCTGCTGAGCTAGCATCTGTATTCCACGCAGGAGATCTTTTGGCCATCAACGCCATTATGAAAGGACATACTGGAAAAAGCGGTACTGGCAAGAATCAGAAGGGGCAGGTCTGTTGGTACCACGGAAAATTGGACGACGAGTCTCGATACTGTAGCATGCCACCCTGCCTGCGGTACCATTCGAATCTTAAAAAGGGTCGACAAATTGTGTTGGGAAATGCAATGTGGAGTCAGTAATCGGCATCATATCTGGCTCGCCTAAAGAACAAACAATACGACTCCTCTTCATGGCTGGTTATTTGATAGACTGTGGTTCAGCGGTCATTTGATAGACTGTGGTTCAGTGGTTGCCGTTCTGCCGCCAACACTGGAAGAAAAATGCCATCCCAGACCTACTGAACATAACTTGTTTTCTGCAAACGGGCAACGACTCCGTACATTCAGCCGGCGCAGGGCTACCTTTAGACTCATGGACCGAACATGCTCTTATGACATGACCATGGCAGACGTGGTCCATCCCATTTTGGGAATGGATTTTTTTCCAAGATGGTGAAGGAAAACACTTGCTGATTGACCCATTGGAACGGTCTCTTATTGATCGCGTCACCTTATAAGAGTGTCCAGTGGAGACGGCATGACTCTCCGTCTACACAGTGATTCCCACTACCAGCCCGCTTACAGACAAGTGGTCGTGTATTACAGAAGACACTGATCACTGTGCGGAACTCCACAACGACAAATATGCTCGGCTGTGGGTGGATTGTCCCAGCATGTGCAAAATTGTTTCTACGACTACAACTGTCCACATTACGATGGAGGGTCCACTGGGATACACACTTCTCCACATTATGACGGAGGGTCCACCGGTATACACACTTCTCCACATTATGACGGAGGGTCCACCGGTATACACACTTCTCCACATTATGACGGAGGGTCCACCGGTATACACACTTCTCCACATTATGACGGAGGGTCCACCGGTATACACACTTCTCCACATTACGACGGAGGGTCCACCGGTATACACACTTCTCCACATTATGACGGAGGGTCCACCGGTATACACACTTCTCCACATTATGACGGAGGGTCCACCGGTATACACACTTCTCCACATTATGACGGAGGGTCCACCGGTATACACACTTCTCCACATTACGACGGAGGGTCCACCGGTATACACACTTCTCCACATTACGACGGAGGGTCCACCGGTATACACACTTCTCCACATTATGACGGAGGGTCCACCGGTATACACACTTCTCCACATTATGATGGAGGGTCCACCGGTATACACACTTCTCCACATTATGATGGAGGGTCCACCGGTATACACACTTCTCCACATTATGATGGAGGGTCCACCGGTATACACACTTCTCCACATTATGATGGAGGGTCCACTGGGATACACACTTCTCCACATTATGATGGAGGGTCCACCGGTATACACACTTCTCCACATTATGACGGAGGGTCCACCAGTATACACACTTCTCCACATTACGACGGAGGGTCCACTGGTATACACACTTCTCCACATTATGATGGAGGGTCCACCGGTATACACACTTCTCCACATTATGACAGAGGGTCCACCGGTATACACACTTCTCCACATTACGACGGAGGGTCCACCGGTATACACACTTCTCCACATTATGATGGAGGGTCCACCGGTATACACACTTCTCCACATTATGACGGAGGGTCCACCGGTATACACACCTCTCCACATTATGACGGAGGGTCCACCGGTATACACACTTCTCCACATTACGATGGAGGGTCCACTGGGATACACACTTCTCCACATTATGATGGAGGGTCCACCGGTATACACACTTCTCCACATTATGATGGAGGGTCCACCGGTATACACACTTCTCCACATTATGATGGAGGGTCCACCGGGATACACACTTATCCACATTATGATGGAGGGTCCACCGGTATACACACTTCTCCACATTATGATGGAGGGTCCACCGGTATACACACTTCTCCACATTATGACGGAGGGTCCACTGGTATACACACTTCTCCACATTACGATGGAGGGTCCACCGGTATACACACTTCTCCACATTATGATGGAGGGTCCACCGGTATACACACTTCTCCACATTATGACAGAGGGTCCACCGGTATACACACTTCTCCACATTACGACGGAGGGTCCACCGTTATACACACTTCTCCACATTATGATGGAGGGTCCACCGGTATACACACTTCTCCACATTATGACGGAGGGTCCACCGGTATACACACCTCTCCACATTATGATGGAGGGTCCACCGGTATACACACTTCTCCACATTACGATGGAGGGTCCACTGGGATACACACTTCTCCACATTACGACGGAGGGTCCACCGGTATACACACTTCTCCACATTATGATGGAGGGTCCACCGGTATACACACTTCTCCACATTATGACAGAGGGTCCACCGGTATACACACTTCTCCACATTATGACGGAGGGTCCACCGGTATACACACTTCTCCACATTACGACGGAGGGTCCACCGGTATACACACTTCTCCACATTACGACGGAGGGTCCACCGGTATACACACTTCTCCACATTACGACGGAGGGTCCACCGGTATACACACTTCTCCACATTACGACGGAGGGTCCAACGGTATACACACTTCTCCACATTATGACGGAGGGTCCACCGGTATACACACTTCTCCACATTACGACGGAGGGTCCACCGGTATACACACTTCTCCACATTATGACGGAGGGTCCATCAGGATACACACTTCTCCACGTTATGACGGAGGGTCCACCGGTATACACACTTCTCCACGTTATGACGGAGGGTCCACCGGTATACACACTTCTCCACTTTACGACGGAGGGTCCACCGGTATACACACTTCTCCACATTACGACGGAGGGTCCACCGGTATACACACTTCTCCACATTACGACGGAGGGTCCACCGGTATACACACTTCTCCACATTATGATGGAAGGTCCACCAGGATACACACTTCTCCACGTTATGACGGAGGGTCCACCGGTATACACACTTCTCCACGTTATGACGGAGGGTCCACCGGTATACACACTTCTCCACGTTATGACGGAGGGTCCACTGGTATACACACTTCTCCACGTTATGACGGAGGGTCCACCGGGATACACACTTCTCCACGTTATGACGGAGGGTCCACCGGTATACACACTTCTCCACATTATGACGGAGGGTCCACCGGTATACACACTTCTCCACGTTATGACGGAGGGTCCACCGGTATACACACTTCTCCACATTATGATGGAGGGTCCACTGGGATACACACTTCTCCACATTATGACGGAGGGTCCACCGGTATACACACTTCTCCACATTATGACGGAGGGTCCACCGGGATACACACTTCTCCACATTATGACGGAGGGTCCACCGGGATACACACTTCTCCACATTACGACGGAAGGTCCACCGGTATACACACTTCTCCACATTATGACGGAGGGTCCACCGGTATACACACTTCTCCACATTATGATGGAGGGTCCACCGGGATACACACTTCTCCACATTACGACGGAGGGTCCACTTGTATACACACTTCTCCACATTATGACGGAGGGTCCACCGGCATACACACTTCTCCACATTATGACGGAGGGTCCACCGGGATACACATTTCTCCACATTATGACGGAGGGTCCACCGGTATACACATTTCTCCACGTTATGACGGAGGGTCCACCGGTATACACACTTCTCCACATTATGACGGAGGGTCCACCGGGATACACACTTCTCCACATTATGACGGAGGGTCCACCGGGATACACACTTCTCCACATTATGACGGAGGGTCCACCGGGATACACACTTCTCCACATTATGACGGAGGGTCCACCGGGATACACACCATGCCAGAAGCTTCATGGCGAAAAGAAGACACAGGTCGAAGAACAACTTTGACAGTGGGAAAGGTCATTGAGCAGTGTGAATCGAATTTAGCATCACTGATCAACGTGGTAAAGAAAACAAATGGTGCATGGCGAGTATTTGGGGATTTTCGTCGACTGAATATCACGACAAAACAAACAGATATCCGCTTCCGGCATTGACAAGTTTCAACGAGCGGATGGCTGGTTGCACGGTGTTCAGCAAAGTCGACCTTTGACAGGCCTTTCAACAAGTATGCTTTGATGAGGCATCACAGGACAAAACGGCCATCATCATGACCCTTGGCCTCTTCAAATTCCTCCAAATGCCATTTGGTCTAAAGAACGCAGCGCAGTGTTTCCAGTGAAACGTGCACCAATTGCAGGGAAAAGGACTCCTCCTGAACAAGAAGAAATGTCAACTTGGCCGGTCGTCCCTCACGTTTCTCAGTCATGTAGTTGATTTGCGAGGCATTTCAATTCCACCGAAACGAGTTGAAGCCATCAAAAGATTCCCAGTACCTTCCTGGGTATCTGTGCGTTTTTCCACCGGTTCATTCGACATGCATCAGGAAAGATGGTGCCTCTCACTCAACTTAAGAACATCTCCCGACAAAAGCAATTTGAGGAGGCTTGGCTTCCGGTATTTGATCGCGCATTTGCTGCTACCAAAGAAGCGATCGCAAATGCCACCCGTCTGATTCATCCACTACCAAAGGTACAGACAAATCTGGTGCGATGTATCTAATGTCGCGGTTGGGGCCGTCCTTGTACAATTCCAAAGGGAAATGTGGAAGCCGTTCTGGAGTAAGCAGCTTAACAAAGACAGAACTACTTGCAGTGTTCTATGCAGTAGATAAATTCCGCTCCTACCTAGAAGCTCAACCAATCACCGTTAGGATGGACCACCGTTAGGATGGACCACCAGCCTCTCATGGGTTCCTTGACCACAAAAGCAGATATGGCTCTTCCAATTCCAAGATAGCTCAGGATAGCTCAAGATAGCACAATTTGTGGACCAACTCCACTACATGAAGGGCAAGAGAAATACTGTGGCAGATGTCATGCAGTAAGCTGCAGCCGAAAGAGTCGATGTTCAAACGTCTATTCCTTCTCTATGTTACATGACGAATCGCTGCCGGATGACTCATTGCCAGAGGAAGCGATGCATGATGAGGAGATGGTCGATGACATGTTTTTGTTACGACTACAGCGACAGCAAGATCTACAGAACAGGCAGATCTGGGCACCGGTGTTTGTTCCGGCGACTTGCCCTACAGCCATTACAGCTGCCAAGCCTCAACAGTCACAACACGTTGGCCAGGAGAACGATCGGGCATTACAGCAATGGATCAAGCATCACAGCATCTCGTCGTCAAGGTTCAAGCCAGACTTGATTGAGTGTGAAGATAAAATACAAGTTTGGGCACACACTGGCATCATGCTGTCACCCAGGGATCAAAGCCAGCATGGGACTCGTCAAACGTTCGTATTGGTGACAAGGCATTGGGAAGGATGTCGCCATTTGAGTGGACTAAATCATGTGAGGCAGGTCAAAAAACAAAGGTCCAGGGACATTCGAAAATGCTGTTTGAACGATTACCAGCACCGACCAGGCAATTCAGTCATGTCGTCGGCCCACTGAACCCAGCATGTGAAGGGAAGAACACATTGCACACAATGCACGGGGAGGCAGCGAACGCAAAAGCCTGTGCAAAAGTGTTGGTGCATCAATGGATTGCCAGATGGGGCATGCCCGACATCATTACATCAGACCATGGATCGCAGTTCCTCTCTGATTTGTGGCTGGAGGTTTGCAATTTGATGGGAATTGCCCGCGACCCAACTACCAGCTATCATCATCAAGACAATGGGAAAGTCAAGCGGATGCATCGTTGTTTGAAAAACTACGCGCCCGTCTACGCGGATTGCGTGCTGCGACAAACCTTGACACCGGTGTCATTGCGGAGCCAGTTGGTCGTTCAAAGAGCCAACATTGACAATGCGTCAGTATTCGGCTGAGATTTGGCGTCGGCCATGGCAGCCCAACGTTTCATAGAGAACCCATGGCATGGGAAGGTTAAAATGTGCACACAGGTGCCGCAGGACCTTTGGACAGTGAAGAAAGTGCTGGTTCGTGTGGATAAAGTCCAATGTTCACTTGAACCGAAGTACACGGGTCCCTTTCAGGTTGTGTGCCATTGGGGCAGATGTTTTCATTCAAATATGCTTCGAACACAGAGATGACAATGTGTCAATGGACAGACTACGTCTGTTTTATGAGAACGAGACAGACACCAATTGACAGACAGGTCATGTTGGAGACACGACGGACAATCGTGACATGACAAATGGGGAGAAAACAAACCCGAGGCTGAAAGATGGTCGTTCTAGGTCCGTAAGAACAGTGCGTCAACCAAATCAATTGGGGTTTGGGTTTGTAAATTGATTGTCAAAAACGTTACATTCGTAACAGGTGTGGGATCAAAAGTAGAGACTGTCAACAGTTACAAACAAATGTACAGTTGATGTGTTGTTACAATAAGAGGACAGTGGAGAATAAAGGTTCTAATTTACAACACATCTTGTCCTTCCATCTCTACAATAGTGTCACCAATTTGTAAATAGCAGAAGCTATATCTGTCATACATCAGATATGAATTATACACACATATATATATAATATTATATATACATACAAGCATTCATGACGCATCCATACACACATGCTGTCAATAATTTATCATCTCCTATATTAAAAATATATAAACGTCAAAAGTGTGAGAGTGACAGCATGAATAAATTAACCCTCCCATGTGTGTGACCAGGGAACATCCTGGGAGTGATCACGACGGAGCAGTACCCACGCCTCGTGAGAACCTTCCGGAAGATGCGACGGGTCGGCTACATCAACGAGTTTGTGTCAATCAGTGCAAGCCACACCCACCGCTGCGTGAACATCGCGTCTGACGGAGGCCGCGTCTGTCGGTGAGGCTTGATATTGTCTGAGAAAACACATAGTAACTGTCATCATTGAAACTCTCTCATCAGTTCAGTTTGCCCTTTGATTATCAAGTTTGTTAATGTCTAAGTAAGTTTACTTGTGAAAGTGTAAACAGCTGTTTGTCATAGCATGCAGAGGTAGAGCCTTTTGTCATAGCATGCAGAGGTAGAGCCTTTTGTCATAGCATGCAGAGGTAGAGCCTTTTGTCATAGTATACAGAGGTGGAGCCTTTTGTCATAGCATACAGAGGTGGAGCCTTTTGTCATAGCATGCAGAGGTAGAGCCTTTTGTCATAGTATACAGAGGTGGAGCCTTTTGTCATAGTATACAGAGGTGGAGCCTTTTGTCATAGTATACAGAGGTGGAGCCTTTTGTCATAGTATACAGAGGTAGAGCCTTTTGTCATGGCATGCAGAGGTAGAGCCTTTTGTCATAGCATACAGAGGTGGAGCCTTTTGTCATAGCATACAGAGGTGGAGCCTTTTGTCATAGCATGCAGAGGTAGAGCCTTTTGTCATAGTATACAGAGGTGGAGCCTTTTGTCATAGCATACAGAGGTGGAGCCTTTTGTCATAGCATGCAGAGGTAGAGCCTTTTGTCATAGCATGCAGAGGTAGAGCATGTTGTCATAGTATACAGAGGTGGAGCCTCTTGTCATAGTATACAGAGGTGGAGCCTTTTGTCATAGTATACAAAGGTGGAGCCTCTTGTCATAGTATACAGAGGTGGAGCCTCTTGTCATAGTATACAGAGGTGGAGCCTTTTGTCATAGTATACAAAGGTGGAGCCTCTTGTCATAGTATACAGAGGTGGAGCCTCTTGTCATAGTATACAGAGGTGGAGCCTTTTGTCATAGTATACAAAGGTGGAGCCTTTTGTCATGGTATGCAGAGGTAGAGCCTTTTGTCATAGTATACAGAGGTGGAGCCTTTTGTCATAGCATGCAGAGGTGGAGCCTTTTGTCATAGTATACAAAGGTGGAGCCTCTTGTCATAGTATACAGAGGTGGAGCCTCTTGTCATAGTATACAGAGGTGGAGCCTTTTGTCATAGTATACAAAGGTGGAGCCTCTTGTCATAGTATACAGAGGTGGAGCCTCTTGTCATAGTATACAGAGGTGGAGCCTTTTGTCATAGTATACAGAGGTAGAGCCTTTTGTCATAGTATACAAAGGTGGAGCCTTTTGTCATAGTATACAGAGGTGGAGCCTTTTGTCATAGTATACACAGGTGGAGCCTCTTGTCATAGTATACAGAGGTGGAGCCTCTTGTCATAGTATACAGAGGTGGAGCCTCTTGTCATAGTATACAAAGGTGGAGCCTCTTGTCATAGTATACAGAGGTGGAGCCTCTTGTCATAGTATACAGAGTTGGAGCCTCTTGTCATAGTATACAGAGGTGGAGCCTCTTGTCATAGTATACATAGTTGGAGCCTCTTGTCATAGTATACAGAGGTGGAGCCTCTTGTCATAGTATACAAAGGTGGAGCCTCTTGTCATAGTATACAGAGGTGGAGCCTCTTGTCATAGTATACAGAGTTGGAGCCTCTTGTCATAGTATACAGAGGTGGAGCCTCTTGTCATAGTATACAGAGGTGGAGCCTCTTGTCATAGTATACAGAGTTGGAGCCTCTTGTCATAGTATACAGAGGTGGAGCCTCTTGTCATAGTATACAGAGGTGGAGCCTCTTGTCATAGTATACAGAGGTGGAGCCTCTTGTCATAGTATACAGAGGTGGAGCCTCTTGTCATAGTATACAGAGGTGGAGCCTCTTGTCATAGTATACAGAGGTGGAGCCTCTTGTCATAGTATACAGAGGTGGAGCCTCTTGTCATAGTATACAGAGGTGGAGCCTCTTGTCATAGCATACAGAGGTGGAGCCTCTTGTCATAGCATACAGAGGTGGAGCCTCTTGTCATAGCATACAGAGGTGGAGCCTCTTGTCATAGTATACAGAGGTGGAGCCTCTTGTCATAGCATACAGAGGTGGAGCCTCTTGTCATAGTATACAGAGGTGGAGCCTCTTGTCATAGTATACAGAGGTGGAGCCTCTTGTCATAGTATACAGAGGTGGAGCCTCTTGTCATAGTATACAGAGGTGGAGCCTCTTGTCATAGCATACAGAGTTGGAGCCTCTTGTCATAGCATACAGAGGTGGAGCCTCTTGTCATAGCATACAGAGGTGGAGCCTCTTGTCATAGCATACAGAGGTGGAGCCTCTTGTCATAGCATACAGAGGTGGAGCCTCTTGTCATAGCATACAGAGGTGGAGCCTCTTGTCATAGCATACAGAGGTGGAGCCTCTTGTCATAGCATACAGAGGTGGAGCCTCTTGTCATAGCATACAGAGGTGGAGCCTCTTGTCATAGCATACAGAGGTGGAGCCTCTTGTCATAGCATACAGAGGTGGAGCCTCTTGTCATAGCATACAGAGGTGGAGCCTCTTGTCATAGCATACAGAGGTGGAGCCTCTTGTCATAGCATACAGAGGTGGAGCCTCTTGTCATAGCATACAGAGGTGGAGCCTCTTGTCATAACATACAGAGGTGGAGCCTCTTGTCATAGCATACAGAGGTGGAGCCTCTTGTCATAGCATACAGAGGTGGAGCCTCTTGTCATAGCATACAGAGGTGGAGCCTCTTGTCATAGCATACAGAGGTGGAGCCTCTTGTCATAGTATACAGAGGTGGAGCCTCTTGTCATAGTATACAGAGGTGGAGCCTCTTGTCATAGTATACAGAGGTGGAGCCTCTTGTCATAGTATACAGAGGTGGAGCCTCTTGTCATAGTATACAGAGGTGGAGCCTCTTGTCATAGTATACAGAGGTGGAGCCATTTGCCATCTTTTGTGGATTCTAACTGGGCCAAGTCAAGAATAATTTATTAGTTTGTCCGATGATTTCATCAAAACTAAATATCTCATTTGCACAAATGCGCTTGTCGTGCTTTGTGGAGGATCTGTGCAGCGGAACAAATGTGGAGAATTGAATGTTTCTTCTACCGTTTCTTTCAGTGGTTCACGTAATCGTGTGTGTCGCTAGATGAGTGGCTCAAACATATGCAATTAGTTACCAAAATTTGTTTACTAGTTAGACTATTTACTATGAATAAAATTGGTTAAGAATTATCGCTGTAAAGCAGATGGAACAAACAGAGTTGTACACAGGGTTGGCATGTAACGAAGTAAAATTACTTCGTTACAATACTTGAGTAGTTATTTCAAGTAATTGGTGTGTAACGAAGTAGTATATTGACTAAATACTTTTTACTTGTAACGAAGTAGTTTTATCTAAAGTAACACGATTTTTTACTCCGTTACATTTATTTACTTCGAAATATATTTTTGTAACATGTTTTTGTGAAACCGCTGCTGCCGGTGGCGCTCCACCATCAACGACATTTCAAAAACTGTTCATAGTCGCCAGGCCCAAAGCTATTAATATCATTTAATCGCATGCCAATTCGCGATCATATCTGCATGCATACCTCTCTTCGGGAAATCGACGCAACCACTGTTTTATATCTACGTCAGTGAATGAAGTCTGCCAAATATTGGCATAGGTCAGGTCAAGGCCGTTGACATGAAATGTCACTTCGAGCACGCAACACTTGAACGCCATCTCAAACCACGATGCAAATGTCTCCGTTGCACCATATAAACTATTAATCAGTAAGTTTCGAATACGTATTATAAATATAAAAATTTGCAATTTCGACAATGTATTGATAATCCCCATACACTGACACAATTCTGATATTCGTGAGCGAATGCGCATCGTGGATCGAGAACGAGAACCGATTTTAGCCCATTGGCATTGTCAGCAACGCCCTTACCGGCTTACGTCAGCATTAAACAGCATTTTACTTTCACGAATAAAATTCATATTGAGATGTTTAATAAATTCGTAATAATGATTACTCTACAGAACTAAACAGTAAAGAATTGATATTCTGCCATTTGGCATCTTTTCCCAGCAATGGCTTATTCAAGCTGACCCATAAATAATATCAAAGACAGGGACAGGGGCCCTGACAGGTCACTTTTAATTGCAATTAGCAACAGCATTCCTCTGTTGCACTGGTCTGTCTTCTGATCAATTCTAGCCCCAGCTGGTACCAGGTAACCAACACAGCTAGCTGCTAAAGCATGTTGTTTCAATGTTTGTGTGAGCTGATAAGACATGTCTGGGAAGACATGAGAAGGGTTCACAAGCCTGCTGGCTTCATCAACTAGGCATCAAATATCTTTGTTAATTTTACTACGGGCAGTGCTAGGTTGTAGTACCTCTGACCAGTTTCCCTGAGAGGCTACTACTAGTACTGGACTGACCCTCTACCTACTCAGATACAATCACACCTGTGTATACATATCCTGTTGTACAGTCTAGCTCCTCCCATACTCCAGTGGAACAGGTCGATAAAAAGACAGATTGTGCCTCATCATTAATTAAGTTCTGTATTTAACTGAAATTATTTGATGTTGTGAGCGCTCATTAAACATAATGTAATTTTCCAAGCATCCAAGTGAGCACCGTGTTCAATGGTGGCAGACCGATTGACCAGCTAAGGCTGTCTGGGAACACATTGTTATAGGCAGAGTGGTTGCAAAACAGTTGTCAGATGCAAGTTGTGTAATTTATATAATATTACTCATGATTTTGTTGTTATTTCTAAGTGTTGTACTTTTACTTCAAGTACTTTTAAAAAGTAGTTTTACTTTTTACTCAAGTACTTTTGTTTACAAAGTAATTTGACTTTTACTCAAGTAGTTTTTAGGTAAATTACTTTTACTCAAGTACAAAATAAAAGTAATTCAGTCGACCCTGGTTGTACATGTGTTGTGTGTCTGCATGAAGGCCGTACATCATAGTGGAGCAGGGACAGCCCAGGGTGACCAACAGACACATTGAGGAACTTACCCAGGGCGTCAGGTAAGACCCGCAAACATTGGGCCAACTTGTTGACTCACTTAGGGGCCCTCTCAAGACAGACATGTTTGAAACTAAGTGTCGTGCAGCGATGTATTTTTCCCCAAAACATTCTTTATTCTCCAATTACAATTCATGTGTATGTAGCAATTTTGTGTTATGACGGCTGTTTTTGGTGTCAGTTGCTAAATTTAAAAGCTACTGTCTTTTCTACGTGGTGCCTACACCAGGCATGTAATGTACCCTATGCAAGGCGTAAGTAGATATCTGTTTTTGATCAAGTTTTGGAAAGTGTTAAGTTACAGGGATGCAGGTGTCGTCTTAGAATAAAACAGCTGAAGAAGTAAGGAACCTCACTCATAACCGCTAGCAGCGTGAATATGTTTAAAAACAAGTTGGACACATATCTCAGGAGGGCGGGTTACATGTAGACGAACACTGATGGACTCTCGATGTCCACTTGCCATCTGGGCAAATCTTGTTAAAATCTTGTTAAACACATATTCCAAGTCCTAGTGCATATTGAAGATTATAACTCCTGGTTACCCATGTTTTTGTAGACTTATGACAGGAGGTTTTATTAATTACATACAGGTTTTGTATTGTGTACACAGGTTTTGTATTGTGTACACAGGTTTTGTATTGTGTACACAGGTTTTGTATTGTGTACACAGGTTTTGTATTGTGTACACAATATTAACATCTATAAACTATGTTGTTCAGTATATACAAATTATACCATGTGTACAGTTGATGTGGCATAGATGCAATGGTTTGCGTTTTGTCTGCAGAAGTTTTGAAGATTTCTTGCGAGAAGGACTCATCGAGTATCTGGACGTGAATGAGGAGAACGACAGCAAAGTGGCGCTATATGAATCACACATCACGAGGTACAAATTGCTTCTTTGCAAAAGTTGGCAAGTTTTGTCCATTTTTATTGTGTGTATCCTTGGACGGTTAAGTCATCCACACTAAGTAATGATTGATACATTTGTGAGTCTGTGATTTGTCTATTCTTTTTGTGTCTATCCTTGGACAGTTAAGTCATCCACACTAAGTAATGATTTACAGTCCATCACGTTTGAGGTGAGCGATCGCTCTCGCTCCCTATCGCTCGTACAAATCAATAATCTAGGGAGCGATATATCGCTCACATCAGTTACTAAAATCGCTGTCTGCAATTGTTCGTCTCAATGAGGAGTTTCTTGAGGATTAGATTCACTATGAAAGTCTACCCTCTTTATAATGCAGTGTTTGGGGTCCAATATTCGGAGTTCCTATATCATCCGTCACCGGGGATGTAGATCATAGCCCGCTGCACCAAGATTGCAAGAACGCCATCGAAGCCACGATGTGCTGGCTGCGCGGTTTATAAAAAGTTATCAAATGAGTGAACTAGCATCAATGTGTACTATGTTTAAATGTCACATGCTGTTGTATGTCGAACTAAATAAAATACATGTATGCATGTGCTTTTATGGAATAGATGTGGGATCAACAATGGTTCACTATGATCTGATTAACCAATTACAATATAATGGGAATCAAAAATAATAACCTGGATCTGAGTTATTGAACACGCATATGGGTTGACACGGAGTGTAAAAGTTGATTAAACATTGAAAATCACAATTTTAATAATTGTTCCACTTCGTCTTTCAACCGCTCTGAACACATAAATTCACAACACACATCTCCGGTACCACTTACCATTGATTCACTGTTTCATGTCCTGATGACGAATTCATATTTTTGCGCACCAAGTTTGAGTTCAGCGTTTGGCATTAGGATGCAATGGAAGCATGCCATTTCACCCCAGTTTATATTGCCTACTAACCTGCATTTATGATTCTTATACAAGGCGTATTTGTGAATCTCAATTGCAGTTTTCAAATTCGAACATGAAACCGGTGCCATACCGTGCCATGGCAGTGGTTGGCTAGTAGTGACCAGTACACTGCCACGGGCATGGCACACTGGCCTTGCCTAGGCTAGTAGTGACCAGTACACTGCCACGGGCATGGCACACTGGCCTTGCCTAGGCTACGCCTATTGTGATTGATGACATGTTGCATTTCAAGACCGTTTCACCAACTGCAATGTATGGGGTTTAATAAAGTAAACATTAATTTTATTTCATTGTACAAAAGTCATAACGCCAACAAGTACCAATTAAAATTTCATGGCGACGTAATGGCAGAATCCGAATGAGAAATGGTACCACACGGTAAAAAACAACAACTAACAAATCGCTCACCTAAATTAATTTGGCATATTTAGATGAGCGATTTATTTCTCGCGTGTTGTTTTCAACAGTGAAGCACTGCATTTATTTATTATACCAAACTTATAAAGCGCTCTTTTCATACATAAAAGCCTGCTCAAAAGCGCTATACACAATGAATAGAATAATCATAGACAGTAAAAACAAAGCATAAAAACGATAACATGATAGAAAAATTAAATATAAAACACTGGATATAATAAGATGAATATGTATATACTGTTTTAAATATGTATAAACTGTTTTTAAAATGTAATAATAAAAAAGAAACACCTCCCCAGCGTACCAATCCAACTGTTTACAACTGGAACTGCTTATAGATTATGAACTGCTTAACCCTTTTTGTTTGGTTCTCCCGAGGATTTTAGTGCAATAGAAGTATTTTATATATTATATTATTATTATTATCTTATGTGTATTTGTTTGTAACAACACTACACAATTGTGTGTATTTGTTTGTAGCAACACTACACACTTGGAGATTGAGCCGTTCACAATACTGGGAGTTTGTGCAGGACTGATCCCTTATCCCCACCACAACCAGTCTCCCAGGAACACCTATCAGTGTGCTATGGGGAAACAGGCTATGGGTAGGACAGTAAGCTAACACAGCAATGTGTCCTTATTGTTGTGGCCAAATTAAGCTGATGTTTAGGACATATACAACAAGCAAGTGTGCGTGCGAGCATGCGTGCGAGCATGCGTGCATGCGTGTCATTTATCTTTCCACAGGATTGTTAGTTAACACTAATTATTCTTTTTTAATTTCTTGACCCCTTTCATTTATGTAACTTGTATCCAACTGTGGGTTGCAACATATAATATGCAATATTTTACCTGCTCCCCTTTACCAAAAGTGAAAATAAAAAATGGCAAGGAACTGTTTTATCAACTGGTGCCTATTTACCCAGCAGCAGTTATTCATATGTGTGCTCACAGAGACATCATTTTATAATGTAGATGATAGCATATTTAGTCATTATACATTGTAATATTTGTTGATGTGTACCTTTGATCAAGTAATTATTTTATTTATACACATTGATGTTTTAGTTTATTTAAGATATTTTCTAGCCTAAAATGTATACATATAATTTTAATAAATGCATATATTGTAGTTTTATTCAGTCTTATGATTGGAAATGGAAATAAATTATTATTACTATTTATAATTATCTGTTGAATGTTGGTGTTTCAGGAACGATCGCCTACAACCAGAGAAACCGCATTGACACCCTCATGTACCTGCTGGCCTACCCTCAGGCTCCACTGGTCAAGTCTAAGGTAATGGTCTCTCATACTTCTCATGTACTTGCTGGCCTACCCGCAGACTCCACTGGTCAAGTCTAAAGTAATGGTCTCTCACACTTCTCATGTACCTGCTGGCCTAATCGCAGGCTCCACTGGTCAAGTCTAAGGTAATGGTCTCTCACTCTTCTCATGTACCTGCTGGCCTACCCGCAGGCTCCACTGGTCAAGTCTAAGGTAATGGTCTCTCATACTTCTCATGTACTTGCTGGCCTACCCGCAGACTCCACTGGTCAAGTCTAAAGTAATGGTCTCTCACACTTCTCATGTACCTGCTGGCCTAATCGCAGGCTCCACTGGTCAAGTCTAAGGTAATGGTCTCTCACTCTTCTCATGTACCTGCTGGCCTACCCGCAGGCTCCACTGGTCAAGTCTAAGGTAATGGTCTCTCATACTTCTCATGTACTTGCTGGCCTACCCGCAGACTCCACTGGTCAAGTCTAAAGTAATGGTCTCTCACACTTCTCATGTACCTGCTGGCCTAATCGCAGGCTCCACTGGTCAAGTCTAAGGTAATGGTCTCTCACTCTTCTCATGTACCTGCTGGCCTACCCGCAGGCTCCACTGGTCAAGTCTAAGGTAATGGTCTCTCATACTTCTCATGTACTTGCTGGCCTACCCGCAGACTCCACTGGTCAAGTCTAAAGTAATGGTCTCTCACACTTCTCATGTACCTGCTGGCCTAATCGCAGGCTCCACTGGTCAAGTCTAAGGTAATGGTCTCTCACTCTTCTCATGTACCTGCTGGCCTACCCGCAGGCTCCACTGGTCAAGTCTAAGGTAATGGTCTCTCACACTTCTCATGTACCTGCTGGCCTACCCTCAGGCTCCACTGGTCAAGTCTAAGGTAATGGTCTCTCATACTTCTCATGTACTTGCTGGCCTACCCGCAGACTCCACTGGTCAAGTCTAAAGTAATGGTCTCTCACACTTCTCATGTACCTGCTGGCCTAATCGCAGGCTCCACTGGTCAAGTCTAAGGTAATGGTCTCTCACTCTTCTCATGTACCTGCTGGCCTACCCGCAGGCTCCACTGGTCAAGTCTAAGGTAATGGTCTCTCATACTTCTCATGTACTTGCTGGCCTACCCGCAGACTCCACTGGTCAAGTCTAAAGTAATGGTCTCTCACACTTCTCATGTACCTGCTGGCCTAATCGCAGGCTCCACTGGTCAAGTCTAAGGTAATGGTCTCTCACACTTCTCATGTACCTGCTGGCCTACCCTCAGGCTCCACTGGTCAAGTCTAAGGTAATGGTCTCTCATACTTCTCATGTACTTGCTGGCCTACCCGCAGACTCCACTGGTCAAGTCTAAAGTAATGGTCTCTCACACTTCTCATGTACCTGCTGGCCTAATCGCAGGCTCCACTGGTCAAGTCTAAGGTAATGGTCTCTCACTCTTCTCATGTACCTGCTGGCCTACCCGCAGGCTCCACTGGTCAAGTCTAAGGTAATGGTCTCTCATACTTCTCATGTACTTGCTGGCCTACCCGCAGACTCCACTGGTCAAGTCTAAAGTAATGGTCTCTCACACTTCTCATGTACCTGCTGGCCTAATCGCAGGCTCCACTGGTCAAGTCTAAGGTAATGGTCTCTCACTCTTCTCATGTACCTGCTGGCCTACCCGCAGGCTCCACTGGTCAAGTCTAAGGTAATGGTCTCTCATACTTCTCATGTACTTGCTGGCCTACCCGCAGACTCCACTGGTCAAGTCTAAAGTAATGGTCTCTCACACTTCTCATGTACCTGCTGGCCTAATCGCAGGCTCCACTGGTCAAGTCTAAGGTAATGGTCTCTCACTCTTCTCATGTACCTGCTGGCCTACCCGCAGGCTCCACTGGTCAAGTCTAAGGTAATGGTCTCTCATACTTCTCATGTACTTGCTGGCCTACCCGCAGACTCCACTGGTCAAGTCTAAAGTAATGGTCTCTCACACTTCTCATGTACCTGCTGGCCTAATCGCAGGCTCCACTGGTCAAGTCTAAGGTAATGGTCTCTCACTCTTCTCATGTACCTGCTGGCCTACCCGCAGGCTCCACTGGTCAAGTCTAAGGTAATGGTCTCTCACACTTCTCATGTACCTGCTGGCCTACCCTCAGGCTCCACTGGTCAAGTCTAAGGTAATGGTCTCTCATACTTCTCATGTACTTGCTGGCCTACCCGCAGACTCCACTGGTCAAGTCTAAAGTAATGGTCTCTCACACTTCTCATGTACCTGCTGGCCTAATCGCAGGCTCCACTGGTCAAGTCTAAGGTAATGGTCTCTCACTCTTCTCATGTACCTGCTGGCCTACCCGCAGGCTCCACTGGTCAAGTCTAAGGTAATGGTCTCTCATACTTCTCATGTACTTGCTGGCCTACCCGCAGACTCCACTGGTCAAGTCTAAAGTAATGGTCTCTCACACTTCTCATGTACCTGCTGGCCTAATTGCAGGCTGCACTGGTCAAGTCTAAGGTAATGGTCTCTCACACTTCTCATGTACTTGCTGGCCTACCCGCAGGCTCCACTGGTCAAGTCTAAGGTAATGGTCTCTCACACTTCTCATGTACCTGCTGGCCTACCCGCAGGCTCCACTGGTCAAGTCTAAAGTAATGGTCTGTCACACTTCTCATGTACCTGCTGGCCTACCCGCAGGCTCCACTGGTCAAGTCTAAGGTAATGGTCTCTCACACTTCTCATGTAATTGCTGGCCTACCCGCAGGCTCCACTGGTCAAGTATAAGGTAATGGTCTCTCACACTTCTCATGTACTTGCTGGCCTACCCGCAGACTCCACTGGTCAAGTCTAAAGTAATGGTCTCTCACACTTCTCATGTACCTGCTGGCCTACCCGCAGGCTCCACTGGTCAAGTCTAAGGTAATGGTCTCTCACACTTCTCATGTACTTGCTGGCCTACCCGCAGGCTCCACTGGTCAAGTCTAAGGTAATGGTCTCTCACACTTCTCATGTACCTGCTGGCCTACCCGCAGGCTCTACTGGTCAAGTCTAAGGTAATGGTCTGTCACACTTCTCATGTACTTGCTGGCCTACCCGCAGACTCCACTGGTCAAGTCTAAGGTAATGGTCTCTCACTCTTCTCATGTTCTTGCTGGCCTACCCGCAGGCTCCACTGGTCAAGTCTAAGGTAATGGTCTCTCACTCTTCTCATGTACTGGCTGGCCTACCCGCAGGCTCCACTGGTCAAGTCTAAGGTAATGGTCTCTCACACTTCTCATGTACATGCTAGCCTACCCGCAGGCTCCACTGGTCAAGTCTAAGGTAATGGTCTCTCACACTTCTCATGTACTTGCTGGCCTACCCGCAGACTCCACTGGTCAAGTCTAAGGTAATGGTCTCTCACACTTCTCATGTACTTGCTGGCCTACCCGCAGACTCCACTGGTCAAGTCTAAGGTAATGGTCTCTCACACTTCTCATGTACCTGCTGGCCTACCCGCAGGCTCCACTGGTCAAGTCTAAGGTAATGGTCTCTCACACTTCTCATGTACTTGCTGGCCTACCCTCAGGCTCCACTGGTCAAGTCTAAGGTAATGGTCTCTCACACCCTCATGTACCTGCTGGCCTACCCTCAGGCTCCACTGGTCAAGTCTAAGGTAATGGTCTCTCACACTTCTCATGTACTTGCTGGCCTACCCACAGACTCCACTGATCAAGTCTAAGGTAATGGTCTCTCACACCCTCATGTACCTGCTGGCCTACCCTCAGGCTCCACTGGTCAAGTCTAAGGTAATGGTCTCTCACACTTCTCATGTACTTGCTGGCCTACCTGCAGACTCCACTGGTCAAGTCTAAGGTAAAGGTCTCTCACACTTCTCATGTACTTGCTGGCCTACCCGCAGGCTCCACTGGTCAAGTCTAAGGTAATGGTCTCACACTTCTCATGTACCTGCTGGCCTACCCTCAGGCTCCACTGGTCAAGTCTAAGGTAGTGGTCTCTCACACTTCTCATGTACCTGCTGGCCTACCCGCAGACTCCACTGGTCAAGTCTAAGGTAATGGTCTCTCACACTTCTCATGTACATGCTAGCCTACCCGCAGGCTCCACTGGTCAAGTCTAAGGTAATGGTCTCTCACACTTCTCATGTACTTGCTGGCCTACCCGCAGACTCCACTGGTCAAGTCTAAGGTAATGGTCTCTCACACTTCTCATGTACTTGCTGGCCTACCCGCAGACTCCACTGGTCAAGTCTAAGGTAATGGTCTCTCACACTTCTCATGTACCTGCTGGCCTACCCGCAGGCTCCACTGGTCAAGTCTAAGGTAATGGTCTCTCACACTTCTCATGTACTTGCTGGCCTACCCTCAGGCTCCACTGGTCAAGTCTAAGGTAATGGTCTCTCACACCCTCATGTACCTGCTGGCCTACCCTCAGGCTCCACTGGTCAAGTCTAAGGTAATGGTCTCTCACACTTCTCATGTACTTGCTGGCCTACCCGCAGACTCCACTGATCAAGTCTAAGGTAATGGTCTCTCACACCCTCATGTACCTGCTGGCCTACCCTCAGGCTCCACTGGTCAAGTCTAAGGTAATGGTCTCTCACACTTCTCATGTACTTGCTGGCCTACCTGCAGACTCCACTGGTCAAGTCTAAGGTAAAGGTCTCTCACACTTCTCATGTACTTGCTGGCCTACCCGCAGGCTCCACTGGTCAAGTCTAAGGTAATGGTCTCACACTTCTCATGTACCTGCTGGCCTACCCTCAAGCTCCACTGGTCAAGTCTAAGGTAATGGTCTCTCACACTTCTCATGTACCTGCTGGCCTACCCGCAGACTCCACTGGTCAAGTCTAAGGTAATGGTCTCTCACACTTCTCATGTACTTGCTGGCCTACCTGCAGACTCCACTGGTCAAGTCTAAGGTAATGGTCTCTCACACTTCTCATGTACCTGCTGGCCTACCCGCAGACTCCACTGGTCAAGTTTAAGGTAATGGTCTCTCACACTTCTCATGTACTTGCTGGCCTACCCGCAGACTCCACTGGTCAAGTCTAAGGTAATGGTCTCTCACACTTCTCATGTACTTGCTGGCCTACCCGCAGGCTCCACTGGTCAAGTCTAAGGTAATGGTCTCTCTCTCTTCTCATGTACTTGCTGGCCTACCTGCAGACTCCACTGGTCAAGTCTAAGGTAATGGTCTCACACTTCTCTTGTACCTGCTGGCCTACCCTCAGGCTCCACTGGTCAAGTCTAAGGTAAAGGTCTCTCGCTCTTCTCATGTATTTGCTGGCCTACCCGCAGACTCCACTGGTCAAGTCTAAGGTAATGGTCTCTCACTCTTCTCATGTACTTGCTGGCCTACCCGCAGACTCCACTGGTCAAGTCTAAGGTAAAGGTCTCTCACTCTTCTCATGTACTTGCTGCCCTACCCGCAGACTCCACTGGTCAAGTCTAAGGTAATGGTCTCACACTTCTCATGTACCTGCTGGCCTACCCTCAGGCTCCACTGGTCAAGTCTAAGGTAATGGTCTCTCACACTTCTCATGTACCTGCTGGCCTACGCGCAGACTCCACTGGTCAAGTCTAAGGTAATGGTCTCTCACACTTCTCATGTACCTGCTGGCCTACCCGCAGGCTCCACTGGTCAAGTCTAAGGTAATGGTCTCTCACACTTCTCATGTACCTGCTGGCCTACCCTCAGGCTCCACTGGTCAAGTCTAAGGTAATGGTCTCTCACACTTCTCATGTACTTGCTGGCCTACCCTCATGCTCCACTGGTCAAGTCTAAGGTAATGGTCTCTCACACTTCTCATGTACTTGCTGACCTACCCGCAGGCTCCACTGGTCAAGTCTAAGGTAGTGGTCTCTCACACTTCTCATGTACTTGCTGGCCTACCCGTAGACTCCACTGGTCAAGTCTAAGGTAATTGTCTCTCACACTTCTCATGTACTTGCTGGCATACCCGCAGGCTCCACTGGTCAAGTCTAAGGTAATGGTCTCTCACACTTCTCATGTACTTGCTGGCCTACCCGCAGACTCCACTGGTCAAGTCTAAGGTAATGGTCTGTCACACTTCTCATGTACTTGCTGGCCTACCCGCAGACTCCACTGGTCAAGTCTAAGGTAATGGTCTCTCACTCTTCTCATGTTCTTGCTGGCCTACCCGCAGACTCCACTGGTCAAGTCTAAGGTAATGGTCTCTCACTCTTCTCATGTACTTACTGGCCTACCCGCAGACTCCACTGGTCAAGTCTAAGGTAATGGTCTCTCACTCTTCTCATGTACTTACTGGCCTACCCGCAGGCTCCACTGGTCAAGTCTAAGGTAATGGTCTCTCACTCTTCTCATGTACTTACTGGCCTACCCGCAGACTCCACTGGTCAAGTCTAAGGTAATGGTCTCACACTCTTCTCATGTTCTTGCTGGCCTACCCGCAGACTCCACTGGTCAAGTCTAAGGTAATGGTCTCTCACTCTTCTCATGTTCTTGCTGGCCTACCCGCAGACTCCACTGGTCAAGTCTAAGGTAATGGTCTCTCACTCTTCTCATGTACTTACTGGCCTACCCGCAGGCTCCACTGGTCAAGTCTAAGGTAATGGTCTCTCACTCTTCTCATGTACTTACTGGCCTACCCGCAGACTCCACTGGTCAAGTCTAAGGTAATGGTCTCTCACTCTTCACATGTACTTACTGGCCTACCCGCAGACTCCACTGGTCAAGTCTAAGGTAATGGTCTCTCACTCTTCTCATGTACTTACTGGCCTACCCGCAGACTCCACTGGTCAAGTCTAAGGTAATGGTCTCTCACTCTTCTCATGTACTTACTGGCCTACCCGCAGACTCCACTGGTCAAGTCTAAGGTAATGGTCTCACACTCTTCTCATGTACTTGCTGGCCTACCCGCAGACTCCACTGGTCAAGTCTAAGGTAATGGTCTCACACTCTTCTCATGTACTTGCTGGCCTACCCGCAGGCTCCACTGGTCAAGTCTAAGGTAATGGTCTCTCACTCTTCTCCTTTTTAGGTAATGGTCTCTCGTTCTTCTCGTGTAACGGTAATGGTCTCTTGTTCTTCTCATGTAACGGTAATGGTTTCTCGCTTATCTCCTTTTAGGGTAATGGTCTCTCACTGTTCTCTTGTTAAGGTAGTTTTCTCTTACTCATCTCCTTTTAAGGTAATGTTCTCTAACTCTTCTCCTTTTAAAGTAATGTTCTCTAACTCTTGTCCTTTTAAGGTAATATTCTCTAACTCTTCTCCTTTTAAGCTAACGTTCTCTAACTCTTCTTGTTTTAAGGTAATGTTCTCTAGCTCTTCTCATTTTAGGTGATATACCTTTGTGTTGAAAAATTTTTATCAGAGGAATTCTGTCTGAATAAAGTTGCAAACATTATATTAACTAGCAAAAATGCCCATCCCCAGGATGAGATAACTTAGTAGTTTATACGTGACAGTCATGATAGCAATGTTTACCAAATGACTCCAATTCGTGGGTGTGTGCTGTCTACTATAATTAACATAAACTGCCCAGATGGCGCTACGTACTCTCAAACGGTTTACATACCGAAGTATTCGCTGTGGTTTCTGCGATTGTTAGAAGTTAACGTTTTACGTAGCAAACATTTTATTTACCATAAAAACTACTAAGAACCCTTGATGTACGGGGTATTTAAAAAAAATAATGGCATTACATTTAATTCATAATTATCCTATTATTAACCTCAGTTGATTAAAAACTGAAAGTTTGGCGCCTCTAGGAGGAAAACGTTAACATAAACATACAAACATACGCTAGCTCGATTATAGTTAGATGTGTACACTTTTTTCAAATTTTTTTTAAAGTACTGGGTATTTGAAATTATTTTGGTGTGTCATGTCACACATTTTTAAATGAGTTATTGTGTGGAGCGCCGGCTTCAGTATCAAGTATAAATTGTATTTCACTGTTGAAGAGTCAAAATGATGGAAGTCCATTTTGATTTGCCCCATGTAATTGGTTGGATGTGTGTCTATTACACTAACTTCTAATACACGGAAATTGACTTTCATTGCTTTGATTCCTTCAAAGATATCTTGTTGAAGAATCAAAATAAAAAAGCTAATCAATGTGTACTTCCATTGTTTTGACTCTTCAACAGTGATTTGTATCTATTTTAATTATTATTATCCTCAGTTGATTTAGCCCATTGCAAATTGGGTTCGTTAATATTCATATATATGTAGTTCATGAATAATTTAAGTGGCATGTGCAGTTTAATGAAGGAGTGCACACGTTTGTGCAGTTTAACGAAGGAGTGCACACGTTTGTGAAGTTTAATGAAGGAGAGCACATGTTTGTGCAGTTTAATGCAGGATTGCGCACGTTTGTGCAGTTTAATGAAGGAGTGCACACGTTTGTGTAGTTTAACAAAGGAGTGCACATGTTTATGCAGTTTCATGAAGGAGTGTGTTTGTGCAGTTTAATGAAGGAGTGCACAGGTTTGTGCAGTTTAATAAAGGAGTGTGCACAGTTGTGCAATTTAATGAAGAAGTGCACACATTTGTGCAGTTTAATAAAGGAGTGCACATGTTTATGCAGTTTAATAAAGGAGTGCACATGTTTGTGCAGTTTAATGAAGGAGTGTGCACGTTTGTGCAAATTGATGAAGGAGTGCACATGTTTTTGCAGTTTAATAAAGGAGTGCACATGTTTGTGCAGTTTAATGAAGGAGTGTGCACGTTTGTGCAGTTTAATGAAGGAGTGTGCACTTTTGTGCAGTTTAATGAAGGAGTGTGCACGTTTGTGCAATTTAATGAAGGAGTGACCACGTTTTTATAAAGGAGTGCACTTTTGTGCAGTTTAATGAAGGAGTGTGCACTTTTGTGCAGTTTAATGAAGGAGTGTGCAAGTTTGTGCAATTTAATGAAGGAGTGCACACGTTTATATAAAGGAGTGCCCTTTTGTGCAGTTTAATGAAGGAGTGTGCACGTTTGTGCAGTTTAAGGAAGGAGTGTGCACGTTTGTGCAGTTTAATAAAGGAGTGTGCACGATTACTAAAATCATTGAAAAAATTTACTTTGGTTGTTAAATAAGGCAACTTGCAAGGGTCTTATTAATAGCTTGTGTTTTAGTATACAGAGCCGGATAATGTTTGTCCAATTTATGCCAAATGTTGACCTGATCTAGTAAAAAGTAATTTAATAGTTTGTCTAAATATAAAAGACTGAAATTGTAACTGTCTACAACTTCTGTGGACATACCATCTGAGTACTGTTTTATTTATTGTGCCGACATGAAATGTATCTTTTGTTGATGGCATTAAATATGACATTTATTTGGTGTTTGTTGCAGACAATTGACCTGATCCAGTTTGACAAGATGCCGGCTGGTCAGAACGCCATGGTGGCTGTCATGAGCTACAGTGGGTATGACATAGAAGATGCGATCGTTCTCAATCGCGCCTCCCTCGATAGAGGTATGAGCTGTCATGGCATCACTATGTTCTCATGTTTTACATAATTATCGTCTTCATGCCTAATTGTGGCACATAATCGCACACAAGATATCACCAGTTCCCTCTGTCTTGGGCTCTCCTTGTCACTGTGTCCCACGTCAGTCCAGTAGCCTTCAGTTCCCTCTGTCTTGGGCTCTCTTTGTCACTGTGTCCCACGTCAGCACAGCAGCCTTCAGTTCCCTCTGTCTTGGGCTCTCCTTGTCACTGTGTCCCATGTCAGCCCAGTAGCCTTCAGTTCCCTCTGTCTTGGCTTCTCCTTGTCACTGTGTCCCACGTCAGCCCAGTAGCCTTCAGTTCCCTCTGTCTTGGGTTCTCCTTGTCACTGTGTCCCACGTCAGCCCAGTAGCCTTCAGTTCCCTCTGTCTTGGGTTCTCCTTGTCACTGTGTCCCACGTCAGCCCAGTAGCCTTCAGTTCCCTCTGTCTTGGGCTCTCCTTGTCACTGTGTCCCACGTCAGCCCAGTAGCCTTCAGTTCCCTCTGTCTTGGGCTCTCCTTGTCACTGTGTCCCATGTCAGCCCAGTAGCCTTCAGTTCCCTCTGTCTTGGGCTCTCCTTGTCACTGTGTCCCATGTCAGCCCAGTAGCCTTCAGTTCTTCTTCCATGGTTTGTCTTCATGTTGTTTTTTATGCCCCTTTTCCTGTTCCATTTTGGGGTCCAAGAATGGTAATTTATATTACTTTAGTTTATATGTACATTTTAGTTTGTTTAGTTCAGTTTTGTTTAGCCAAGTAACTTTTAGTCTTTCATAGTCAAATGTAGACACTCCTGAACAGAGGCTTACTCTGGATAAGAGTGTATAAATATAGGTTATTATTGTTTGGTGTTGGAGATGGCGATGGACTCAGACCAATGCACTTGTAGTATCTTGCAGATATCATTGAAACTGGCAAGTTTATTAGTAACTTATCGCCACGTCAGTTAGTTAAGACTGCAGGTGGAATAAACCTTAAGAACCCCTGCCCACTGACTCCTTGTCCATTGACTCCTTGTCCATTGACTCCTTGTCCACTGAATCCATGCCCACTGACTCCATGCCCACTGACTCCTTGTCCATTGACTCCTTGTCCATTGACTCCTTGTCCATTGACTCCTTGTCCACTGAATCCATGCCCACTGACTCCATGCCCACTGACTCCATGCCCACTGAATCCATGCCCACTGACTCCATGCCCACTGACTCCTTGTCCATTGACTCCTTGTCCATTGACTCCATGTCCACTGAATCCATGCCCACTGACTCCATGCCCACTGAATCCATGCCCACTGACTCCATGCCCACTGAATCCATGCCCACTGACTCCATGCCCACTGAATCCATGCCCACTGACTCCATGCCCACTGACTCCATGTCCAGTGACTCCATGTCCATTGGTTCCATGCCCATTGGCTCCATGCCCCCTGACTCCATGCCCACTGACTCCATGCCCACTGACTCCATGCCCACTGACTCCATGCCCGCTAAATCCATGTCCACTGACTCCATGCCCACTGACTCCATGTCCACTGACTCCATGTCCACTGACTCCATGTCCACTGACTCCATGCCCACTGACTCCATGTCCACTGACTCCATGCCCACTGAATCCATGCCCACTGACTCCATGTCCATTGCCTCCATGCCCACTGACTCCACGCCCACTGAATCCATGCCCACTGACTCCATGCCCGCTTAATCCATGTCCACAGACTCCATGCCCACTGACTCCATGCCCACTGACTCCATGCCCACTGAATCCATGCCCGCTGACTCCATGCCCGCTGACTCCATGCCCAATGACTCCATGCCCACTGACTCCATGTCCACTGACTCCATGCCCACTGACTCCATGCCCACTGACTCCATGCCCATTGAATTCATGCTCACTGAATCCATGCCCACTGAATCCATGCCCACTGAATCCATGCCCACTGACTCCATGCCCGCTGACTCCATGCCCACTGACTCCATGCCCATTGAATTCATGCCCATTGACCCCATGCCCATTTAGAGCGGCAACTTGTGTTGAAACTTGAAACAAAATAATTTCCCACATAAATTAACTAATTTGTTACAAGATAATCAGTAGTATTTTGCTGTTATGGAGCTGTGAATAAAATGCAATCATAGTTATGCTGATAAGATTACTTTGTCATTTGCTATACACTGCTGCATTAATATCAAATGCAGTGCAATTAAAGTCTTGCTACAACACTGACTTAACAAAAGTCATTGACACCCAATCTATGGTATAACAGCCAATCCGTGGAATAACAGCCAATCCGTGGTATAACAGCCAATCCGTGGTATAACAGCCAATTCGTGGTATAACAGTGGCATTGACGAATCCAGAAGACAATGGGTCTTTGTGGAGACGTACAAAACTGGAAATCCATCGCCAAATTTTCATTGCTGCATGCAATGAGTGCAGTAACATTATATCACTCACAACGACGAAGCTCTACCAGGATAAGCTACACTGTGCTGACAACAAAAACCTCTTTGGAATCATTAATTCACTCATTGGGAAGCCTACACCTCTGTACACAGAACATTCACTCATTGGGAAGCCTACACCTCTGTACCCAGAACATTCACTCATTGGGAAGCCTACACCTCTGTACACAAAACATTCACTCATTGGGAAGCCTACACCTCTGTACACAGAACATTCACTCATTGGGAAGCCTACACCTCTGTACCCAGAACATTCACTCATTGGGAAGCCTACACCTCTGTACACAAAACATTCACTCATTGGGAAGCCTACACCTCTGTACACAGAACATTCACTCATTGGGAAGCCTACACCTCTGTACCCAGAACATTCACTCATTGGGAAGCCTACACCTCTGTACCCAGAACATTCACTCATTTGGAAGCCTACACCTCTGTACCCAGAACATTCACTCATTGGGAAACCTACACCTCTGTACCCAGAACATTCACTCATTTGGAAGCCTACACCTCTGTACCCAGAACATTCACTCATTGGGAAACCTACACCTCTGTACCCAGAACATTCACTCATTGGGAAACCTACAACTCTGTACCCAGAACATTCACTCATTGGGAAACCTACACCTCTGTACCCAGAACATACGTCCGCCTTGGATTGCTGCAATGCTTTTTCCATCTATTTTATAAACAAAGTTGCAGAAATTCACATGTGTTTACATGCAGCCAGACAGCGCGTCATGCCACCGCACGAATTATGTTGTTTTGTCACGTCGACAGTTTCTTGCCAGCAACAGTTTGTGAAGTACGATCTATCATCAGAACAAAGTGTAAAAGGTGCACGATGTAAAGTAAACATTGACGAACTTGCCATCACTGTTGCTAGTATAACAAACACGTGCTTAATTGAAGGAGTAATGCCGAATGAACAGAAGCGAGCTATTGTGCACCCATTACTAAAAAAACTATGAGCAACTACCACCCAGTCAACCAATTACCACTCAGTCAGCCAACTACCACTCAGTTAGCCAACTACCACTCAGTCAGCCAACTACCGCCCAGTCAGCCAACTACCACCCAGTCAGCCAACTACCACTCAGTCAGCCAACTACCACTCAGTCAGCCAACTACCACTCAGTCAGCCAACTACCACTCAGTCAGCCAACTACCACTCAGTCAGCCAACTACCACTCAGTCAGCCAACTACCACTCAGTCAGCCAACTACCGCCCAGTCAGCCAACTACCACCCAGTCAGCCAACTACCACTCAGTCAGCCAACTACCACTCAGTCAGCCAACTACCACTCAGTCAGCCAACTACCACTCAGTCAGCCAACTACCACTCAGTCAGCCAACTACCACCCAGTCAGCCAACTACCACTCAGTCAGCCAACTACCGCCCAGTCAGCCAACTACCACCCAGTCAGCCAACTACCACTCAGTCTGCCAACTACCACTCAGTCAGCCAACTACCGATCAGTCAGCTAACTACCACTCAGTCAGCCAACTACCTGACCAACTGGGTCAATGGCTGACTGACTGAAGATGGTGTGTTGTAGTAGATAGGGAGGTTTCCAACTGGAAATCAGTTTTTAGTGGGTTACCACAAGGATCAGTATTAGGAGTGTAGGGCCTTTATCAATGACTGGGTGATAAAATAACTTGGGTGATAAAATAATAAGCAATGTACTGAAATTTTTGGATGACACAAATGTGTATAGAAAGGTTAAAATGATGGTGATACACAACATTTACAAAACAATGTAGACTAATTAGTTAAATGGTTTGAAAAATGGCAGATGTTATTCAATTTTGGGAAATGTAAATGCCTACATACAGGACACAGGAACTTGGATGTAAACTTTACAATTTGAGATACTGTTCTAGGTACTACCGTAAAAGAAAAGGACTTACGAGTAACAATAAGTGCTGATATGAAAGTTTCAGAACAGTGTGGTATTGCAGCTTTAAAGGGTAATAAAATTCTTGCGTTGATTAGGAGAAATATAACACACAAGGAAAAAAGCTAATTATACATCTGTATAAAGCAATAGTTAGGCTTCATTTTAGAGTATTGCATACAAGCTTGGAGACCGTATCATAAGAAGGATGTTAATACGCTTGAGCGAATACAGAGAAGAGCAACTAAAATTATTCTAGAACTGAGAGACCTTAGATATGAAGAATGCCTAAAAGAATGTTGTTTAACAACCCTAGAGACAAGGAGGTTAAAAGGAGATCAAATTGAAGTTTTTAAGGTATTGAATGGGTATGAAAATATTGATAGAAATATTTTTTCTCACTCAAAAAAGATAGTATAACTAGAGGACATGAGGTAACTACCGTTAGTAAAACGGGACTAGTTATGAAAACAAGGGGAAACAAAAATCGACTACCAGTGCCAGCCTTACCACGGACCGCAGGAACAAGGAGGAGAGCAACAACATGCTCACGGCAACAGTGCACTACCACTACCGCACCAGCTGCACTGGTTTATAGTTCTGTGTCACCATGCTCACAGCGACAGTGCACTACCACTACCGCACCAGCTGCACTGGCTTATAGTTCTCTGTCACCATGCTCACAGCGACAGTGCACTACCACTACCGCACCAGCTGCACTGGTTTATAGTTCTATGTCACCATGCTCACAGCGACAGTGCACTACCACTACCGCACCAGCTGCACTGGTTTATAGTTCTGTGTCACCATGGTCACAGCGACAGTGCACTACCACTACCGCACCAGCTGCACTGGCTTATAGTTCTCTGTCACCATGCTCACAGCGACAGTGCACTACCACTACCGCACCAGCTGCACTGGTTTATAGTTCTATGTCACCATGCTCACAGCGACAGTGCACTACCACTACCGCACCAGCTGCACTGGTTTATAGTTCTGTGTCACCATGCTCACAGCGACAGTGCACTACCACTACCGCACCAGCTGCACTGGTTTATAGTTCTGTGTCACCATGCTCACAGCGACAGTGCACTACCACTACCGCACCAGCTGCACTGGTTTATAGTTCTGTGTCACCATGCTCACAGCGACAGTGCACTACCACTACCGCACCAGCTGCACTGGTTTATAGTTCTATGTCACCATGCTCACAGCGACAGTGCACTACCACTACCGCACCAGCTGCACTGGTTTATAGTTCTATGTCACCATGCTCACAGCGACAGTGCACTACCACTACCGCACCAGCTGCACTGGTTTATAGTTCTGTGTCACCATGCTCACAGCGACAGTGCACTACCACTACCGCACCAGCTGCACTGGCTTATAGTTCTCTGTCACCATGCTCACAGCGACAGTGCACTACCACTACCGCACCAGCTGCACTGGTTTATAGTTCTATGTCACCATGCTCACAGCGACAGTGCACTACCACTACCGCACCAGCTGCACTGGTTTATAGTTCTGTGTCACCATGCTCACAGCGACAGTGCACTACCACTACCGCACCAGCTGCACTGGTTTATAGTTCTGTGTCACCATGCTCACAGCGACAGTGCACTACCACTACCGCACCAGCTGCACTGGCTTATAGTTCTCTGTCACCATGCTCACAGCGACAGTACACTACCACTACCGCACCAGCTGCACTGGTTTATAGTTCTATGTCACCATGCTCACAGCGACAGTGCACTACCACTACCGCACCAGCTGCACTGGTTTATAGTTCTGTGTCACCATGGTCACAGCGACAGTGCACTACCACTACCGCACCAGCTGCACTGGCTTATAGTTCTCTGTCACCATGCTCACAGCGACAGTGCACTACCACTACCGCACCAGCTGCACTGGTTTATAGTTCTATGTCACCATGCTCACAGCGACAGTGCACTACCACTACCGCACCAGCTGCACTGGTTTATAGTTCTGTGTCACCATGCTCACAGCGACAGTGCACTACCACTACCGCACCAGCTGCACTGGTTTATAGTTCTGTGTCACCATGCTCACAGCGACAGTGCACTACCACTACCGCACCAGCTGCACTGGTTTATAGTTCTGTGTCACCATGCTCACAGCGACAGTGCACTACCACTACCGCACCAGCTGCACTGGTTTATAGTTCTATGTCACCATGCTCACAGCGACAGTGCACTACCACTACCGCACCAGCTGCACTGGTTTATAGTTCTATGTCACCATGCTCACAGCGACAGTGCACTACCACTACCGCACCAGCTGCACTGGTTTATAGTTCTGTGTCACCATGCTCACAGCGACAGTGCACTACCACTACCGCACCAGCTGCACTGGCTTATAGTTCTCTGTCACCATGCTCACAGCGACAGTGCACTACCACTACCGCACCAGCTGCACTGGTTTATAGTTCTATGTCACCATGCTCACAGCGACAGTGCACTACCACTACCGCACCAGCTGCACTGGTTTATAGTTCTGTGTCACCATGCTCACAGCGACAGTGCACTACCACTACCGCACCAGCTGCACTGGTTTATAGTTCTATGTCACCATGCTCACAGCAACAGTGCACTACCACTACCGCACCAGCTGCACTGGTTTATAGTTCTGTGTCACCATGCTCACAGCGACAGTGCACTACCACTACCGCACCAGCTGCACTGGTTTATAGTTCTATGTCACCATGCTCACAGCGACAGTGCACTACCACTACCGCACCAGCTGCACTGGTTTATAGTTCTATGTCACCATGCTCACAGCGACAGTTCACTACCACTACCGCACCAGCTGCACTGGTTTATAGTTCTGTGTCACCATGCTCACAGCGACAGTTCACTACCACTACCGCACCAGCTGCACTGGTTTATAGTTCTGTGTCACCATGCTCACAGCGACAGTGCACTACCACTACCGCACCAGCTGCACTGGCTTATAGTTCTCTGTCACCATGCTCACAGCGACAGTGCACTACCACTACCGCACCAGCTGCACTGGTTTATAGTTCTGTGTCACCATGCTCACAGCGACAGTGCACTACCACTACCGCACCAGCTGCACTGGTTTATAGTTCTGTGTCACCATGCTCACAGCGACAGTGCACTACCACTACCGCACCAGCTGCACTGGTTTATAGTTCTGTGTCACCATGCTCACAGCGACAGTGCACTACCACTACCGCACCAGCTGCACTGGTTTATAGTTCTGTGTCACCATGCTCACAGCGACAGTGCACTACCACTACCGCACCAGCTGCACTGGTTTATAGTTCTATGTCACCATGCTCACAGCGACAGTGCGCTACCACTACCGCACCAGCTGCACTGGTTTATAGTTCTGTGTCACCATGCTCACAGCGACAGTGCACTACCACTACCGCACCAGCTGCACTGGTTTATAGTTCTGTGTCACCATGCTCACAGCGACAGTGCACTACCACTACCGCACCAGCTGCACTGGCTTATAGTTCTCTGTCACCATGCTCACAGCGACAGTGCACTACCACTACCGCACCAGCTGCACTGGCTTATAGTTCTATGTCACCATGCTCACAGCGACAGTGCACTACCACTACCGCACCAGCTGCACTGGCTTATAGTTCTGTGTCACCATGCTCACAGCGACAGTGCACTACCACTACCGCACCAGCTGCACTGGCTTATAGTTCTCTGTCACCATGCTCACAGCGACAGTGCACTACCACTACCGCACCAGCTGCACTGGTTTATAGTTCTGTGTCACCATGCTCACAGCGACAGTGCACTACCACTACCGCACCAGCTGCACTGGTTTATAGTTCTGTGTCACCATGGTCACAGCGACAGTGCACTACCACTACCGCACCAGCTGCACTGGCTTATAGTTCTCTGTCACCATGCTCACAGCGACAGTGCACTACCACTACCGCACCAGCTGCACTGGTTTATAGTTCTATGTCACCATGCTCACAGCGACAGTGCACTACCACTACCGCACCAGCTGCACTGGTTTATAGTTCTGTGTCACCATGCTCACAGCGACAGTGCACTACCACTACCGCACCAGCTGCACTGGTTTATAGTTCTGTGTCACCATGCTCACAGCGACAGTGCACTACCACTACCGCACCAGCTGCACTGGTTTATAGTTCTATGTCACCATGCTCACAGCGACAGTGCACTACCACTACCGCACCAGCTGCACTGGTTTATAGTTCTGTGTCACCATGCTCACAGCGACAGTGCACTACCACTACCGCACCAGCTGCACTGGTTTATAGTTCTGTGTCACCATGCTCACAGCGACAGTGCACTACCACTACCGCACCAGCTGCACTGGTTTATAGTTCTGTGTCACCATGCTCACAGCGACAGTGCACTACCACTACCGCACCAGCTGCACTGGTTTATAGTTCTGTGTCACCATGCTCACAGCGACAGTGCACTACCACTACCGCACCAGCTGCACTGGTTTATAGTTCTATGTCACCATGCTCACAGCAACAGTGCACTACCACTACCGCACCAGCTGCACTGGTTTATAGTTCTGTGTCACCATGCTCACAGCGACAGTGCACTACCACTACCGCACCAGCTGCACTGGTTTATAGTTCTATGTCACCATGCTCACAGCGACAGTGCACTACCACTACCGCACCAGCTGCACTGGTTTATAGTTCTGTGTCACCATGCTCACAGCGACAGTTCACTACCACTACCGCACCAGCTGCACTGGTTTATAGTTCTGTGTCACCATGCTCACAGCGACAGTGCACTACCACTACCGCACCAGCTGCACTGGCTTATAGTTCTCTGTCACCATGCTCACAGCGACAGTGCACTACCACTACCGCACCAGCTGCACTGGTTTATAGTTCTATGTCACCATGCTCACAGCGACAGTGCACTACCACTACCGCACCAGCTGCACTGGTTTATAGTTCTGTGTCACCATGCTCACAGCGACAGTGCACTACCACTACCGCACCAGCTGCACTGGTTTATAGTTCTGTGTCACCATGCTCACAGCGACAGTGCACTACCACTACCGCACCAGCTGCACTGGTTTATAGTTCTGTGTCACCATGCTCACAGCGACAGTGCACTACCACTACCGCACCAGCTGCACTGGTTTATAGTTCTGTGTCACCATGCTCACAGCGACAGTGCACTACCACTACCGCACCAGCTGCACTGGTTTATAGTTCTGTGTCACCATGCTCACAGCGACAGTGCACTACCACTACCGCACCAGCTGCACTGGCTTATAGTTCTCTGTCACCATGCTCACAGCGACAGTGCACTACCACTACCGCACCAGCTGCACTGGCTTATAGTTCTATGTCACCATGCTCACAGCGACAGTGCACTACCACTACCGCACCAGCTGCACTGGTTTATAGTTCTGTGTCACCATGCTCACAGCGACAGTGCACTACCACTACCGCACCAGCTGCACTGGCTTATAGTTCTCTGTCACCATGCTCACAGCGACAGTGCACTACCACTACCGCACCAGCTGCACTGGTTTATAGTTCTGTGTCACCATGCTCACAGCGACAGTGCACTACCACTACCACACCAGCTGCACTGGTTTATAGTTCTATGTCACCATGCTCACAGCGACAGTGCACTACCACTACCGCACCAGCTGCACTGGTTTATAGTTCTATGTCACCATGCTCACAGCGACAGTTCACTACCACTACCGCACCAGCTGCACTGGTTTATAGTTCTGTGTCACCATGCTCACAGCGACAGTGCACTACCACTACCGCACCAGCTGCACTGGCTTATAGTTCTCTGTCACCATGCTCACAGCGACAGTGCACTACCACTACCGCACCAGCTGCACTGGTTTATAGTTCTATGTCACCATGCTCACAGCGACAGTGCACTACCACTACCGCACCAGCTGCACTGGTTTATAGTTCTGTGTCACCATGCTCACAGCGACAGTGCACTACCACTACCGCACCAGCTGCACTGGTTTATAGTTCTGTGTCACCATGCTCACAGCGACAGTGCACTACCACTACCGCACCAGCTGCACTGGTTTATAGTTCTGTGTCACCATGCTCACAGCGACAGTGCACTACCACTACCGCACCAGCTGCACTGGTTTATAGTTCTATGTCACCATGCTCACAGCGACAGTGCACTACCACTACCGCACCAGCTGCACTGGTTTATAGTTCTGTGTCACCATGCTCACAGCGACAGTGCACTACCACTACCGCACCAGCTGCACTGGTTTATAGTTCTGTGTCACCATGCTCACAGCGACAGTGCACTACCACTACCGCACCAGCTGCACTGGCTTATAGTTCTCTGTCACCATGCTCACAGCGACAGTGCACTACCGCACCAGCTGCATTGGCTTATAGTTCTATGTCACCATGCTCACAGCGACAGTGCACTACCACTACCGCACCAGCTGCACTGGTTTATAGTTCTGTGTCACCATGCTCACAGCGACAGTGCACTACCACTACCGCACCAGCTGCACTGGCTTATAGTTCTCTGTCACCATGCTCACAGCGACAGTGCACTACCACTACCGCACAAGCTGCACTCGTTTATAGTTCTGTGTCACCATGCTCACAGCGACAGTGCACTACCACTACCGCACCAGCTGCACTGGTTTATAGTTCTGTGTCACCATGCTCACAGCGACAGTGCACTACCACTACCGCACCAGCTGCACTGGTTTATAGTTCTGTGTCACCATGCTCACAGCGACAGTGCACTACCACTACCGCACCAGCTGCACTGGTTTATAGTTCTGTGTCACCATGCTCACAGCGACAGTGCACTACCACTACCGCACCAGCTGCACTGGTTTATAGTTCTGTGTCACCATGCTCACAGCGACAGTGCACTACCACTACCGCACCAGCTGCACTGGTTTATAGTTCTGTGTCACCATGCTCACAGCGACAGTGCACTACCACTACCGCACCAGCTGCACTGGTTTATAGTTCTGTGTCACCATGCTCACAGCGACAGTGCACTACCACTACCGCACCAGCTGCACTGGTTTATAGTTCTGTGTCACCATGCTCACAGCGACAGTTCACTACCACTACCGCACCAGCTGCACTGGTTTATAGTTCTGTGTCACCATGCTCACAGCGACAGTGCACTACCACTACCGCACCAGCTGCACTGACTTATAGTTCTGTGTCACCATGCTCACAGCGACAGTGCACTACCACTACCGCACCAGCTGCACTGACTTATATTTCTGTGTCACCATGCTCACAGCGACAGTGCACTACCACTACCGCACCAGCTGCACTGGTTTATAGTTCTGTGTCACCATGCTCACAGCGACAGTGCACTACCACTACCGCACCAGCTGCACTGGTTTATAGTTCTGTGTCACCATGCTCATAGCGACAGTGCACTACCACTACCGCACCAGCTGCACTGGTTTATAGTTCTGTGTCACCATGCTCACAGCGACAGTGCACTACCACTACCGCACCAGCTGCACTGGTTTATAGTTCTGTGTCACCATGCTCACAGCGACAGTGCACTACCACTACCGCACCAGCTGCACTGGTTTATAGTTCTGTGTCACCATGCTCACAGCGACAGTGCACTACCACTACCGCACCAGCTGCACTGGTTTATAGTTCTGTGTCACCATGCTCACAGCGACAGTGCACTACCACTACCGCACCAGCTGCACTGGTTTATAGTTCTGTGTCACCATGCTCACAGCGACAGTGCACTACCACTACCGCACCAGCTGCACTGGCTTATAGTTCTGTGTCACCATGCTCACAGCGACAGTGCACTACCACTACCGCACCAGCTGCACTGGCTTGTAGTTCTGTGTCACCATGCTCACAGCGACAGTGCACTACCACTACCGCACCAGCTGCACTGGCTTGTAGTTCTGTGTCACCATGCTCACAGCGACAGTGCACTACCACTACCGCACCAGCTGCACTGGCTTGTAGTTCTGTGTCACCATGCTCACAGCGACAGTGCACTACCACTACCGCACCAGCTGCACTGACTTATAGTTCTGTGTCACCATGCTCACAGCGACAGTGCACTACCACTACCGCACCAGCTGCACTGACTTATAGTTCTGTGTCACCATGCTCACAGCGACAGTGCACTACCACTACCGCACCAGCTGCACTGGTTTATAGTTCTGTGTCACCATGCTCACAGCGACAGTGCACTACCACTACCGCACCAGCTGCACTGGTTTATAGTTCTGTGTCACCATGCTCACAGCGACAGTGCACTACCACTACCGCACCAGCTGCACTGGTTTATAGTTCTGTGTCACCATGCTCACAGCGACAGTGCACTACCACTACCGCACCAGCTGCACTGGTTTATAGTTCTGTGTCACCATGCTCACAGCGACAGTGCACTACCACTACCACACCAGCTGCACTGGTTTATAGTTCTGTGTCACCATGCTCACAGCGACAGTGCACTACCACTACCGCACCAGCTGCACTGGCTTATAGTTCTCTGTCACCATGCTCACAGCGACAGTGCACTACCACTACCGCACCAGCTGCACTGGCTTATAGTTCTCTGTCACCATGCTCACAGCGACAGTGCACTACCACTACCGCACCAGCTGCACTGGCTTATAGTTCTGTGTCACCATGCTCACTGCGACAGTGCACTACCACTACCGCACCAGCTGCACTGTCTTATAGTTCTGTGTCACCATGCTCACAGCGACAGTGCGCTACCACTACCGCACCAGCTGCACTGGCTGCGTGTTCTGTGTCACCATGCTCACAGCGGCAGTGCGCTACCACTACTGCACCAGCTGCACTGGCTTATAGTTCTATGTCACCATGCTCACAGCGACAGTGCGCTACCACTACTGCACCAGCTGCACTGGCTGCGTGTTCTGTGTCACCATGCTCACAACAACAGTGCACTACCACTACTGCACCAGCTGCACTGGCTGCGTGTTCTGTGTCACCATGATCACAACAACAGTGCACTACCGCTACTGCACCAGCTGCACTGACTACGTGTTCTGTGTCACCATGCTCACAACAACAGTGCACTACCACTACTGCACCAGCTGCACTGGCTGCGTGTTCTGTGTCACCATGCTCACAACAACAGTGCACTACCACTACTGCACCAGCTACACTGGCTGCGTGTTCTGTGTCACCATGCTCACAACAACAGTGCACTACCACTACTGCACCAGCTGCCTGGCTGCGTGTTCTGTGTCACCATGCTCACAACAACAGTGCACTACCACTACTGCACCAGCTGCACTGGCTGCGTGTTCTGTGTCACCATGATCACAATGACAGTGCACTACCACTACTGCACCAGCTGCACTGGCTGCGTGTTCTGTGTCACCATGATCACAACAACAGTGCACTACCACTACTGCACCAGCTGCCTGGCTGCGTGTTCTGTGTCACCATGCTCACAACAACAGTGCACTACCACTACTGCACAAGCTGCACTGGCTGCGTGTTCTGTGTCACCATGCTCACAACAACAGTGCACCACCACTACTGCACCAGCTGCACTGGCTGCGTGTTCTGTGTCACCATGATCACAATGACAGTGCACTACCACTACTGCACCAGCTGCCTGGCTGCATGTTCTGTGTCACCATGCTCACAACAACAGTGCACTACCACTACTGCACAAGCTGCCTGGCTGGGTGTTCTGTGTCACCATGCTCACAACAACAGTGCACTACCACTACTGCACCAGCTACACTGGCTGCGTGTTCTGTGTCACCATGCTCACAACAACAGTGCACTACCACTACTGCACCAGCTGCCTGGCTGCGTGTTCTGTGTCACCATGCTCACAACAACAGTGCACTACCACTACTGCACAAGCTGCCTGGCTGGGTGTTCTGTTTCACCATGCTCACAACAACAGTGCACTACCACTACTGCACTGGCTGCGTGTTCTGTGTCACCATGCTCACAACAACAGTGCACTACCACTACTGCACCAGCTACATTGGCTGCGTGTTCTGTGTCACCATGATCACAATGACAGTGCACTACCACTACTGCACCATCTGCACTGGCTGCGTGTTCTGTGTCACCATGCTCACAACAACAGTGCACTACCACTACTGCACCAGCTGCCTGGCTGCTTGTTCTGTGTCACCATACTCACAACAACAGTGCACTACCACTACTGCACCAGCTGCACTGGCTGCATGTTCTGTGTCACCATGCTCACAACAACAGTGCACTACCACTACTGCACCAGCTGCCTGGCTGCGTGTTCTGTGTCACCATACTCACAACAACAGTGCACTACCACTACTGCACCAGCTGCACTGGCTGCATGTTCTGTGTCACCATGCTCACAACAACAGTGCACTACCACTACTGCACCAGCTGCACTGGCTGCGTGTTCTGTGTCACCATGATCACAATGACAGTGCACTACCACTACTGCACCAGCTGCACTGGCTGCGTGTTCTGTGTCACCATACTCACAACAACAGTGCACTACCACTACTGCACTGGCTGCGTGTTCTGTGTCACCATGCTCACAACAACAGTGCACTACCACTACTGCACCAGCTACATTGGCTGCGTGTTCTGTGTCACCATGATCACAATGACAGTGCACTACCACTACTGCACCAGCTGCACTGGCTGCGTGTTCTGCGTCGCATTACATATAAGATAGCTGAGCTCATATATAAGGCGTTGATTGCTGTATACATGCAAACTGTTGTGTCCATCTGTAAACTGGCCAGATATCTTCGTTCAGATAAGTGTAACACTCTGGTGGCTGAGAAGTCATCAACTACAGCCGTGACTGCGCATTCGTTCACGCAGTTGCTGCAGTATGTAATGCTCTGCCGACAAACATTACATCCAAAACGTCTCTTACATCTTCCAAGGCAGCTTTAGAGATATACCTTTGTATTGCTGCGTATACTTAAATTAGTGCAGCATCATTTTAGCATAATTTATTGATATTTTTATCTTAATTGATTTGTAATGCCATATTGTTTTAACAATTTATATTTTTTTATTCAGTTATAACTTTTTGATGTTTATATTTATTATAATTTATTTTGTCAATTAAGTAACTTGTTTTAGCTGATTGATGGTGATATTTATCTTAATTAACTAATGTATTTATTTTAACATTTATGGTAACTTGCTTTTATCGACTGATGTTTATACATTATTGTCTTAAATTATTCATATATTTAAATTTGTTTTATCTGTACTATTTATGTATTTAAATTTGTTTTATTTGTACTATTTATGGATTCGTTTTATGGATATGGCATTATATAAAAATAAATATTATCTTGTGCATAGTGCTATTTGTTATTAAGTGGTCAAATACACTGATCAAGGACGATGGTCAAAATGGTCAAAAGTGCTAGTCAAAACGGTGGTCAAGAACAGTGATGTTGCTATTGCAGGCTTTGGCCGCTGTCTCGTCTACAGAAATCAGAAGGTCGTGTTGAAGCGATATGCCAACCAGACCTTTGACAAGGTCATGGGTCCGATGCTGGATGCTGAGACTCGCAAGCCAATATGGAGACATGATGGCCTCGATCAGGACGGCATCTGCGCTCCGGGTATGACATCATCGAGTACTAACATTCTTACATTCCAACTTCTTAAAAACTCTTGCAACAAAATACACAAACATTTAAAAGATCCTATTATGATGGCATGCTGGCAGTGGAAGTACATTGATCTTAGATAATGCTCTCTTCATATAACATGCATATCTCCACCTACCTCATGGGTGGTCATTGGGGACATCTCATGATGATCTCACAATCTATCTCTCCTTTTCCCCTTACATCAAGTCCTTTCATGTTGTCCGTCCAGTTCTTTCTCTTCGCTTTCACTCTGATTCACCTGTACGAGGTTTATGTTATCACAATTTTTTTTGTAGAAAGTTAATTATTGACATTACTTGAAACAGTTGATGCATCATGGCTTTGTTAGTTGATGCATCATGGCTTTGTTAGTTGATGCATCATGGCTTTGTTAGTTGATGCATCATGGCTTTGTTAGTTGATGCATCATGGCTTTGTTAGTTGATGCATCATGGCTTTGTTAGTTGATGCATCATGGCTTTGTTAGTTGATGCATCATGGCTTCGTTAGTTGATGTATCATGGCTTTGTTAGTTGATGCATCATGGCTTTGTTAGTTGATGCATCATGGCTTTGTTAGTTGATGCATCATGGCTTTGTTAGAGTACAACAATCATACTGAGGAATCCCAGAAAGCACAATAATTAACCAGGGATAGAATTTAGCCTAAAATTATTGGGGGCCAGCCAGACCCCCATTTGGTCAAAATCTGGTGGTCCGCCACAAAAACCGGGGCCAAAACAGGTGGCATGAAAAAGCCATAATAAATGTTATTGAATTGTGTGTATTTATTCTGCTCTTTCCCAATTCAAACTATTGTCCCCACTTGCCGTGTACTGTAGACCGTGTACTGTAGACCGTGTACTGTAGACCGTGTACTGTAGACCGTGTACTGTAGACCGTGTACTGTAGACCGTGTACTGTAGACCGTGTACTGTAGACCGTGTACTGTAGACCGTGTACTGTAGACCGTGTACTCTAGACCGTGTACTGTAGACCGTGTACTGTAGACCGTGTACTGTAGACCGTGTACTGTAGACCGTGTACTGTAGACCGTGTACTGTAGACCGTGTACTGTAGACCGTGTACTCTAGACCGTGTACTCTAGACCGTGTACTCTAGACCGTGTACTCTAGACCGTGTACTGTAGACCGTGTACTGTAGACCGTGTACTGTAGACCGTGTACTGTAGACCGTGTACTCTAGACCGTGTACTGTAGACCGTGTACTGTAGACCGTGTACTGTAGACCGTGTACTGTAGACCGTGTACTGTAGACCGTGTACTGTAGACCGTGTACTGTAGACCGTGTACTGTAGACCGTGTACTGTAGACCGTGTACTGTAGACCGTGTACTGTAGACCGTGTACTCTAGACCGTGTACTGTAGACCGTGTACTGTAGACCGTGTACTGTAGACCGTGTACTGTAGACCGTGTACTGTAGACCGTGTACTGTAGACCGTGTACTGTAGACCGTGTACTGTAGACCGTGTACTGTAGACCGTGTACTGTAGACCGTGTACTCTAGACCGTGTACTCTAGACCGTGTACTGTAGACCGTGTACTGTAGACCGTGTACTGTAGACCGTGTACTGTAGACCGTGTACTCTAGACCATGTACTCTAGACCGTGTATGTGACATACCTTTGATTGAAAAATTAATACATTAAGCTATTTTTGGTTTTAACGGCCTGCCAATCACAGACTGTTATGAAGTCGCCCAAAATAGCCAGTGGCCCGGGTCACGACTGGTTGGGATGCGATGTATTTGAAGTAGTAATTGGCAACAATTGTTTTTTCTCATATATATATATATATATATATATATATATATATATATATACCTTCCCAGGGGCTGTAATTAGAACAGCACTGTATTTTGTAGTGCAAGTGATGGCCAACTATTAGGAGCCAGCCAGGCTCCTAGAGGGGGAATTATTGGGTGTTGCTGCACTGACCAGTACTGCAAGGTGTTGCTGCACTGACCAGTACTGCAAGGTGTTGCTGCACTGACCAGTACTGCAAGGTGTTGCTGCACTGACCAGTACTGCAAGGTGTTGCTGCACTGACCAGTACTGCAAGGTGTTGCTGCACTGACCAGTACTGCAAGGTGTTGCTGCACTGACCAGTACTGTAGGTGTTTTTGACCAGTATGTCTCTGTGGCCATTGCCTGACTGCACTGTGGGTGTGTGCTTCAGGAGAGAAGATCTCCAACAAGCAGGTGCTAGTCAACAAGTACATGCCGACCGTAGGCCCCATGCAACTGGCCACAGGGCAACCGCAGGAACCCCAGTACAGGGACGTCGCCCTCGGGTGAGTGACCCCTCTTGACCTTGGGTGGGTGACTCCCTTTGAATAAGTCCTACTTCCGTTACTGTGAGCCACAAGTGAGTATCTCTGCAGAGAAGTGGCTTTAAGTTGTGAATGGGTTAGGGTAACCCTAACCCTAGGTTAATCCCAACCCTTGGGTAGCCCTAACCCTATGGTAACCCTAATCCTACAGTAACCCTAACCATACAGTAACCCTAGGGTAACCCTAACCCTAGAGGACAAATAAATAAGTGAATGTGCTACTGTCAACACTTTCAGTTTAGTGAATGTGCTACTGTCAACACTTTCAGTTTAGTGAATGTGCTACGGTCAACACTTTCAGTTTAGTGAATGTGCTATGGTCAACACTTTCAGTTTAGTGAATGTGGTACTGTCAACATTTTCAATTTAGTGAATGTGCTACTGTCAACACTTTCAGTTTGGTGAATGTGCTACAGTCAACACTTTCAGTTTAGTGAATGTGCTACTGTCAACACTTTCAGTTTAGTGAATGTGCTACTGTCAACACTTTCAGTTTATTGAATGTGCTACTGTCAACACTTTCAGTTTAGTGAATGTGCTACTGTCAACACAGGTAGTCGAGTGAGTTTCAAATCAACACAGGTAGTCGAGTGAATGTGCTACAGTCAACACAGGTAGTTGAGTGAATGTACTACAGTCAACACAGGTAGTCGAGTGAATGTGCTACAGTCAACACAGGTAGTCGAGTGAATGTGCTACAGTCAACACAGGTAGTCGAGTGAATGTGCTACAGTCAACACAGGTAGTCGAGTGAATGTGCTACAGTCAACACAGGTAGTCGGGTGAGTGTCAAATCAAGTTAGTTCTACCTATGACAGCCAGGAGCAGCACCGAAGACCTTGTATTGTAATTGTCCATGTATAATATGCTCCATGACTTTGTGCTCTTGTAAAGTGTGAGCAGTTCACCATTTACATGAATGTGAAGTGCGAGCAGTTCACCATTCACATGAATGTGAAGTGTGAGCAGTTCACCATTCACATGAATGTGAAGTGTGAGCAGTTCACCATTCACAAGCATATTTATTTTACTGTTTTAATGCTTTGTTGAGTTCCTGTTTGACTTGATCTTTGGTGTGAGCAGTTTCACCAAAGATCAAGTCAAACAGGAACTCAACAAAGCATTAAAACAGTAAAATAAATATGCTTGTCTCATCAATGATCATCACCAGAAATGTTGAACTGCAAACAAACCTACAGTTTATTTTATGCTAAGTAGGATGGAATCCACCCCTTTGTAGCCAGGGCATTCCTCATGCATCCATGTGATCTCATGAAAACACTACTGTTTCACAAATTCACTGTGAGCTCCAGGATTATAAGTGTCATTTTGCTGACATGAAACTACCAGACACTGTTGATGTCACCTATTATAAGTGTCATTTTGCTGACATGAAACTACCAGACACTGTCGATGTCACCTATTATAAGTGTCATTTTGCTGATATGAAACTACCAGATGCTGTCTATGTCACCTATTATTATTACTGTCAGTTATTCTGGACCGAAACATGACTTGTCTTTCAGGTACCGAGGCCTCGAGGCGTCCTTCATTGAGAAGGTGATGATCACATCAAACGAAGAAGAAGCATTCCTCATCAAGATTCTGCTGCGACAAACTCGGCGGCCGGAGATTGGGGACAAGTTCAGCAGTCGACATGGACAGAAGGGGTTAGGTCTCTTCTCATTTCCATTGGCTTGTCAATGAACTCATATATATAGCAATTAATCAAAGTGAATTTAAGATACATCAGTTTTTAAAATGTTAACATAAACTTTATAACATAAGGTACTTTCACCCCAGGGGAAATACCCTTATTTATGGCAGGATGTACTTTCACCCAGGGGAAATACCCTGATGTATGGCAGAATTACTTTCACCCAGGGGAAATACCCTGATGTATGGCAGAATTACTTTCACCCAGGGGAAATACCCTGATTTAATTTGAGAGAGAACTTGATTTTTGTTGTATCTGAGTCTATAACAGAGAGACTATTAATTGTACTAAATGAGCCATTTGCCATTGCAATGTTTCCTTGTTTATGTTGTACTATCTCAAATGTAATGCAGGATACACAATATGTATAAATATGATTCAATTAGACTAAAGCATGACACTTACTTTTATTCGGTCATCTGTGATTTAATCAGCTTCAGTAGAACCAGCCAGCATGCTCATGTGCTGTGATGACACAGTGAACTAGCCAGCATGCTCATGTGCTGTGGTGATGCAGTGAACTAGCCAGCATGCTCATGTGCTGTGATGACACAGTGAACTAGCCAGCATGCTCATGTGCTGTGGTGATGCAGTGAACTAGCCAGCATGCTCATGTGCTGTGGTGACACAGTGAACTAGCCAGCATGCTCATGTGCTGTGGTGATGCAGTGAACTAGCCAGCATGCTCATGTGCTGTGATGATGTAGTGAACTAGCCAGCATGCTCATGTGCTGTGGTGACACAGTGAACTAGCCAGCATGCTCATGTGCTGTGGTGATGCAGTGAACTAGCCAGCATGCTCATGTGCTGTGGTGACGCAGTGAACTAGCCAGCATGCTCATGTGCTGTGGTGATGCAGTGAACTAGCCAGCATGCTCATGTGCTGTTGTGACGCAGTGAACTAGCCAGCATGCTCATGTGCTGTGGTGACGCAGTGAACTAGCCAGCATGCTCATGTGCTGTGGTGACGCAGTGAACTAGCCAGCATGCTCATGTGCTGTGGTGACATCTAGTGTGGTGCAGGGAACCAGGGCTATTGATTGCAAAAATTTTACCAGTATCATACTCACAAAAGAAATGTTGCAGCATTACAGTGACTACTTTGTGCATGTTTTGTATGGCAGCATTAGCCATTACAATAACTACTTTGTGCATGTTTTGTATGGCAGCATTAGCCATTACAATAACTACTTTGTGCATGTTTTGTGTGGCAGCATTAGCCATTACAATAACTACTTTGTGCATGTTTTGCAGTTGGTTAATATTTATCAGTTTCTCCCCAAATTGACGAATATTCAACAAATTACTTTTGCCAGAATAATTTGTTTCTCCTATGATTAAATTTTAACTAGATTGCATCCGAATTTAAAGCAACAAGCTCTAGAACGCAGTGGACAAGGAAGTTGTTGTCTTATTGATTTTTTTGTGTTTGTGGCATGCCACTGTTAGCGTTGTGAAAGGCCATAGGCAGTGTGAATTCAGTGAACTGTTGATTGTGTTTGCCAGAGTTTGTGGTCTGATTGTGCCCCAGGAAGACATGCCCTTCTCCGACCTGGGTATCTCTCCTGACATTGTGAGTATAACTGCTCTACTCTGTATAACACATGCACACATGTGCACATGCACGCACTCATACACTTTGTCCTGTTGACTTCTCACTTCGATCAGATCAACATTGGTTAGATCACCGCTTTATTATTAATCTGAAGAAAAACTAAACACATTAAGATGGAAACAAGTGACTCCAGATAATAAGTACTGCACATTGAGAACAGTACAAATTGGTTGAATTTATAAATTGTAGGTCTTTTTATTAATACTACTATAATTTAATTATTTTTATTTTCCCATAGTTAAATAATTTTTTTTCCTACAATTAAATTATTTTTATTTTACTATAATTAAATATTAGGTAAAGTCAGGCTTAGAGTGTAGTTTTTCAAGATCATGATGGAGGGAGAAGCAAGTGGACAAGGGAGAAGCAAATTGACGAGGGAGAAGCAAGTGGGCAAGGGAGAAGCAAGTGGGCGAGGGAGAAGCAAGTGGATGAGGGAGAAGCAATTGGGTGAGGTAGACCAACGCAAACACCTGTTGCTAAATGCACTCAAAAATGTATTATTATTATCATCAATAAGATGGGGGTGTCCCATGGGCAGCATATATTATGACTCCTCCAAATGCTGTATTTATAATTGGCAATGTTCTGACATGCTCTGTTCATGATAAACTGTAACCATCTACAGATAATGAACCCACATGGCTACCCTTCCCGTATGACCGTGGGGAAACTCCTGGAGTTGATGGGAAGCAAGGCAGGGGTCCTCGAGGGCAAGTTTCACTATGGCACGGGTAAGATTTCACTATGGCACAGGTAAGCTTTCACTATGGCATGTGTAAGCTTTCACTACGGCACAAGTAAGCTTTCACTATGGCACAGGTAAGTTTTCACTATGGCACAGGTAAACTTTCACTACGGCACAAGTAAGCTTTCAATATGGCACAGGTAAGCTTTCACTATGGCATAGGTAAGCTTTCACTATGGTACAAGTAAGCTTTCACTATGGCACGGGTAAGCTTTCACTACAGCACAAGTAAGCTTTCACTATGGCACAGGTAAGCTTTCACTTTGGCACGGGTAAGCTTTCACTACAGCATAGGTAAGTTTTCACTATGGCATGGGTAAGCTTTCACTATGGCATAGGTAAGCTTTCGCTATGGCACGGGTAAGCTTTCCTTCGTGTTACCTTTCTGTTGAAAATATTATATATTATTAACTTAGTTGGCCAGTGGCTGCTGATCTAGTTAGACAGTGTTTTCTGTTGGTGTCTCCCACTAAGTTGCAGGTTGTGTTGTTTTGTTGGTGTCTCCCACTAAGTGGCTGGTTGTGTTGTTTTGTTGGTGTCTCCCACTAAGTGGCTGGTTGTGTTTTGTTGGTGTCTCCCACTAAGTGGTAGGTTGTGTTGTTTTGTTGGTGTCTCCCACTAAGTGGCTGGTTGTGTTGTTTTGTTGGTGTCTCCCACTAAGTGGCTGGTTGTGTTGTTTTGTTGGTGTCTCCCACTAAGTGGCTGGTTGTGTTGTTTTGTTGGTGTCTCCCACTAAGTGGCAGGTTGTATTGTTTTGTTGGTGTCTCCCACTAAGTGGCTGGTTGTGTTGTTTTGAAGCATTTGGAGGTGACAAGATCGAGGATCTGTCTGCAATTCTTATCAAGAAAGGCTTCAACTATCTGGGCAAGGACTATTTGACATCTGGCATCACTGGGTGAGGACTGTATAGAATTAGAGGGTAACGTTAGTATAAGGACACTGTCTCACTGGGCATGAATAATTGTTTATTGTGTAAATAAATGAAAAATGATAATGCAAGGCATTTGTTAATAAATTTTAACCATTTGCAACTACAATCAAGAATATCACGCTAGTGGTTTTCCCAGAAATTGTTCTCAAAGTGGGATATTCTGGTCAAGTCTCCATTTAACTGGGTGCTGACATGTTAACCAGTGTGACCGATAAGTGGGATATTCTGGTCAAGTCTCCATTTAACTGGGTGCTGACATGTTAACCAGTGTGACCGATAAGTGGGATATTCAGGTCAAGTCTCCATTTAACTGGGTGCTGACATGTTAGCCAGTGTGACCGATAAGTGGGATATTCTGGTCAAGTCTCCATTTAACTGGGCGCTGACATGTTAGCCAGTGTGACCGATAAGTGGGATATTCTGGTCAAGTCTCCATTTAACTGGGCGCTGACATGTTAGCCAGTGTGACCGATAAGTGGGATATTCTGGTCAAGTCTCCATTTAACTGGGCGCTGACATGTTAGCCAGTGTGACCGATAAGTGGGATATTCTGGTCAAGTCTCCATTTAACTGGGCGCTGACATGTTAGCCAGTGTGACCGATAAGTGGGATATTCTGGTCAAGTCTCCATTTAACTGGGCGCTGACATGTTAGCCAGTGTGACCGATAAGTGGGATATTCTGGTCAAGTCTCCATTTAACTGGGCGCTGACATGTTAGCCAGTGTGACCGATAAGTGGGATATTCTGGTCAAGTCTCCATTTAACTGGGCGCTGACATGTTAGCCAGTGTGACCGATAAGTGGGATATTCTGGTCAAGTCTCCATTTAACTGGGCGCTGACATGTTAGCCAGTGTGACCGATAAGTGGGATATTCTGGTCAAGTCTCCATTTAACTGGGCGCTGACATGTTAACCAGTGTGACCGATAAGTGGGATATTCTGGTCAAGTCTCCATTTAACTGGGCGCTGACATGTTAACCAGTGTGACCGATAAGTGGGATATTCTGGTCAAGTCTCCATTTAACTGGGCGCTGACATGTTAACCAGTGTGACCGATAAGTGGGATATTCTGGTCAAGTCTCCATTTAACTGGGCGCTGACATGTTAACCAGTGTGACCGATAAGTGGGATATTCTGGTCAAGTCTCCATTTAACTGGGCGCTGACATGTTAACCAGTGTGACCGATAAGTGGGATATTCTGGTCAAGTCTCCATTTAACTGGGCGCTGACATGTTAACCAGTGTGACCGATAAGTGGGATATTCTGGTCAAGTCTCCATTTAACTGGGCGCTGACATGTTAAACAGTGTGACCGATAAGTGGGATATTCTGGTCAAGTCTCCATTTAACTGGGCGCTGACATGTTAACCAGTGTGACCGATAAGTGGGATATTCTGGTCAAGTCTCCATTTAACTGGGCGCTGACATGTTAAACAGTGTGACCGATAAGTGGGATATTCTGGTCAAGTCTCCATTTAACTGGGCGCTGACATGTTAACCAGTGTGACCGATAAGTGGGATATTCTGGTCAAGTCTCCATTTAACTGGGCGCTGACATGTTAACCAGTGTGACCGATAAGTGGGATATTCTGGTCAAGTCTCCATTTAACTGGGCGCTGACATGTTAACCAGTGTGACCGATAAGTGGGATATTCTGGTCAAGTCTCCATTTAACTGGGCGCTGACATGTTAACCAGTGTGACCGATAAGTGGGATATTCTGGTCAAGTCTCCATTTAACTGGGCGCTGACATGTTAACCAGTGTGACCGATAAGTGGGATATTCTGGTCAAGTCTCCATTTAACTGGGCGCTGACATGTTAAACAGTGTGACCGATAAGTGGGATATTCTGGTCAAGTCTCCATTTAACTGGGCGCTGACATGTTAACCAGTGTGACCGATAAGTGGGATATTCTGGTCAAGTCTCCATTTAACTGGGCGCTGACATGTTAACCAGTGTGACCGATAAGTGGGATATTCTGGTCAAGTCTCCATTTAACTGGGCGCTGACATGTTAACCAGTGTGACCGATAAGTGGGATATTCTGGTCAAGTCTCCATTTAACTGGGCGCTGACATGTTAACCAGTGTGACCGATAAGTGGGATATTCTGGTCAAGTCTCCATTTAACTGGGCGCTGACATGTTAAACAGTGTGACCGATAAGTGGGATATTCTGGTCAAGTCTCCATTTAACTGGGCGCTGACATGTTAACCAGTGTGACCGATAAGTGGGATATTCTGGTCAAGTCTCCATTTAACTGGGCGCTGACATGTTAAACAGTGTGACCGATAAGTGGGATATTCTGGTCAAGTCTCCATTTAACTGGGCGCTGACATGTTAACCAGTGTGACCGATAAGTGGGATATTCTGGTCAAGTCTCCATTTAACTGGGCGCTGACATGTTAACCAGTGTGACCGATAAGTGGGATATTCTGGTCAAGTCTCCATTTAACTGGGCGCTGACATGTTAACCAGTGTGACCGATAAGTGGGATATTCTGGTCAAGTCTCCATTTAACTGGGCGCTGACATGTTAACCAGTGTGACCGATAAGTGGGATATTCTGGTCAAGTCTCCATTTAACTGGGCGCTGACATGTTAACCAGTGTGACCGATAAGTGGGATATTCTGGTCAAGTCTCCATTTAACTGGGCGCTGACATGTTAAACAGTGTGACCGATAAGCACAATTCTATGAAATCGAGTAATCTAAACTACACACGACGTATTAAGTGCGGTTGATATATACACAACCAACACAAAACCAGTTATGTCAGAATGATGACAAAAATATGTTACATAAGTTGAGTTTGGACGCAAGCAGCACGGCCATATCCTGTTTAACAAGATTTAGATTTAACAAGCAGCACGGCCATATCCTGTTTAACAAGATTTAGATTTAACAAGATTTGCCATCCAAGCCAAAGGCCCAGATGGCAAGTGAACAAGGAAGCCATTGGCTTATTGAGAGTCCAGCAATGTTCATCTACGTGTAACCCGCCCACCTAAGATATATGTCAACCTTGTTTTTAAACATATTCATGCTACTAGCAGTTACACAATCCATAGACAATTTGTTCCATTCATTTATTGTCCTCTGAGAATGAGTACTTCCTGATATCCAATCTACACTGATCCTTTACTAATTTTACCTCATGCCCTCTAGTTCTATTATTTTTCTTGAACGAAAAAAACACATTTCTATCAATATTTTCATACCCATTCAATATCTTAAAAACTTCAGTCTGATCTCCTCTTAACCTCCTTGTCTCTAGAGTTGTTAAACCACATTCTTTCAGACGTTCTTCATAACTACGTTCTCTCAGTTCTGGAATAATTTTAGTTGCTCTCCTCTGTTGACAAGTATAGGAGTAGGTGTTTACAAATATATTTTCATTTGGCGAATGAATGTTGCATATAGGTGCATGGGCCCAAAACCATGACTTTTGTTTCAATTTAACGAGCCATTGGCTTCTTTGTTCATTTACAGTCTGATTCTTGGTTTTATGGCAATCATGTTAAGGTTTCTTAAGCTTGTTCAGATTTACAACTTGTTCATTTTACCCAGTCAATTATGCTTAATGTGCCATGTGTTCATTGATTGGAGTTTCCATAGTAACAATGGTAGTTTAATAGCATAAATAGGTGAATGCCCCATTAAATACCCTAGTAAATGTAAATGAGGGTGGTTCTAGATCAGTCTGTTGAATCAATTTGAAAGAACTACTGAATACTCCCCCCCAGGTAATTGCAATCATGGCATGAATTTATAAGGATTAGCACCCCAGCCTGTACAGGTAACAAAAGGTGCACATTCCAGACAGGGGTTATAACACCAGGCACCAGTTATAACATCAGGTACCCGTTATAACACCAGGCACCAGTTATAACACCAGGCACCAGTTATAACACCAGGCACCAGTTACAACATCAGGCACCAGTTACAACATCAGGCACCAGTTATAACATCAGGCACCAGTTACAACATCAGGTACCGGTTATAACACCAGGCACCAGTTATAACACCAGGCACCAGTTACAACATCAGGCACCAGTTATAACACCAGGCACCAGTTATAACATCAGGCACCAGTTACAACATCAGGCACCAGTTATAACACCAGGCACCAGTTATAACATCAGGCACCAGTTACAACATCAGGTACCGGTTATAACACCAGGCACCAGTTATAACACCAGGCACCAGTTACAACATCAGGCACCAGTTATAACACCAGGCACCAGTTATAACATCAGGCACCAGTTACAACATCAGGCACCAGTTATAACACCAGGCACCAGTTACAACATCAGGCACCAGTTATAACACCAGGCACCAGTTACAACATCAGGCACCAGTTATAACACCAGGCACCCGTTATAACATCAGGTACCGGTTACAACATCAGGCAGGTGGTCTACTTTATAACATCACAGAGAGAACAGGTTAAATGCTCAGCTACTTTAATAATTGGTAAAACTATTTGGTAATAGTTCCCTTAGGTCCAATGGGAGGTCCCTTAGGTCCAATGGGAGCTCCCTTAGGTCCAATGGGAGCTCCCTTAGGTCCAATGGGAGCTCCCATAGGTCCAATGGGATACCTTAGAAATTAGGACAAAGATGGAAGGACTCTCGATGCTCCACAGAATCCACCATGGCCAGTCTGCCATTCCCGTACAAAATTTCTTACATGCAGTTAAGCACCACTCCAGAAATCTATGCAGTGTATCAGACCAACCAGCTTCATTTAACAAGGATTGCCATAAGTACCATTTTTGCCACATACATGTACTGTGCCCAACTGGAATAAACTACCATCAATCATTGCTAACATATCAGGTATCAACAACTTCAAACAAGAAGCGTGTAATAGTGTAGCCACCAGGAAGATCAGTTTGCTACTAGCTGCTTCACACCTATGTGCCCATCTTCTTCTCATTTGGCTCTTAAGAGCAGTGACGTTTCAGATTGGGTATTACTGTGACAGAGAGGAAGCTATTACAATGTGCTTAAAGTAATGCTGTCCACAACTGGTTCCACTTACACTGATACTTATTTATGTTTGTCATGAACTCAATTGCTGTACTGTCATATCCCTGTAGGCTGTACTGCATGTCATATATTACCCTGTAGGCTGTACTGTAGGTCATATATTACCCTGTAGGTTGTACTGTAGGTCATATATTACCCCTGTAGGCTATACTGTAGGTCATATATTACCCTGTAGGCTGTACTGTAGGTCATATATTACCCTGTAGGCTGTACTGTAGGTCATATATTACCCTGTAGACTGTACTGTAGGTCATATATTACCCTGTAGGTTGTACTGTAGGTCATATATTACCCCTGTAGGCTATACTGTAGGTCATATATTACCCTGTAGGCTGTACTGTAGGTCATATATTACCCTGTAGGCTGTACTGTAGGTCATATATTACCCTGTAGGCTGTACTGTAGGTCATATATTACCCTGTAGGCTGTACTGCAGGTCATATATTACCCTGTAGGCTGTACTGCAGGTCATATATTACCCTGTAGGCTGTACTGTAGGTCATATATTACCCTGTAGGCTGTACTGTAGGTCATATATTACCCTGTAGGCTGTAGTGTAGGTCATATATTACCCTGTAGGCTGTACTGTAGGTCATATATTACCATGTAGGCTGTACTGTAGGTCATATATTACCCTGTAGACTGTACTGTAGGTCATATATTACCCTGTAGGCTGTACTGTAGGTCATATATTACCCTGTAGGCTGTACTGTAGGTCATATATTACCCTGTAGGCTGTACTGTAGGTCATATATTACCCTGTAGGCTGTACTGTAGGTCATATATTACCCTGTAGGCTGTACTGTAGGTCATATATTACCCTGTAGGCTGTACTGTAGGTCATATATTACCCCTGTAGGCTGTACTGCAGGTCATATATTACCCTGTAGGCTGTACTGTAGGTCATATATTACCCTGTAGGCTGTACTGTAGGTCATATATTACCCTGTAGGCTGTACTGTAGGTCATATATTACCCTGTAGGCTGTACTGTAGGTCATATATTACCCTGTAGGCTGTACTGTAGGTCATAATTATATTACCCTGTAGGCTGTACTGCAGGTCATATATTACCCTGTAGGCTGTACTGTAGGTCATATATTACCCTGTAGGCTGTACTGTAGGTCATATATTACCCTGTAGGCTGTACTGTAGGTCATATATTACCCTGTAGGCTGTACTGCAGGTCATATATTACCCTGTAGACTGTACTGTAGGTCATATATTACCCTGTAGGCTGTACTGTAGGTCATATATTACCCTGTAGGTTGTACTGTAGGTCATATATTACCCTGTAGGCTGTACTGCAGGTCATATATTACCCTGTAGGCTGTACTGTAGGTCATATATTACCCTGTAGGCTGTACTGTAGGTCATATATTACCCTGTAGGCTGTACTGTAGGTCATATATTACCCTGTAGGCTGTACTGCAGGTCATATATTACCCTGTAGTTTGTACTGTAGGTCATATATTACCCTGTAGGCTGTACTGTAGGTCATATATTACCCTGTAGGCTGTACTGCAGGTCATATATTACCCTGTAGGCTGTACTGCAGGTCATATATTACCCTGTAGGCTGTACTGCATGTCATATATTACCCTGTAGGCTGTACTGTAGGTCATATATTACCCTGTAGGTTGTACTGTAGGTCATATATTACCCTGTAGGTTGTACTGCATGTCATATATTACCCTGTAGGCTGTACTGTAGGTCATATATTACCCTGTAGGCTGTACTGTAGGTCATATATTACCCTGTAGGCTGTACTGTAGGTCATATATTACCCTGTAGGCTGTACTGCATGTCATATATTACCCTGTAGGCTGTACTGTAGGTCATATATTACCCTGTAGGTTGTACTGTAGGTCATATATTACCCTGTAGGCTGTACTGCAGGTCATATATTACCCTGTAGGCTGTACTGCAGGTCATATATTACCCTGTAGGCTGTACTGTAGGTCATATATTACCCTGTAGGCTGTACTGTAGGTCATATATTACCCTGTAGGCTGTACTGCAGGTCATATATTACCCTGTAGGCTGTACTGTAGGTCATATATTACCCTGTAGGCTGTACTGCAGGTCATATATTACCCTGTAGGCTGTACTGTAGGTCATATATTACCCTGTAGGCTGTACTGTAGGTCATATATTACCCTGTAGGCTGTACTGTAGGTCATATATTACCCTGTAGGCTGTACTGTAGGTCATATATTACCCTGTAGGCTGTACTGTAGGTCATATATTACCCCTGTAGGCTGTACTGCAGGTCATATATTACCCTGTAGGCTGTACTGTAGGTCATATATTACCCTGTAGGCTGTACTGTAGGTCATATATTACCCTGTAGGCTGTACTGTAGGTCATATATTACCCTGTAGGCTGTACTGTAGGTCATATATTACCCTGTAGGCTGTACTGTAGGTCATAATTATATTACCCTGTAGGCTGTACTGCAGGTCATATATTACCCTGTAGGCTGTACTGTAGGTCATATATTACCCTGTAGGCTGTACTGTAGGTCATATATTACCCTGTAGGCTGTACTGTAGGTCATATATTACCCTGTAGGCTGTACTGCAGGTCATATATTACCCTGTAGACTGTACTGTAGGTCATATATTACCCTGTAGGCTGTACTGTAGGTCATATATTACCCTGTAGGTTGTACTGTAGGTCATATATTACCCTGTAGGCTGTACTGCAGGTCATATATTACCCTGTAGGCTGTACTGTAGGTCATATATTACCCTGTAGGCTGTACTGTAGGTCATATATTACCCTGTAGGCTGTACTGTAGGTCATATATTACCCTGTAGGCTGTACTGCAGGTCATATATTACCCTGTAGTTTGTACTGTAGGTCATATATTACCCTGTAGGCTGTACTGTAGGTCATATATTACCCTGTAGGCTGTACTGCAGGTCATATATTACCCTGTAGGCTGTACTGCAGGTCATATATTACCCTGTAGGCTGTACTGCATGTCATATATTACCCTGTAGGCTGTACTGTAGGTCATATATTACCCTGTAGGTTGTACTGTAGGTCATATATTACCCTGTAGGTTGTACTGCATGTCATATATTACCCTGTAGGCTGTACTGTAGGTCATATATTACCCTGTAGGCTGTACTGTAGGTCATATATTACCCTGTAGGCTGTACTGCAGGTCATATATTACCCTGTAGGCTGTACTGTAGGTCATATATTACCCTGTAGGCTGTACTGTAGGTCATATATTACCCCTGTAGGCTGTACTGCAGGTCATATATTACCCTGTAGGCTGTACTGTAGGTCATATATTACCCTGTAGGCTGTACTGTAGGTCATATATTACCCTGTAGGCTGTACTGTAGGTCATATATTACCCTGTAGGCTGTACTGTAGGTCATATATTACCCTGTAGGCTGTACTGTAGGTCATAATTATATTACCCTGTAGGCTGTACTGCAGGTCATATATTACCCTGTAGGCTGTACTGTAGGTCATATATTACCCTGTAGGCTGTACTGTAGGTCATATATTACCCTGTAGGCTGTACTGTAGGTCATATATTACCCTGTAGGCTGTACTGCAGGTCATATATTACCCTGTAGACTGTACTGTAGGTCATATATTACCCTGTAGGCTGTACTGTAGGTCATATATTACCCTGTAGGTTGTACTGTAGGTCATATATTACCCTGTAGGCTGTATTGCAGGTCATATATTACCCTGTAGGCTGTACTGTAGGTCATATATTACCCTGTAGGCTGTACTGTAGGTCATATATTACCCTGTAGGCTGTACTGTAGGTCATATATTACCCTGTAGGCTGTACTGCAGGTCATATATTACCCTGTAGTTTGTACTGTAGGTCATATATTACCCTGTAGGCTGTACTGTAGGTCATATATTACCCTGTAGGCTGTACTGCAGGTCATATATTACCCTGTAGGCTGTACTGCAGGTCATATATTACCCTGTAGGCTGTACTACATGTCATATATTACCCTGTAGGCTGTACTGTAGGTCATATATTACCCTGTAGGTTGTACTGTAGGTCATATATTACCCTGTAGGTTGTACTGCATGTCATATATTACCCTGTAGGCTGTACTGTAGGTCATATATTACCCTGTAGGCTGTACTGTAGGTCATATATTACCCTGTAGGCTGTACTGCAGGTCATATATTACCCTGTAGGCTGTACTGTAGGTCATATATTACCCTGTAGGCTGTACTGTAGGTCATATATTACCCTGTAGGCTGTACTGCATGTCATATATTACCCTGTAGGCTGTACTGTAGGTCATATATTACCCTGTAGGTTGTACTGTAGGTCATATATTACCCTGTAGGCTGTACTGCAGGTCATATATTACCCTGTAGGCTGTACTGCAGGTCATATATTACCCTGTAGGCTGTACTGTAGGTCATATATTACCCTGTAGGCTGTACTGTAGGTCATATATTACCCTGTAGGCTGTACTGCAGGTCATATATTACCCTGTAGGCTGTACTGTAGGTCATATATTACCCTGTAGGCTGTACTGCAGGTCATATATTACCCTGTAGGCTGTACTGTAGGTCATATATTACCCTGTAGGCTGTACTGCAGCCTGTACTGCAGCCTCATACATAGAAATGACAGTTTATGTTTCACAATGACAGCAGTGTCATCTGTCTCAGTTGTGTCATCTGTCTCAGTATTTACCAGATTATCAATGTTAAAATATAACAACCTGAGCATAAAAATATTTAATATTTTTATTTTATTTCTCTATTTGCGTGGAAGAACATATTTAAAACAAAAAGTCCTATCATCTTGTGGAAAAGCTGCTGTCTGCATTTTTATGAGTAATTATTCCATTAAACTGACATTAAGGTTAGAGTCAATTTAAAAAAGTAACTGATGTTGATTACACCACATGCAAAAATTATTACAGTTATACTGTCCAAAACATGGACTTGATTATATATACATTTAGTTAGTATTACATCATCTATCGTAAGAAGGATATAGATACGCTTGAACGCATACAAAGGAGAGCAACTAAAATGATTCCAGAACTTAGAGACCTTAGTTATGAAGAACGCCTGAAAGAATGTGGTTTAACAACTCTAGAGACAAGGAGGTTAAGAGGAGATCAGATTGAAGTTTTTAAGATATTGAATGGGTATGAAAATATTGATAGAAATATGTTTTTCTCACTCAAGAAGGATAGCAGAACTAGAGGACATGAGGTAAAATTAGTAAAGGATCAATGTAGATTGGACATCAGGAAGCACTCGTTCTCACAGAGGACAATAAATGAATGGAACAAATTGTCTACAGATTGTGTAACTGCTAGCAGCGTGAATATGTTTAAAACCAAGGTTGACACATATCTCAGGAGGGCGGGTTATAAGTAGATGAACATTGTTGGACTCTCGATAAGCCAATGGCTTCCTTGTCCACTTGCCATCTGGGCCTTTGGCTTGGATGGCAAATCTTGTTAAAATCTTTTATGACTGGTAAAGCAAGCAGTAATACTGACCTATGCAAAGCCTCTGTCATTGCCAGACAAAGACCTTGGTTCTAGTCAGGAGATAATTGAAAACAGGTTTGTGGTAAATGAGAAGAAATACAAAGCAAACATGACAGATGAGCGTTTACTTTTCAGAGAGCCGCTCAGTGCCTATATATTCTTTGGACCCATCTACTACCAGAAACTGAAGCACATGGTCGTTGATAAGATCCACGCTCGCGCGAAAGGACCACGCGCTGTACTCACTCGACAGCCAACAGAGGGCAGGTCAAGAGATGGAGGGCTCCGATTGGGGGAGATGGAACGAGACTGTCTGATTGGCTACGGGGCTAGGTGAGTCTGACTGTTGTAACACTGTACCATTGTTACACATCTGGTGATGCAAGCTATTTAATGTGTGCTCTAGTTTGTTACTATATAACCTATAAGTTAGTGTTTGCTTGTAATTTATTACTGTAAGAGTATCTCATAATATCGGTTTGTTTATAAGACATTACTGGTGGAGTTTCTGTGTCTGTCACTTTGTCACAGCATGTTACTGTCAAAGTGCTTGGTGATGTAACTTTGTTACAACATATTACTGTTGATAATGATTACTGTATTACATCATGTTACAGTGATAGTGTGTGATGACATGTTAGTATCAATGATATCACTTTGTTACAACATGTTACTACATCACTCTGTTACAGTATGTTACTATTGTAGTTCCTAATGAAAATAACATTGTTAAAGCATTTAACTATGGATGATATCACTGTGTTACAGCATGTTACTGTTGGAGCGTCTGATGATATCAAGTGATGCCTTTGAGGTGGATGTGTGTAACAAGTGTGGTGTACTGGGCTACTCAGGATGGTCAATATTCTTCCCTTTCTCTTTCTTATAAGCAAACTTATAGATGTGCGTGAATGAAAAGCATGCAAGTAGATATATAATTGACAATAACTTCTAATAAAATCTTATTCAAGAAAGTTTATATTTCATCTGCAAGTTGTTGATATTCTGTTACGCGTTAGAGATTGTCTTCAAGTTGTTGATATTCTGTTACGCGTTAGAGATTGTCTTCAAGTTGTTGATATTCTGTTACGCATTAGAGATTGTCTTCAAGTTGTTGATATTCTGTTACGCGTTAGAGATTGTCTTCAAGTTGTTGATATCCTGTTACGCATTAGAGATTGTCTTCAAGTTGTTGATATTCTGTTACGCGTTAGAGATTGTCTTCAAGTTGTTGATATTCTGTTACGCATTAGAGATTGTCTTCAAGTTGTTGATATTCTGTTACGCATTAGAGATTGTCTTCAAGTTGTTGATATTCTGTTATGCGTTAGAGATTGTCTTCAAGTTGTTGATATTCTGTTACGCATTAGAGATTGTCTTCAAGTTGTTGATATTCTGTTACGCGTTAGAGATTGTCTTCAAGTTGTGATTAATACCATTCTGGTTGTTAACTTTTTAGAATTCTGATGACCTTCAATCGTCTAATTAAATTATCACAAGTTTACAAGAGAACTCAAAAGAGGGTGTTGAATGTAGGGGTTGTCTCATGTAAATGACCTTTTGCAATGTATTGATAAATAGACATTCATTATCGGCAAATGCAGTAACTGGTATTGAAACTGAGCAGTTTGTTTTTGTATCTCTATTTCAGGTGCCACTACTGTAAGTCGTCGACACAGGTATCGTCATTGAAGATCCCATACGCGTGCAAGCTGCTCTTCCAGGAACTGCAGTCAATGAACATCTTCCCACGCCTCACACTCAAGAAGTACAACGAATAAGTCTGAGACACCCCGGGCCTCACACTCAAGAAGTACAACGAATAAGTCTGAGACACCCTGGGCCTCACGCTCAAGAAGTACAACGAATAAGTCTGAGACACCCTGGGCCTCACACTCAAGAAGTACAACGAATAAGTCTGAGACACCCCGGGCCTCACACTCAAAAGTACAATAAATAAGTCTGAGACACCCTGGGCCTCACGCTCAAGAAGTACAACGAATAAGTCTGAGACACCCTGGGCCTCACGCTCAAGAAGTACAACGAATAAGTCTGAGACACCCCGGGCCTCACACTCAAGAAGTACAACGAATAAGTCTGAGACACCCTGGGCCTCACACTCAAAAGTACATTAAATAAGTCTGAGACACCCTGGGCCTCACGCTCAAGAAGTACAATAAATAAGTCTGAGACACCCTGGGCCTCACGCTCAAGAAGTACAACGAATAAGTCTGAGACACCCTGGGCCTCACGCTCAAGAAGTACAACGAATAAGTCTGAGACACCCTGGGCCTCACACTCAAAAGTACAATAAATAAGTCTGAGACACCCCGGGCCTCACGCTCAAGAAGTACAACGAATAAGTCTGAGACACCCTGGGCCTCACACTCAAAAGTACAATAAATAAGTCTGAGACACCCCGGGCCTCACGCTCAAGAAGTACAACGAATAAGTCTGAGACACCCCGGGCCTCACACTCAAAAGTACAATAAATAAGTCTGAGATACCTGAACAAGAATTTGTGAAACTGAGGACAATTCTGCAAGTATTGAACGTCTTTGGCCTGTTGATGTCAGACAAATTGCCAGTGCACTTTATCATTAAAACAGTTAGATATCTTACTGAAATGTCTGACTGAAGAAATGATATTGTACTATTCAGAACAGTGTGTGCGTGCGTACGTGCGTGCGTGCGTGTGAAAGGAGTGAAAAATCAAGTCAAGAGAATATTACTGTTATAACCATTTGGTAGTGCATTGGGGCAGATGCTAGAATGTGTGCAATTAAATTTATTAACAAGAAGTGTTGTCCCAGATGCAATCTCATTTCAGAATGATGCTTGACGACAATTTATAATCACAGCACAAGTGACTGGTACCAGTGATATATGGAGGTGTGTTATCTGGTTTTGTTAAAATAAATAAAAAGGGGAGGGTTTCTATAAATAACAAGAAGAACGTGTATTTCACCCAATCAATGTTATGATTACCAGCAATGTAGTTTTCTGCAGAGTGCTGCACCACGTGACATGTATTCTTACTGTGGTCAGTCAAATAGGTTTTAGTCTTCGGAATTTTCGCATGCATGCATGCACAGACTGCATGGAATTATGCAGTGTGACACAATATCAAAAGAGCAGTTGGCTGTTGTAGCAGTGCTATGTCGCCACGTTCTGTCTACTCCGCTCTGCAAGTGACTAGTCTTTATTCCCCGTCATGCCTCACTACTGCCGTCACGCCTCGCCATGCCCAGTTTGTGCCTCTCGCAGTAGTACATTTTGTCTTGGTATGTAGTGAGAATTATTTGTGAGTCTGCTGGTCAGTTTGGACCAGGCATAGGTTAATTTCAATTGTTAATTGAATTAACTCGATTTAATTAATGAACTTTGCCAGGCATTTCCAAAAGATTTAACAAGATTGCCATCCCAAACAACAAGTTCCAGATGGCAAGTGGAAAAGGAAGCCAATCAAGCCATTGGCTTATCGAGAGTCCAACAATTTTCTCATCTATGTGTAGCCCGCCCTTATCAAATATCTGTCAATTCTATTTTTAAACATATTCACACAACTAGCATTAACACAATCATTAGGCAGTTTATTCCATTAGTTTATCACCCTCTGTGAGAAAGAGTACTTTCTCATGTTAAGTTTGAAGAACATATTCAACATCCTCATAACCGTTCACTATTTTAAACACTTCTATTTGGTCTCCTCTTAGTCTTCTGGTCTCTAGTGTTGTCGAACCACATTGTAATAAGCGACTTTCGTAACTAAGGTCTCTCAATTCTGGAATCATTTTAGTTGCTCTTCGTTGTATTCTTTCTAGCTTGTCTATGTCCTTTTTACGATACAGTCTCCATGCTTGAATACAATATTCCAAATGTGGTCTAACTATTGCTTTGTACAAGGGGTACAATTAGCTGTTTCTCCTTATACATGATAGTTCTCCTAATTAGCCCTAGAATTTAATTTCCTTTTGAAGCAGCAATCCCACATTGCTCTGAAACTTTCATGTCAGCACTAAATGTTACTCCTAAGTCCTTTTCTTGTGTGGTTCTACCTAGTACAGCATCCCCCATTTTATATTCTTAATACTGAACCCTGTGGTACCCCACTCAAAACAGATTTCCAGTTTGAAATCTCACCATTTACTATTACTCTGTCTTCTGTGCCACTTTTCTATCCAGTTGATTACATCATTACCTATACCATGGGCTTTTAGTTTAAGTAATAATCTTTGATGTGGCACTTTATCGAAAGCTTTCTGAAAATCTAAGTAGACAACATCCACTGGTGACCAGTCATCTACCCACTTTGTAATTTCTTCCAAAAAACAAGAGATTGGTTAGACATGACCTTGCTTTTAGGAACCCATGTTGAGATGTATTTATTAATTTATGTTTTACAAGGAATTCCACCATGTGGTCTCTAATTAATGTTTCGAGTAATTTACATACAACTGATGTTAAACTCACTGGTCTGTAATTTTCTGGCTTGTTCCTCGATCCCTTCTTAAATAGCGGCGTAATATTTGCTTCTTTCCGTTCTGAAGGAACTATTCCTTCTTCTAGTGAGTGACAAGTTAAACAATTTTGCAAGTGGTGTACTAATTTGCTCAACAATTTCCTTAAGCAGTTTTGGTGGTTCCCCATCAACTCCAGGTGATTTATTATCTTTCAACTTCTTAATTTTCTTTGCTATCATTTCAGGAGTTACAAATAACTGCCCTACATGTTCTGATTTATTGCCCTCAAATTTAGTAAATGGCACTGGAAGTGAGCTGATATCTTCTGTGGTAAAAACTGAGCTGAAATACTCATTCAGGACCTCTGCCATTTGAAACCCATCTAAAATTATGTTTCCCCTGTTGTTTTCCAGTGGTCCGACCTTATCTCGAACTTTCTGTTTACTCCTTACATAAGCATAGAAACTCTTGCTGTCATTTTTTATATTACCTGCCAATTTTTTTTTTATTGTGATCACTGTTACCCAATGGTTCATGTATTTTTACATTGTCCACTAATTCTTTTTGTGATGATAAAACTATATCTAATACATTTTCTCCCCTGGTTGGTTCTAACACGTGCTGAGTAAGGAAGCTCTCCTGAATTAAAAATAGAAATTGTTGGTCCTCACCCCCTGTACTCTCCAGAGATTTCCATTGTATGTGTCCATGGTTAAAATCTCCCATTATGATACATTCCCCTTTACTAACTTCCTCTATAGCATTTTGTAGTTTTGTGTTATCATCTTCGTTTATGCTTGGACTTTGGTAAACTAATCCAAGAGTTAATTTTTAATTTCCTGAAACTATTTTGCACCAAACAGCTTCATCGTAATCTGCTTCCCTTTCTAATTTTATTTCATAAGCCTGAATAGATTCTTTAACATATAAAATAACTCCCCCTCCCCTTCTTCCTATTCGATCTCTCCTAAACATTACGTATCCTGTAAATCCTAAAGGCATGCAGTCACAATTCCAGTCATTAGCCTGACAGAGGTCAGGTTCAGACTCAGGTCATTCAAGCACCTGTGAATTGGAGGAAAGCTTAGACAATAGAATGTCCTCTGGTAGTGTGATAAGTTGACTTCTTCTGCAAACCTCTAAAGTAAACATTTTGGGCTGGCAAATTACAGTCAAGTGGGCGTATGCATTAGACTATGTATCTGTATTTTATGTACATATGCAAGTGTACATATAACACGTATGTATGCAAGTGTACATATAACACATTTATGCAAGTGTACATATAACATGTATGTAACTATGTATGCAAGTGTACATATAACATGTATGTATGCAAGTGTACATATAACATGTATGTATGCAAGTGTACATATAACATGTATGTATGCAAGTGTACATATAACGTATGTATGCAAGTGTACATATAACATGTATGTATGCAAGTGTACATATAACATGTATGTATGCAAGTGTACATATAACATGTATGTATGCAAGTGTACATATAACATGTATGTATGCTACATATAACATGCAGAGAAAAGTAAAATAGCTTCAGTTTGGGACATTTTTAGGGCGCCAACTTTAATCAAAAACAAAGCCAGTTCTAATGATGCATAAAAAATAGTGTATAACTGTTTAAATGCTAGTGAACAAAGGACAAACCTAACGATTTAGTATTAAAGCACTGCATTAATAACAACTTCGTGCATATAAATGATGTATGTAGTTGCCCAGTTTTGTTAATTTTGTGGTTGAATATAGGAGGAAACGCCACATCGTGCAAACCTTCAGCCACAACTTTATGTTCCTTTCAGAAAAAAATATTAATTTTAGCAAACATCTACAACTTTTATAATGTGATCAAATGCCCCATGAACAAATGTCAAAAGTAATGTTCAGATTTGTTTGATGATAATACTTTCCTCATCTGTAATAAGTACATATGTAATAAAACAATGACAATTAGCATATATTATTTTAATGATGACTTGTATCAAGTGCTTAAACTTGAAAAAAGGGCACATGTGAATGTAATCTGCATTTCTTCTAAAAAATTATGTAATTGAATTAAATGTTATTTAATTGAGAAATTTGGGAGGTTAATTTAATTTAATTGAACTGATAAATGTGTGCGGTAATTGTTTTTTATTTAATTGAACAATTAATTGTCATTTTATTACTTAAGTTAATTACCCCACGCTTGCTTTGGATATGAGCGCGGACGTCGCAACACATACACACCACATCTATTTCAACATGCAACCACAGCCTCTACGTGGTCCGTTGTCTTAGTGGCCGACTTCTCTGCGTGCTACCCAGTCGTTTTCCACTTATGTTTCAAGTTAAGCAGTGATCCGTGACGTTGTCACGCTTCATTGCGGCCGATGACGAGTGGTTATTCGCGGATTTACTGAGGTCATTCTCATGGGCGTCAAAGGTCACGCTTGGAAATACACCTTTCATAAAGCACTCGCCTTATATGAAAAGAACCCATTATCGCACACTGTTGATATTAAAGGTGCTGGAATGTGGACTTTTCTGTTTGTTTATTCGTTGCTAACTCCCGTGTGCTTAACAGGTAATCATTCCGATATGACTATGGTGGTGTGCTTACATCATGTATCTTATCACTTTTATTTCACCACTACACGTTGTTTATGCTGCCATGCGTCAATCAGTTACAAAGTTTCGCACGGACGGGCTACGGTGCGTTAGGGATGTCATAGCAACTATTCTAGCCTTATAGGTATGCACGATGCGAGTCGTGCGTGTGAATATCGCTGAGTGTCTAGAAGTTGGGGTGATCCATTCAATGGTATCCTCGTGCCAAACGTGGACCTATTGAAGACTTTTCTGGGGGTACTTATTAAGTGCTACTTCATGAACCCTCAGTAGATTATAAACATAATATATCCCGCGGGATATTGACTTCTCACCCAGCAGAGACCGACGTTTTCAATGTCGCATCCGAAAGACACCTATTTCCAGCATCCTTCCCATTATACAAAGACTCGATGGTGTGAACTCCAAGTAGCTAGTGAGATTCGTGATTGCAAGGGGACGCCAGTGGCCTGGTTGAGGTTATGGCAACACATCCTACGCAAGGCGAGTTGTATTAATTGTATTTTAAATGACTGGACGGCCGATGTTGATCACACGCGAGCTCCTGATTACAAGGCGAACCCCATTCCGTGGAATCACTCCTCCAGTCCTGGATAAAACGACAAGTCAGATCAGGTCCGGGAGCGTGTAGAGGGGAAGACGACGGGACCTATGGGCGGGGATTAGCGACGCACCGCGGGGCCGACTCGTTGGTGTTGACGACGCGAGGCCCGGCCCGGACACGCGTGGCCAGCCGCGTGTGACTGTAGCTAAGCGAGCGACGTTTGTGTACGTTTCCAAGCGGCGTGCGACGACTGTCAGAGACGTTCGGCATAGCGGCGATACACACAGACGAGTCATGGACTTTCTGCCCCGGCGCTGCTGAACATTCACGTGAGTAGCAGCTTTTGCATCTCAGAGTCCGGCTTCTTGTTCCCCGATGTTCGTTGTTCGCGTCGTTTCTGTGATACATTGATACAACTATCGCCTTCCTTGGCGTTCGGGAGGAAAACAAGTAAGTTTTATATGAACAGTAATTAATGTTCTCCGACGTTTATATTATGGACTTTACCTGGTAAAACTGTAGATCACAACGTGTAGAACAACTTGATCTCATGGGCACAACCTTCACATTTGTTTAATGGGTAGAGAGAAGAAACGTAGAGAGATATCATAGGTACAACCTTCACATTTATTTAATGGGTAGCGTTGGTACAATCTTCACATTTGTTTAATGGGTAGATAGAAGAAACCTAAATAAATATCATGGGTACAACCTTCACATTTCTATAATTGGTAGAGAGAAGAAACCTAGAAAGATACCATAGATACAACCTTCACATTTGTTTAATGGGTAGAGAGAAGAAACCTAGAGAGATATCATAGGTACAACCTTCACATTTGTTTAATGGGTAGACAGAAGAAACCTAGAGATATATCGTGGGTACAATCTTCACATTTGTTTAATGGGTAGAGAGAAGAAACCTAAATAGATCTCATGGGTACAACCTTTAACATTTGTTTAATGGGTAGAGAGAAGAAACCTAAATATATCTCATGGGTACAACCTTCACATTTGTTTAATGGGTAGAGAGAAGAAACCTAAATAGATCTCATGGGTACAACCTTCACATTTGTTTAATGGGGAGAGAGAAGAAACCCAGAGAGATATCATAGGTACAACCTTCACATTTGTTTAATGGGTAGAGAGAAGAAACCTAAATAGATCTCATGGGTACAACCTTCACATTTGTTTAATGGGGAGAGAGAAGAAACCCAGAGAGATATCATGGGTAAAGGTAAAGGTAAAGGTACGTTCTTATATAGCGCGGTATCCGGTCCATAGGACTGCTCAAAGCGCTTTACACTTCACCCCCTGGCAGACCTGTTCATTCCAAGGCCATCTCAACTTCTTTGGGAAGTATTCAGCCACGCTGCAATTGCTGCGCGAAGGCTATTCGTTCACATATCCACCACTGTCTGTATTGCCAGGTACTCATTTATACAGCTGAGTGAACTGTGGCAACTTGCCAAAGGTTCGAAGCGACCGCAGTGGGATTTGAAACCGGGTTCTCTCGATTGAGAGTCCGGCCTTCTAATCGGTATGCTATCGCGCCCCACAACCTTCATATTTGCTTAATGGGTAGAAAGAAGAAACCTAGAGAGATGCACGTCTTCTTGAAAAAAGACAACTGAGACACAGTTATTTACATTTGAAGTTGTCTTTAATGTAGCGCTGTAGTAGAACTGTGAACCTGTGACGGGGTTCAATGTTGCAACTTGAACACACGCGATCTGGGCGACTATTGCAGCGTTCACCAATTGTAGGGCAAGAAACAATTTGAAGCAGAATTGTTAATTTAATCAGCACTGCTGTAATTACTCGAAGGCAGCCATCAATTATATATTATGATCGTTCTCAGATGAAAGTATGCGACGAGTCGTTGTAGATGTTGCGTTGCTATTCTGTGGGTCTATGCCCAGAACTAGCGACATGCAAATGCTATGCAACGCGGCATACGTCGAGCTAGAATTGAGAACTTTGGATGGACATTTTCTAGATTGTTAATGACACATTTTTAGGTACTATTTTTCAGTTTATCGAGCGCCTATCAGATTCCCTGTTGTTTGTCAGTGGAGATAATTCGGCAGTTCAAATAGTTTATTTTCTCTTTAAGGTTATTATGATTTGATTGGAATTTCAATACGTCAATACATTTTGTCAGTGATTGTCGAGAGATCCAATGGGGTAATAGGAGTCAAACAATGCAGCCCTCTAGAGGCTCGCCGAGTAACTGTCGTCACGCAAGAGTTACACCGCGATCTGTTATAACAGCCATAACATATATGCGTCATATGCCAGCGGGGCAGTAATGCTTAATGTTGTCCATGAAAAATGACAACAGGTCACTTTTTGTATTGTAAATACTTTTATAATGGTCGATACTAATGTGCTTTGCAGGAGGCTAAATCTGCGGATTTGTGGACGCAGCTGGCGAGTGCTGTCTTATAAATATTCAGCTCTCGTTGATTTGTTCCCGTCGCTATAACCTTGCGTTGTAGCAGTGAATGGACACGCAAGTTTAATGTAGTGCCTCTTCAAGTCAAAGCACGCCAGTTCGCTGCTCTTAGTCGGCACAGATCGTTTAATTCTCATCGAACAATCCGTCGTGTACAATGCCTAATAGTATGTCGGCTCACAAAGACGCTATTGTACGCCGCGTCTTTGTCGCATTGTTCGTGAACTGAATTAAAAGACGCGACAGCCGCGGGTTTATACGTTGTTGTCGTGTTAACAACGCCGACTAAATGTATGCGGCTCGAGCTTGAATGAGACAGACGGGAGATTATCAGCGGATTGCCAGTCGGGCCTGACGACGTTAGTTCAGCAAGTTCAGCTCAAGTTTGGTGCAGACGACAACCTTTGTTTGAGCTGGAGCTAACACTCGCTCCACGCCGCGGTGTACGGCCTGTTGACGGGCGAATATTGCTTCCAGAGAATGCCCATTGTTGTTCTGCGATTGTTAGGCGTTTTGGCAGAAGCGCTCTCGCCATATTCATCGCTCGTCTGTGTATTAAGGCCATTCGCACTGTCATGTGTCCATTATGTATCAAGGCGGTACATCCGTCCCATCCATTAAATCACGTTTAATTGGACGATGTATGGAACTGTGCGCGCCTTTAACATGTCACGTCGTTTCCAAGGTCTCGGAACCCTGGCGCCTGTATACAAATCGACACTGTATTTACTGTGGTTATTCCTGCTTACACAAACTTTGCGTTACATTTCCTAATTCTGACAGGCGCTTATTGGTCGCCAAGGTCAACATGTCAGCCGCCATGATAACTGAGATTTGGTCAGAATCTCCCACTTTTAGCACACATTCTGAGTAAACCACTGGCATGATATTCTTGATTTTAGTTGCAAATGGCTAGCTTTTATTAACTCTTATGTGCATAGCCCAACAACATGCCTTTGGTTTCGCGTTAATTGGTTGCATTCTGTGATTGCCGTCCCATGGACGTTTGAAGTGACTAAGTAGAAATTGGCCATTGTTTTGTGCAACGCAACAAATCAGCCAACTAGTTTTCACGTCGTAATTACGACGCAGTACAAGAATAAAATAACTCCAATGAAGTTTAATAAGACCACAGTGAACTTCAATTAATGGCCAATTAGTGTAAAAGGTCCATTAATTTGTGGAATTAACACACCTCGTAATACTAAAGTGAATGAACGCACGCACGCACGCACGCACGCACGCACGCACGCACGCACGCACACCCACCCACCCACCCACCCACCCACTCACTCACTCACTCACTCACTATCTCAAAACAGCAGTTGGATATTGTAGCCAAACTGTGTCGCCAGCTCTCTCCACACGGCTCGACGTGTCACTAGTTTTTATTCCCCGTCACGCGTCGCCGCCCTCGGCCCATGAGACGTGCTCTGAGACTGATCGACAGCAACGAAACAAACTGTGTCGCTTAATACCTCTCACAATACCTCTCACAATAGTTGTTGTATGGTTTAGTAATTGAATACATGATTATATGTTATTACACATAATTATATCTAATGGGATATTTACGTAAATACAGAAAACCTTCATGATTTGACCATAATATTATTATATTCTGCTAAATTCAAAATGAAATGACTTTATCCCAGCCATTCGTGGCATGTTTATGTTCGTGTTAAAGCAAGAGATAGTGTGTACAATCTGGACTGTAGTGTGTGGGTACATACGTGCGTGTGTGCGTACATATGTGCGTGTGTGCGTACATACGTGCGTGTGTGGGTACATATGTGCGTGTGTGCGTACATACGTGCGTGTGTGGGTACATATGTTTTTAGCACCTGCAACTACAGATGAGATAAGGATAATTATAGAGAAATTGAAAAACTGTAGTTCCGGCTGGGATGGCATAAAACCAAATATTATCAAACAAACTTACTCTGGTATGATTGGGCCATTATGCTACATTATAAATTTATCATTTGATAAAGGATATGTACCAGATGAACTAAAAATAGCTAATGTAGTGCCCATTTTTAAGAAAGGTGATGCTACACTAAAACGATAGACCTATTTCTATATTACCAGTATTTTCAAAGATTTTTGAAAGATTAATATATAATAGATTAAATAAATATATTGTTAAACACAATATTTTGTCAAACTCCCAGTTTGGATTAAAAAAAGGATATTCGACGTATATGGCTTTAACAATACTAATTGACAAAATAACTAGTGCAATGAACAAAAAATAACATGCAATTGGACTATTTTTAGATTTTGCTAAAGCATTTGATACTGTTAACCATGATATCCTATTAAGAAAACTAGATCATTATGGAATCAGAGGAACAGCGCTCCAGTGGTTTCAAAGTTATTTGTTTGGAAGACAACAAACAGTAAAATATAATGGAATCAATTCTGTTCTTAAAAATATAACATGTGGAGTACCACAAGGGTCAATATTAGGACTGTTACTATTCCTTATATATATAAATGATTTAGGTGCTGTTTCTCAGATCACCTTTCCCATTATGTATGCAGATGATACTAACATTTTTATCCAAGAGAAAGATTTGGAAAAAATAGAAAAAATATTTAAATACTGAAATAAAAAAGCTGTCACTTTGGCTTAAAACTAATAAACTCTCACTGAATATAAAAAACATGTACAATGACCTTTAGCAATAATCCCAGTGTAAGAAACAGACGTAATGACATATACATAGATGGAATAGAAATAGACACTGTTAATCATACACAATTTCTGGGAGTGATAATAGATAATAAAATCAGTTGGAGTGACCATATAAAGTACATATGTAATAAAATTTCTAAGAGCATAGGCATTATCAAAAAGGTAAAGAGCAAACTGAACAAGAAGACATTGGTTAAACTATATTATACATTTATTTACCCATATATTACTTATTGTAACGTAGTATGGGGAAGAGCCCCAACAATATATTTATCTAAAATTCATATATTGCAGAAAAGAATGATACGTATAATTAGTCATGTTGGATTAAGAAACCACACACAGTTTTTATTTAAGACATATCAAATTATGAACATTTATCAACTAAACAAATATATAAGCTGCGTGCTAATGTATAAACATAATAGGGGTATGTTACCAAATATATCACATCATATCATGTTACACAGTTATAAAATGAGGCAAGAAATAACTTACAAAATACCATACTGTAAAACCAACACCAGACAAAATACATTGGCATATGTTGGTCCCAAATTATGGAATACTATTGTTACATAGAACCACTTGGATGATTATACGTCTATTTATATATTTAAAAAGAAAGTGAAACATCAAATCTGGGGAACCTACGAACAAGATTACTCTAGTCAATTGTGATATACCAGTATAATTTACTATAATAGTCCTGTGTATTATTATATGTGAATGACTTATTTGTGGTAACCTTTTTATCATATCTTATTACAAACAAGTTATTGATTAGACAAAAGTGGTGTACTAGTATTAGAAATCACTTGTGAACAACTATTGGTTAACTTAGTATTATATTTTCAACATGTACAGCAAAGTTAATATTCCAACAGTAGCTGCTGTACACTGGTCTACTATAATTCACATGTGAATAATCCTACTTTTTTATTTATTTTATTTTATTGATTTAAAAAAAAATAAAGAATAGACGTCGTGGCGCATCATATATTTAATTTATAATTGAAAAAGGAAACGTCAGCAATTTGCTTCTTTTCCATTGTCTTAAATGTGTTTAGTAGCTGATCGGCTGATTGATTGTATGTACATGAATTTATGTTATTTGAGACAATAAACATTATTATTATATTATATTACATGTGGGTACATACGTGCGTATGTGGGTACATACGTGCGTGTGTGCGTACATACGTGCGTGTGTGCGTACATACGTGCGTATGTGGGTACATACGCGCGTATGTGGGTACATACGTGCGTGTGTGCGTACACGGGTGCGTGTGTGCGTACGCTTGAATGTGTACGTTTTACTGCTTTCTTTTTCGGTCATGCGATTTCGTTTTCGACCCAGACGAAACAGCCAACGTTGATGTTTCTTCCAGGTCAAGAGCGACTCTACTCGGTCCGCCAGCGAAGGACCGCGAAACTCCGACAGTGTGCCGATATAGTTGGAGCACCGGACACCGTGACCATTCACCTCAGCTCGATCGAGTGACCAGCCATCATGGTGTATGAATACACAAAACCTCGCATGCCCATAGCGGCCATGTACGCGAGTCCAGGCCCGTGCTACGGCCTGCCCAGTCTCGTCGGACGGACGGTAAGAGCTGCAGCAATCTTTCTTATTTGTCTTCTTCTTTTGTCTTCTCCTTCCACGTCAGCTCAACTCTGTGTTGGCCACGTATAGACGTGGCTAGAGTATTGTCGAGCTGGGAATAGAGGAGACAGGACAAGTTGTTACAATACAACTCACCCCGGTATCCACTACTCCTCACTGGTCACTCCTGGTCAAAGGTCACTCCTGGTTAAAGGTCACTCCTGGTTAAAGCACTCCTGGTTAAAGGTCACTCCTGGTTAAAGGTCACTCCTGGTTAAAGGTCACTCCTGGTTAAAGGTCCCTCCTGGTTAAAGGTCCCTCCTGGTTAAAGGTCACTCCTGGTTAAAGGTCACTCCTGGTTAAAGGTCCCTCCTGGTTAAAGGTCACTCCTGGTTAAAGGTCCCTCCTGGTTAAAGGTCACTCCTGGTTAAAGGTCCCTCCTGGTTAAAGGTCACTCCTGGTTAAAGGTCACTCCTGGTTAAGGGTCGCTCCTGGTTAAAGGTCCCTCCTGGTTAAAGGTCCCTCTTGGTTAAAGGTCCTTCCTGGTTAAAGGTCCCTCCTGGTTAAAGGTCCCTCCTGGTTAAAGGTCCCTCCTGATTAAAGGTCACTCCTGGTTAAAGGTCACTCCTGGTTAAAGGTCACTCCTGGTTAAAGGTCCCTCCTGGTTAAAGGTCCCTCCTGGTTAAAGGTCACTCCTGGTTAAAGGTCACTCCTGGTTAAAGGTCCCTCCTGGTTAAAGGTCCCTCCTGGTTAAGGGTCGCTCCTGGTTAAAGGTCACTCCTGGTTAAAGGTCACTCCTGGTTAAGGGTCGCTCCTGGTTAAAGGTCCCTCCTGGTTAAAGGTCCCTCTTGGTTAAAGGTCCTTCCTGGTTAAAGGTCCCTCCTGGTTAAAGGTCCCTCCTGGTTAAAGGTCCCTCCTGATTAAAGGTCACTCCTGGTTAAAGGTCACTCCTGGTTAAAGGTCACTCCTGGTTAAAGGTCCCTCCTGGTTAAAGGTCCCTCCTGGTTAAAGGTCACTCCTGGTTAAAGGTCCCTCCTGGTTAAAGGTCCCTCCTGGTTAAGGGTCGCTCCTGGTTAAAGGTCACTCCTGGTTAAAGGTCACTCCTGGTTAAAGGTCCCTCCTGGTTAAAGGTCACTCCTGGTTAAAGGTCGCTACTCGTTTCTGTTTTTGCTCAAAATGTTTACTGTTTTGGATATCCACTATTTTGAGCCTAGCTATATATAACGATTATTTGAACAAAATGCGCTCTCTTCTGTTAAACCGACTGAGAATATTACTTAAACTATTCACACACTACATATTTGGACATCAACGAACCGCATTCGCCGACATGCTAAATCAGTTGAGGGTGGAGATTAATATAATAGAAGAAGCTGACAGATAATTATGTTGCTGTTAATATGTACATGTTACGCTGACATTGGGGGAAGTGCTACTCTAAAGGTGTGTATGTTACTATTTTCAATTGGAAATAAAAAGTAAATTGAATATACTCTCAACGCTGAGCTGTACACGCGTGTAGATCATACATTTTGTTATGTTTAAAACTCCACCTTTAACTGATTTAGCCTGTCGCGAATCCGGTTCGTTGATGTCCTAATATGTAGTGTGTGTGAATAGCTTAAGCAATATCCGCAGTCGGTTTAAACTGCGCATTTGTATTTAAAAAAAATTATCGAAAGAATTGACCTTAGACGTTACATCTGGCAAGGCTCAAAATAGTGGATATCCAAAACGGTAAACACTTCGTAGGGTCAACGCTGATCATGGGCGTGACTTCCATCCTCTCGCCGATGACATGACAAAGTTATAAAATTTCACCAAGGGCGAAATTCGTGAGTTTTCAACGTTTCCGTTTTCATTTCAAGACATTCTGGATCAAGCATTACATACTGAAATAGATTGTCTGACTATTTCACACACAAAAAAACTACATACAAAAGTTACACAAACGAGTCAGCCTGTCGTAGTGGATACTAGGTAACTTTTTGAAATTTTAAATTAGACGAGCAAAAACTAGAATTGAGGAGGGACAATTAATTGAGGAGGGACCTTTAACTGAGGAGGGACCTTTAATTGAAGATGGAACTTTAATTGAGGAGAGACCTTTAATTGAGGAGGGATATTTAACTGAGGAGGGAAGATTACTTGAGGAGGGACCATTAATTGAGGAGGGACCTTTAATTGAGGAGGGACCTTTAATTGAAGATGGAACTTTAATTGAGGAGGGACCTTTAACTGAGGAGGGAACTTTAATTGAGGAGAGACCATTAATTGAGGAGGGATATTTAACTGAGGAGGGAACATTACTTGAGGAGGGACCTTTAATTAAGGAGGGACCGTTAACTGAGGAGGGACCTTTAATTGCGGAGGGACCTTTAAACTACTTCATCCCTAGTATTATTCTTCTTTGTTCCTCCTTATATTTATTTTTCGTCCTTCTCTGTTTCTTCTTTCTTCTTGTTCTCCTTTTCTTATCCCTCTCCTCTTTTCTTATCCCTCTCCTCTTTTCTTATCCCTCTCCTCTTTTCTTATCCCTCTCCTCTTTTCTTATCCCTCTCCTCTTCCACCCACTACAGTTGTCATTGTCCCCCAATAAGGGTCGAGCCACTCGGGCTATTAAAAGTGTGTCGAAATCCGCTAAATCACAATATATAATAAAATGCCTAATTCTGATTCCATTATAAATTCTGCAACTCGGGCTTAGCATCCACGTTCTATTCCCGGGCTAGTCTGGGCCTCCCCACTCCGGGAAAAATACTGATACATACGTAGACAATCTTCACTTACCTTGCTGAGCTAACAGTCTTCCCTTACTGAGTTGACACTCTTCCCTTGCTGAGTTGACACTCTACCCTTACTGAGTTGACAGTCTTCTCTTGCCGAGTTGACAATCTTCCCTTACCGAGTTGATAGTCTTCCCTTACTAAGCTAACAATCTTCCTTACCGAATTGACAGCCTTCCCTTGCCGAGTTGACAATCTTCCCTTGTCGAGTTGCGAATTGACAGTCTTCCCTGGTTGAGATAGCAATCTTCCCTTGCCGAGTTGACAATCTTCCCTTGCCGAGTTTACAATCTTCCCTGGCTGAGATAACAATCTTCCCTTGCCGAGTTGACAATCTTCCCTTGCTGAGTTGACAATCTTCCCTTGCCGAGTTGACAATCTTCCCTGGCTGAGATAACAATCTTCCCTTGCTGAGTTGACAATCTTCCCTTGCCGAGTTGACAATCATCCCTTGCTTAGTTAACAATCTTCCCTAGCCGAAAGCGAGTTGACAATCTTCCCTTGCCGAGTTGACAGTCTTCCCTGGCTGAGTTAACAATCTTCCCTTGCAGAGTTGACAATCTTCCCCTGCCGAGTTGACAATCTTCCCTTGCCGAGTTGATAATCTTCCCTTGCTGAGTTGACAAACTTCCCTTGCCGAGTTGACAGTCTTCCCTTGCCGAGTAGACAATCTTCCATTACTGAGTTGACAGTCTTCCCTTGCCGAGTTGACAATCTTCCCTTGCCGAGTTGACAATCTTCCCTTACCGAGTTGACAGTCTTCCCTTACCGAGTTGACAATCTTCCCTTGCCGAGTTGACAGTCTTCCCTGGCCGAGTTGACAGTCTTCCCTTACCGAGTTGACAGTCTTCCCTTGCCGAGTTGACAGTCTTCCCTTGCCGAGTTGACAGTCTTCCTTGCCGAGTTAACAGTCTTCTCATGCTGAGTTGACAATCTTCCCTTGCCGAGTTGACAGTCTTCCCTTCCTAAGTTGACAATCTTCCCTTGCCGAGTTGACAATTTTCCCTTGCTGAGTTGACAGTCTTCCCTTCCTAAGTTGACAATCTTCCCTTGCCGAGTTGACAATCTTCCCTTGCTGAGTTGACAATCTTCCCTTATTGAGTTGACAATCTTCCTTTACTGAGTTGCCAATCTCCCCTTGCTGCCTCCAGACGCACGACCCTCGCAGTGTCCACTTCCGCAGCCCGGCCTACGCATTCGGCATCCGTCACGGCAAGATGACGGACGACTGCAGTCCAGGGCCGTGTCATCTCCCGGAGCAAAAGATCTACCGAGACGGCAGGTAAGGTGTGACGATGTCCTTGTGAGATTCACAACCGTGTCTACAAATGATGATCCACGATGTGGGAGCTTAGTGAACTGATCCATCATGGAGCCTGATCCTCCCTGCTGAGCTGATCAGGGTCAAATATTCGCTTCTGTCGTGTCGTGCTTTTCCAGTGATAACCAGGAGATTGTCTTGTCGTGCTACTCCAGTGATATCCAGGAGATTGTCTTGTCATGCTATTCCAGAGATATCCAGGAGATTGTCTTGTCGTGCTACTCCAGTGATATCCAGGAGATTGTCTTGTCGTGCTATTCCAGAGATATCCAGGAGATTGTCTTGTCGTGCTATTCCAGAGATATCCAGGAGATTGTATTGTCGTGCTATTCCAGAGATATCCAGGAGATTGTCTTGTCGTGCTATTCCAGTGATATCCAGGAGATTGTCTTGTCGTGCTATTCCAGTGATATCCAGGAGATTGTCTTGTCGTGCTATTCCAGAGATATCCAGGAGATTGTCTTGTCGTGCTATTCCAGTGATATCCAGGAGATTGTCTTGTCGTGCTATTCCAGAGATATCCAGGAGATTGTCTTGTCGTGCTATTCCAGTGATATCCAGGAGATTGTAGCTAATGAAAGCACTGACAATGTATATACGCTATCGTCGCTGTCCTCACTCTGTGCTGTGATCACCCAGGGACGGCACGCCACACTACTCACTCTACAGTCGTCGTAGCGGCCCGTCGCCTTTCAAGACGCCGGGACCTGGGGCACACTCGCCCGAGAAGAGCGGTCCGTCCGCCTACTACCGCGCGCC